>VYXF01003288.1:128459-153041 GCA_013397295.1 Polioptila caerulea
AAAGAAAAATATCCTCCCCCCTTAACTACATGAAGGTATATTTCCTCCCAGCCTTTAGCATGTTTGCAACTGGAATCTGACCTAGAAAGGTACATTTCCTCACTTTTGTTGTCCTCTCCTGAGGTGACACACGTGACATCTCAAATCTCTTAACATTTCTGTTACCTTGTTTTCCTCTAGTACCAAGATAAGTGGCACCAGACTCTGTCGTGTTCCTGTTTTATGGTGAGACAATAAATCACTAGTGAGTCTTTATTACAACATTAATAAATCACTTACATTCTTGCAGAACTCCAGAAATTAATGTATTTTTGATTACCATGTTTTAAAACCACTTACACTTCCTTCTCTTGATAATATAACTTTAGTATACAGAGTAACCTACATTCCATTTATGGTACAAGCTGCTCTGCAAATTTACAAACTAGCTAAAGTTTTGGAAATGCGAAAGGTGATTCATAAATTAAGATCACGGGGACAAGAGTTGAAACACAGCTCTGCAAATAAGATGTCAAAATGTTCTAGCTAATGAAATTTCTTTTGTTTCTGAACGGAGGGAAGTTTCAGAAACAATAGTCCCTCTTGCCTCAAAGACAGGCCATTCTCTATGAAACAGTATAGCTGTACCATACTCAAGAACAACCCTGCAGTAGCAAATTATTTTATTCGCAACAGAAGAAGAAAACAAGTTTTACAAAGCATTTCACATTTGAAGCCTCTGTTTTAACTCATCTTCAAAGGAAATTGACAGCATTTCTGGTCTTTCATACTGACTCAGCAGGCTGTGAATGATACCCACCAACCTCAGAGGTACAGGTTTTCACTGCTGTGAGACTTCCCATGTTTTGTGTAAGGAATAGCTGCAGGAACAGGCTTGCAATGCATTTCTTCCACAATTTCATATATTCAAAATGACATGCTGTCCTTGGCAACCATTCAGCATTTGACTTCAGCTATGAGCCTTCAGCAATAAACCAGCTGCACTAAGGTGACTTGAGGACACGTCAGCTGCTTTTACTCTGACTCCAAGGTACGACCCAAAGCATGACTGCCCTCATCCCATCCCACTGGCTTGAATTTCACATGTCTGTGCTCCAGGCACAGGTGGAAAAAGCGCTTCTACCACAACCCCAGAGGCCACACAAGCCTGAATTAATCAGGCAGGATAACAATTGCTCAGGGATTGTCCTGGCCCACACACAGGGCCCTGCACTTGGCCTTGCTGAGGTTTCACAAGGTTTGCAGGGTCCCACTTCTCCAGCCTGCCAAGGATCCCTTCCCTGCAGTGCTGACCACACTGCACAGCTCAGTGCCATTACTAACTTTGATCCTTCTATCCATTTTGCAGCACCAAAGCAGTGCCAGTCCCAACACAAATCCCTAAGAAACCACTTGACACATAATGCAGTGTCACGTCAGGAATAAGAAACTCATGGGGAATTTCAGTGTCTGTTCTCCTCTGCTCCATGTAAGAAATAATTATGTTTCTAAAAAGTTGTTGGCAGTGCTCACTGTGTTAAAAGCTTCAAAAAACATGGAATTTCACACAAACATGTAGGAGAGTTCAAGTGCCACAGTCTGGAATAGAGGATAAAGTTTTGCACAAGAATAGGTGAATCAAGCGTATTTTACAGCACTAAGCAGGGGAGCACAACAGTTCAGCATTATCGTTTCCTTTCCAGCCACTAAAAATGAAAGGAGATGTCATTTCACACAGTGTGTGTATCAGAAAGTCTTTTAGCTCCATCAGTCCCAGCCATGACTACAAAGGGTGAATCATGTTCAGCCCTGTTTCTGTTTGAGCCTTGTGTTGCACTCATGGAACTGCCATGCAGTGCAGCTCAGTTAATGGGATTTTGTCTCCTCTCCCCATGAACCATGTCCTTTTCTAGGATGAATAATCCCTGGGCTAGCTCTTGCATTTTGGCATTATATTTTGGCATCTAATAGTCCTAACAGTTTCCCCCTGGTAAATGCTCAGCTGACCTAATGAGTATTCTTCAGCAAGGACAAGGAATGATTCCGTATTCAAAGTCACTTTGGCAAGTGCCATGACCTATTCATCTGCAACAAAGGAAACAAGAAGTGGGTCAGATCCAGGATCCACCTAGACCTTTATGTCATTTCTGAGAACAGGCAGTGCACACACCTGGAGAGAGAGAAAACAGCAAGCAGACCCTTGAAAAACCCTTCCTAAGAGCTTGGCAAAGCTGTACTTTCAAAACACATCTTCAAGGCTGCTGCTTGTGGGTGTAAAAATCACCAAGGAGAAAAAAAAACCAAAAAACCCCAGTTTTTAATTTCTTTAAGAGTTGCATCTAGATCAGGTACAGCATATAGAGGCTCTCTAGAACAAACAGCAGTGCGTCTAGAAAATGTCAACAGACAAACCAACAGCTAGCCAGGAAATTAGCAGTGATTTGCTGGTGTTAACTAACTTGCTCACGTGCATGCAGTGCCTGTCACAGAGGTACTGCTGCATGTGTGAGATGGCTCTGTGTGTGGTAGGTAATGAGCTGGTGCTGGTTTTGTGCAGCAGGGAGTTTACCTCCAGGCCACTGGTGAGCTAATGGAGGAGTTCCCTTGCTGTTCATCTGCCAAAAAGAAAGGAGGGAGTGGGAAGGCAAGGACGAGTCAGGCAGCAAGAGTCCCAGCCCCCTTGGGAGGTCTGTGTGGGGAACACATTTTGCTCAATCGTAGGAAAAAAAGCTGCTTTTCCACAGCTGGGAGGACCAGGGCCATCCTGACAAGGGGACATCCCTCAGTCCAGACCAGCCTCTCCACCAACGGGCATCCACATAGACCACCTGGGAACAGGAACCTGGGGGCATCAACTGATCCTGCAATTATTTTTTCATGGTCTTTTACCTGCAAGGGAAAAGCAACTTTGAACTCTTCCTTGCTGTAAAGACTCCAGCTGAGAAAGTTCCCAGGACCTGCACCATTTTCCCTGAAATCCCTCCTATTGTCTGAAACAGCAGATTTTGGCTCAAGGAAAGGTCCTCCGTCTTATCTAAATAATGCATTAAAATCTTCCTGGCAAATGCCAGGAATGCACCAAAGCAAGAGGAAACAAATCCTTGTTTGTTCTTCTTGTAGGGGCTGGATTTTTTACCATGGTTGTCAAGATGGGGATGTTACCATGCTCAGGGCGGTGACACTTCAGGAGCAGCACAAGCCTGTCTCTGACACCAAGGCACATACCACTGCCCCTCCTAACATCCATCCCTCTGGCATCCTCCCACGGGAAAGTGGGGTTCTGTTCCTCTGGAAGGTAGGAAACCCAGGCTCAGAGTAAGAGCAATGGGATTTCTCTTTTTCTAGTTGGACTCTGACAGCTAGACTGTGTCCAGCTGTGGTGGGTCATTTTGTCCAAAGAGAAGTTCCCAGGAAATGCCCTCAAGAAAGTCCTTGTGTAGATGAACTGGGCTGTGTGACACAAGAGATCCTGCCAGGGCTTTGCTCGGAGATCTGAAAGAAAACCACAGGTGATCTGACTGATTCCACATGGATGCAATAAATGGATGTATAACAACCCTTGCTGCTAAACACTGTCACTACTACTGTATTTCTGACAGAGGGCTGAAGAAAATAAAAGATGTTCCATCTTGAAGAAATTAACTTCAGTAATTTCCCACATCAGAACCCAACATCTATTGCAAGAATTTCAGTCCTGTTATTGTGTTCAGCAGCAGCAACAAACCTGTGACAGTTCAGGTCCTGTTCTTGTCTGGATGCTTCTCATTAAGCAAATCCAGAAATCCAGGTCCTCATCAGGTACTACCGTTAACTCTATAGGACTCAGAGGCCTCCAGACATCATTCTGAAAAATGATTTTTCTGGTTCTGAAGTGGTTTTGTCTTTTTTTCTCCTGAGGCATCTTCAAAAACTAATGCCAGAAAGCTCCCCAGCTTTATTTTTGTTTTTTCCAGAGGTATCTGAAGGGTTTTTTTGGATGAATTGGAGTACTGTGATGATTTCTCCATGGAATTTGAGCTGGCTTCCAGAGTGATACACAATACAATGAAGATCATGACTCATACAGCAAATGCATAGCAATGTTCATCCCCAGCAACTCCAGAATGACAGCAGAGAGAAAGTATCTCAGCAAGGACAACATGGGTGTGCCTGAGAAGGGATCACTGTCTCAAATACGAATCCTGATTCTATAAAATAAGGGTCCTGGACACACCACCATCATTTTCCCAAGCAGGGAAAGCTTTGGATACTGGGGTTAAGCAGCAAGTTGAACACCCAGCTCTCTCTTGCAGCAAATTATCCCATGCAAGAGGAACATATCACTGCTGGGGACAGGGTGGAGGGAGAGGGAAAAGCTGCTGGAGACTGTAGGAGGCTCTGTGACGTCTCTTCTGCTTCTCTTGCATAGCTCTTGCCATGGTAGTACTTGGGGGCTCTAACAAGAACGATGCTCCATGCCACATACAAATGTACACAGAGAAAGTTTTTGGCTTTGGGCAGCTTGAAGTCACTACCAGTGATGAGTTGGGTGGGGACACAGGCATATGGGGAAGTCAAGTGTGTTGCCATATGGTCAATGGCAGGACCAGGACCTTCCCAGGGCCTCCTAGTGTGGAGGAGTGTAGAACAGACTTATGTGCTTACCCTTTAGACCAAAAGGAGTGAAAAAACCCCACATTCCTAGCCAGGAAAATGCCATTTCTGCTCTGCAACTGAAATGTTTTGGGGATGTCAGCTTAGTTTCACTGTCTAGTCCCACGTCAGGCCCCTCCAGCAGTCTTCTGCAGCCTGAGCATCCCACCAATCCCCAGCCAAATGTGCCCTGGCATCCCAGCTTTCCCACAACAGAGGATCCCTTGGAAAACAACCAAGCCACCTTAAAATCCACTTTTATTCAGCAGCTACTGCTAGGCTCGACTGCAATCTGGGGCTTGGAAAACACAGCTTTACTTGTGTTAATTGAAACCAAGTGCCTCCACCCAGACTTGCCTTTCTGTCACTCTCGCTTTCTCTCTCCAGCCCTCTGACACATTTCAGCAGACATGTCATCAGACTCTGGTTCAAGGGAGGGAGCAGCCATCTAATGCAGCCTCTTGCATCAGTAACCCACCCTTCTCTGGGGAACTGAGACGATGGGTTTGGCAAGCAGGAGGGAGGCTGCCGTGTGAGAGAGGGTATACACGTGCATGTCGGCACGTTTGTGCTTTAGTGGGAAAGTAGAGGGTGCATAAATACAAAGACCCATCTCCATCCCCTGTTCCTGGACCAGGTTTTCCAGGCTTCAATGGGTACTCCTTTAAAGGCTGGGCAGGGGTGAGACAACATCCTCCTTCCCGATAGTATCACCAACCACAGCCAACCCTCCGTGTGAAAACTTAACGGGAATCTCTAAGGATGCCATAAACCCCATCGCTCACAGAACAAATCTAATGCATGAGGATTTTAAAATTGGAAGCAGAAACATATGTTTTCCCATCCTAAATGCATACAATTTCCAATCTGCCTGAGTCCCTGTGCCTCCTCTGCTCATCATGCAGGCTCCACACTTTTAGAGAGAGAGGCTTGTCAGCTCTCAGAGACCCATAGGGTACCTGTGTGAACGTGGATATTCAGGCCTAGACCCTTGCTGGGAAATCAAGAGAGCTTGGTACTGTCCTTCAATGATGATTTAAGTGTTTAAATCTGTATATGGTGCTCCTGCCTGGCAGCTCACAGTTGTTCCGCCTTAGAAAAACCCTGTTGTTTATTTAGCTTTCTAACTGTGTGTTTAAGACCTAATTTTAGATTCCTACTTCTGAAAATGTATCTTGCCAACCTCACCACATGTAACTAAACATGTATTTTGACATCCACCACCTACTCAAGAATTTAATCTCAAAACATCGCTGTTTTATTTTAAGATGTGAGGAAATAATTTTTAGGCTACCCATTAATTATCGGAGTCATTAGTAAGGATGTAATCATTATAACAAACAATCCAAAGGTGTATACATCAAATTAAGTGTATGTCCCTAACAATTTCCAGGGAATGACACATGCATGTACCTTATAAGTTGTCTATACATCTCACTGAAGCACAATCTGAGAGTTTAACTGGGGCCAAACTCATTGCAGGGCCAAACTGGCTGAGGACTAGAGACTTAAGTGTAATAAATGAACAGACCTCACCCAGATTTCTTCCTCAAAAGAGTTCTGGGTTTCCATTTTTACCTTAACATGTGTCTTAGTTTGAAGACAGGTGTGCCTGCTAGGAAAAAGCAGGAGTCTCTCTTGCAAGGGAGAATGCAAACTTCCTCTCTCCGAATTGCTGTAATTTTGAAATTAAAGGGGCTCTCAGGCAAAGATATTGGTATAAGAATAACAGTTCTTTACTAGTGAGTCTTAACAAGATAGACAAAATAACAATAACTACAGCACTAACAACAAACAGAGTTAGGAAACAGTCACAGTTTTCTCCGATGCTGGCACCTTTCTGGGGCGAGCAGGAGTCCCAAGGGGCGAGGTGTATCTGAAGCTCGGTGGCAGCAGCTGGAGCTATAGAAAACATCCCAGCAGGAGAAATGGTGTGGAGAAACCCAGGGAAAAACTGAAGAAGTAGCCGGCACAGGGCAACGGGATGGCAGCTCCCGGCAGGGCAGGGGGAGACCAGGTTCCAAATTCCCGGCAGACCCACGAAAGTCACTCCGAGCTCAGCTCCAGGTGAAGTCCAATACGATCTTCCCGCAGTCCAAGACTGAACTCCCTCTGTTCCCTCCGAGCCCCCAAGAGAGAGGGGTAAGCGGTGCCAACCTCTCTTGCACAGTTACCTCCTTTGTCTCTTCCAAGTACCTTTAAGTGCCCACAAGCATCCAGCAATCACCTTCCTAGCAACTTTTTGGGAAAAATTCTATAAGAAAGCAACTCAACATTATGGCCTGCAGATATTTGCTGTTGGTCAGGGCTAATTCTATCCTGGCACAAAATACCTGCTGTAATTTGTGCATGGTGGCATCTTCTCCACTAAATTCATTTCAAGCTGTTGCTACGTCCCCACAAGTTAAACAAGATATAGGTTGGACTGTAACGGGGTGATCTTCCAGCCTGAGTAAGGCTCAGGCTTGGTGTACCACAAGCATCCTTACAATCCCTTGCCTGTTTCACCCAGCTAGCATGTATTTTGAGGCAAGAAGGACACATTTCTGGATGTTTGACCACCACACAGCATAGCAGGACACTGTCTTCAGCCGAAGATTTTGAACGACACCTCTACATTCATGGCATATTCCACATTTTACCTCTTTTTCTCTCACTCAAGGCTTTTGTGAGGGCTCAGAAAACTGTTCCTGGTCCAGGAATCATTTGCCCCAAAAGAGTTCAAGTGATTCATTGAACTTTCAAGCCTTTTGAAGCTTACTCATTACTACTAGACATAATAAACCATCATAACATAACTCATGCAGAGAAGACTGTGTGTCACTGCTCCGTGGCAGGAGCACACACAGGCTTTTGCGAAGGGTGCAATGGCATCTGGATGTCTGTAAAAGCCAAGAGCAAGTAGACCAGCCAAACCTCTTCACTGGCACGAGGAGGGCAAGTTCACACATCAGCAAGTTTGTGCTACCTGCTAAATATCCCAGACAAGGACTGGGCATACCAAAACACAAGGTACTGACATCCTTTCAGGTGAAGAGTATGAGTGCCATGTGTCTGCTGACACAGCTTCCACAGAGACTGGAACAGACTTCCACTCCCTTCTACAAGCCAGACCATCTCTCTGCTGTGCTGCTGGCTATTTGGGCATAGATACATACTCTGAATCTGCTGCATTTCTGCCTGGATTTTAGGCCCTCTATCACCACGTCACTATCTGGCATGCACACAGTGGTGTACAGAGGCTTTTTCCTCACCACAGCACAGGCAGGCAGATATCTATGACAAAGAGCAATTTTCTAAAACACTTCAGTGCTGCCCCTGAAAAGTTTGTGAACAGAAATGGAGGTGCTTCCCCAAGAAATGGAAGTAAAGCAGATTCAGTCTGCAGCAATGCTGCCCAGTGCCACACAGCTCCAGCAACTCAGGATCAGGTGCCTCAGGGCAGCACCATGCACAAGACTGAAAATTCCTCTTGAGACCTTCCCATTGCAGAGGCACACAGCCTCCTAAGCAACCAAGGGGAATGTCCTCTGGCTTCCTTTCAGGTGCTCTTGTACAATCTTGGGGAACAAAAGGGAAATCACCCCTACTGAATTTTGGCAGAATGAAAAGTTATTCCTCTGGCATTTGCTCTGGGTACATGTAATTCAGGACATGGCACAAAGGAACGTTGCTCTTTCCCCCTCTGCCTGAATGACCCAAGATTTCCTCTCTTGTGTGTCTGGGGTCCTCAGCTGTTCATGGAGGGCAGCAGGAAAGAGAGATTCTTGCAATAGGGGTGAGGATGATGTTTGCAATGTGACTGTCCCTCTGGCTTCATGCAAAGCTCACCAAAGGACATTCCATGAAGACTGCAGGTGATTTTTTCATTTACTTTAGTGGGAAAATTAGGAATTAGCCCAAGTGGATGAGTCCTTGCAGTACAGAGCCTTGATTAGCTGCATGACTGGTCAAAACCAATGCACAGCAAGCAAGACTTCCAATATGAAATCTCAGTTTGTGGAAAACAAAGAGTGCAAAGAATGAAGGAGAATTTAGATAAAGAAGAGTCAAAAGAGACAGGACACCTGGAAGCAGGATCTGTCACCTTGCAGAGTCATTCAAAAACCCCAGCTAACCTTTTATTCAAGATAAGGAAGGCTGACTTCAACTACCTATTGCTGGAACTAAGGCCCTGTCTTGAAACAGCTCTAGCAGCAGCTCTGGTATTCTACTTCTAAGTATTGTAGGAAATACTAGAAAGAGCAGAGCAATGCAAAAGCTAAGTCTATGTAATCCATGGCAAAAGAAACTATTTTTTTTTTTTTTAATTGAACTCCTTCAAGGGCTCAGTCAAACCAAGGCACACTGCCTCTGATGTCACAGCACTGGCCCAGCTGGGAGTGCAGAGCCTCTCCCATCCCTTGATCATTCCATGGCCCTGTTCCTCTGTTCCTCTACTTTCAACAGAAGGATCATTGTCTAGAGCAATCATCATCTGGTCATCTGTAGTCCTCTCACTCCAGCAGATGCACAGGGCTGCAGTAAACACAACAGCACAATTAAAAACCGAAATTAAGTCTGGCAATAAATGCCATGACGACAACAAGCATGACATTGCAGAAATATTATTCATGTGCCGGCCAGATAATTGCAGACGTGCACCAGTCTGGGAGCATTTTATTGGTGGTGATAAGATAGCAGCCACAATAAAGTTAACTGTGTCTCCACTGGCTGTTTAAAGGAGAACTGGAAGTTCTTTGACCTCTGGCATTCCAGACATCTCTCAAGATTATCCAAGAAGTCTTTTCCAGCCTTTAAACCTTTGCCTGATTCTACAAATTGGCTTCACAAGGTGCAAGTGTAAAGCTGAAGGATCCTTTCCCATGTGAGGAAAGCAGCCTTCTCCATCAAAATGAAATTAGGAACATGACAAATACATTCCTGACAGTGAGAATGTCCTTAAGGGTCTTCCTGAGTGACCTGTGTTTTGCAACACATTACTCAAAGCACTGAAAACTAGATTTGAAAAGGGTTTGAAAAGGGATAAATTTGAACAGCTTGCCCATAAAAAATAGAGGCCAAGCACAGATCTGTCCATGCAACCACTCTGCCTATTTTATTTCATGGCTTTCCCTGTGGAGATCCGGTGGGCTGGACAAACAAAAAGGTGGAGGGGGAAAACAACAGTAAAAGGAGGAAATAGGAACAAATAGGATGAAAAAGTGAAACAAAATTAAAAAAACAAATAATAAGGGGTGAAAGAGAAAGAATTAGGAAACAGTCTAGCACAGCCAAGGAAGGGTGTTGGCTCAGGAAAAGAAAACAGCTGAGGAAAGTGTATATGATGCTGTGTCAGGAGGGGGGGGAAAAAATAGGGCAGATATTCTGGTCCTTGTTTCATGGAGGAAATGAAGGAAAGATTGCAGAGATTTTAAGCTCTGTCTCTGCTTCTTCCAGAAGCTGGATGAATTTATTCACCATGATTAATGAGCATCTCATATGCCTCATGAGCCCTAAAGCAACTAATGCTTAAGCATCCATTAAGGATCTGTTGCCTCTGTCTGTTGTTTTTTTACCCCATAGGGATTTCAGGGAGGTAAGTGCCTACCTGAATAATGCACAGGTGGCTTGTGCAGGTACTGAGTGATAGAGGGGACACATTACAAAGGGAAACTGCCACTGTAGTGGCAGGACTGAAAGGTAGTGACGGAACAAGGAGTAATGGATACAAATTATAAGACTGCAAATCTAGGTCAGATATTAGGAAGAAATTTTTTATTCTGAGAGTGGTGAGACACTGGCACAGGTTGTAGAGATATTTTATGTTTAATAAAGGACTCTGTTCTTTTGGAGACTATTATCTTTCACAGGTAATAACCAGCTAGATTAGTTTTAGTTCTGATAGAATCAAAACAGACACAAAGTTTATCAAAGAATAGCTTCAGCCTCTATCCAAGGCATTCTCATAAATGAGCAAGAATTTGCAAAGAGATTGCAGGGAGAAGTGTAACACTACAGCAGAAAATATTTCTTATTCTTCTCTTGTAATAATCCTGGCAGGTTCTTCATTCAGAGCTGGTTTCTCATAATTTCTGGGCTGCCCTGAGAACAGAGAAAGGACAGAGGACAACAGGACAGAAGATGGGCACAGAAGTGTGAAGGCCATGCTTTTCTTTGAATCCCAGGTGCTGGTCCAGTCAAAGTTGGTTGATTTTTGATGGGAACTTTCCTCAAGGAGGTGCTGCTTTATGTTATATTCTTTTTTGCGCTCATCTGCTGAGAGGCACACTCCTTCCTTCCTAGCACAGGCTTCCACTCTCTGTTTGAGGCCATTCCAGACTCAAGAGACTTCTGTTTCAAGTTTAGTGAAATGCCCCTGGACAAGTCATATTTTGTCTAGTTTTTCCTCCAATTCTTAATCTATCTCTGCTTCAAGCTTCCAGCTTCACATGCCAGATGACTTAATGCAAGGAGAGTGTCCCTGGGGTGCTGACAGAATATCACTTATGCCAATAAGGCAAAATCTGCTCCCAGAAAGAGGTGATTCTCTTATAGTCAGGCTTCACAACACAACAGATGTGCCATCTTAGTACCACTCCTGAGAGACTCACTGCCTGTTTCATTGAAGCATCCCTTTAAAGCTGGGTGCTGATAATGAGTGCTTTTAGCTGCTTTTCTTTGCTGCACCTAAATTCCTTTATATTGAAGTGCCTTTACTCCTCCTGTGGCTCCTCCTGTTTTGCAAGGATCCCACAGTCTCCATCCTAATTTTTCATCTACCTGACCTTAGCTGATGGCCGTTGCAGCCTGGGCTCCTCCTGAGGAGGCAGTGAAAAGGATTAAGTATTTTCTGTACAGTACTGTCAGGAATTATCTGTCTCCCCTGCTGACAATGAGCCCACCAAAAAATCTGCCTCACCCAGAGCAAGAAGGTGCAAAGCCTTGGCCTTTCAAGTGCAGACCTCATTTTGTAGTGTAGCTCTGGCTTTTGCCCTCAACCAGACAAGGTTACACAGCCACAGGAACCATGACTTGCACTGCAGCTTGAGAAGCAGGTTCAGAGTCTTTGCAGAGTTCCTGGGTAAAGACAGAGAAGCTTGTGAGCCCTATGTCAATTTTACACAAAAGACATTTTCAAGTTAACCATGCAGGAGTACTTAGTGACATCAGTAATCTTAGCCTCAAGTTTCTTGTGCCCATTGCTGTTGGAGGTAGATTTGCCATCCATATTCTTTACTGTAAACATGAATTGTGTCCTAAAACTTCTTATTCTCACTCTAGGGTTATGCTTGAAGACATTTCTTCCCTAAGTGTGTTGATGCAGTACTGAATCAAACAGCTCAGAAATGCTGAAATCACCGTGTTGTGGTCATGTATCATTGATCTAACCGTTCACAAATCTTGATATACCTGACAACCTCAAGCTTACATTTTCTTGGAGAGGAAATTGTTCTCAAACAGGCTATAATAATGCATTCCTTGGGCTTAATGTTGAGGGTCAGATGGAATTTAGAGACATGTGACTATGAGCAGAGAGGAAGAGAGCTTTGTCTGCTGTAGTCTTAAATACTGAACACAAGAACCTTCAAAGGGTTTGGTCTGCGTTTCAAACTTTGCTTATTGCAAGAAGCACATTCATTTCTCTACAGCAAAGCTTGCTCCAAGCCTACAATAAAGAGAGAGAAATATGAACTACACAAAGCTTCTGTGGAGGGTCCAGAGCAAAGCTGCCTAAAAATCTGGAGTTGCTCAAAACAAGTGCCTGAAATGAATTGTTAAAAATCAAAGCTCAAATGGCAAGGTTGGATCCAACTCCAAACATCCCAGAAGTTCTGCAGCTCCTCAGCTCATGACGTGTTTGGGAGGGGATCATCTCTCACAGGCTGTCAGCTATTGAAAACAGGACCTGAGTGTTTGTTCAGCCCTGCAGCTTCAAATTGAGACTGGCCATTATCCCTCAACTGCACTGAGGCAAGTTCACACCCTCTGTGTCCTGCAGGGGCTTTCCTGAATCAGGACCAAGAAACAACTCAGACCTCTATAAGAAGGAGACATCAAATCTGTCTTGCAGATAACTATTTTTTATTTCCCTTCTCTCATCATCTGATGCCTTCCTAAAGCTAACAGAAAAACAATTGTGTGTGCATATAAGCAGCCTGAAATTAGTGCTCTTCTGCTGGGTTCTTATGTTACATTCTTTTGTGCTACATACAATTTCCACCAGGACATTTTGTCCCTCAGACTCCGTCAGCCAGTCTATTACATCCTTCCCCCTGCACCCTCAGCCTCCCTCTGGTTGCATAACTTTAGCCAGGATGTTAAACTAACTCTCTTCCAGAGGAGTTTGACATAATCTTATTTACTTTCATAGAGCATATGCCAGTGTGTAAATACATTACTCAGCACTATCGACTCTGCACTTTCACCAAACTATTACTCTTTGTTTTTTTAACAATGGTTCACTAGATACCAGACTGGAACATTGCTGTGTCAAACAGCAGGACACTCATGTCTAGCAGGACAAATCCAGTAACACTAAAAACTCTCTGGCTGGAATTTCTGAAGGTTTATGGCTAAGGGAGGAAAACAACCTGTGGACTCACAACTGACCCGTGTGTCTGCCTGAGACAAACACCCAGACACAACTAAGCTGAACAAGAATAGTTTGCAAATCCCTCTCCTTCTACCCATAGCTCTCCGCAGCAATCCCATTTCACGAGACATGAAGAAATCACAAAAAATTGTGGAGAAAGTGGATCAGAGGAGACTTCCTGCAGTCTTGCTTGGTAGCTACTGCGACCTACCATGGGCTTCCAAGACACAAAACTGCACTTGGAGCTACATTTTGCACATGATCAGAACACAGCTAAATGCACAAATGGGCACAAAAGGGCTTAAAACAGTATTTCCAGACTGGAAAACAAAGGCACAGCAAATAAACACAAGGAAGTGAGAAGTTCAGCTGAAATGCCACAGCAGCAAATTGTTTGAGTTGCCTTTCTTACTGCTCTGGTGGCTCAAGGGATAGTCCTGCTGGGCTGCCTGTCCACTTGCTGATGGGGCTGATCTACATTCATGGGTTGCTGTCAAAGTTTTGGGAAAAAAACCAGAGACAGGAAGCAGAGGGCAGGTGTCCAGAGGCTGCTTTCAAGGCTCCCCAGGCTGAGACAGGTCTCTGGCTATTCAAGGGGAAAGAAGGCTCGTGCTGTCCTTGTTCGTTTTGCTAACACCTCAATGTGGAACCATCAACGTGAGCACAGAAAAGAGGCTCTTTGATTCAGTAAGAAACACCACTCCAGCTGCACAGTAAATACCCTCAGTTTAATAGGGCTCTGGCCTTGCTAACCACATCCTACACCAGCCTATTTATGGTGCAGTTAAAAATAGCACAGACCTTTCACACAGAATTAGTGTTTCTACCAGTTTTAATTGTTAACCAACTTGGAACTACTTTTTGAATCTGGAACTTGCTGTGTTTTTTCTTCAAATGAGGGAAGTCAATTTTTTTTTTTTTTCCCTGCGGGCTCATTCCCTCTGTTTCACGTCTGATTATATTTAGCATGGATGTTTCTGATATACTCCCATGCCAAGAAAAAGTATTACTTTCTTTCATCCTTGAACAATCCAAACTCATATAAAATAACTGAAACTTGGTATGCTCATCATTCTCAAAAAAAGCTACACATGCTTTGCCAGGGAAGTATGTTTAAGTAGGGCTGAACAATCTATTCCTGAAAAATCATCATAATTGTATGGTGTGTCCTCTTCATCATGTAAAGGGCCTTCATCCTTCTAACAGCTTTTTTATGAATGACTTGAAAAGGTAAATTTAGTCAAACAAACAAAAAGTATGGTCTTACACTGTGCCAGTTATCTCAATTTGTTAGCCTGGGTTAAAATAATATACTAGTGACAAATACTTCAGATGTGATTGTGGGACACTCAGAGATTGGGAAAGGAGTGAAAGGTGTCCCTGTTTCTCAGAGACACCAAATATCCAGAACAAAGCTTTTGGGTTCATTGCTTTAAGAGGGGAAAAAATGGAGAAGCAAAAAGCTTCACCAATGGGGAACAAAAAGAGATCATCTCTTCGGCCAACCGCACTGCAACGGGATAGAAATTCCATCTCAGCCATTTCAAGGTAACCAAGGACACAACCTGTGGCTTTGAATGCTTCTGAGCAGGACTTGCAGTCCCAGCCTGTTTCCAACAACGAGCCATCAGAAAATGCTGTCCTGTATGCTTCTGGGGGTACATGACTGATACCAATTGATAGAGAGCCCCTGGCAGGGTTGGGAGGTACCTCAGTTACCAAGACCTCCTTGTCAGAGGGAGGAATTGCCAGGCACAGGTACTTTGCAGGAAGCCACCCCATGAAGCAGGCACAGAGCCCAGCCCAGCCCTCTCTTCCTCCAGACCTCATGACCATTCATCTTCAACTCTACAGTTTTTTGCTTTTTGTCAAGATCACACACATGAACTAGACTCTAACACCATCTACTAGTCAAGACCTTGAAGTTGTACTGTAAAGCCTACTCAGGGTCCCTTGAAACTTAACACCTCTAATGTTATTTATTTTACATGCACTACGAGTCTCCGATAAACATTAAGAAATTATCTAGGGGACCATCACTGAAGTAATGTTTTTTTCCCAGGTGTGTTATCAACTCACAGTTACTCTGACAAGTGTGATTGTAGGAAGGTGTTGAAGGAAAGCACAACGAGCTTCACTCTTTTTGAAGAGAATTTGTGAAACCAATCTCTCTAGTGAAGGAGGGAAAAACTGTCAAAGAGCAGGGGAATGATTTCCACAGGATTCCTGCAGAATGCAGGAATGGAAAAGCAACTGCTGGTCTCCAGTCTTTCACTGGACTTTTCTCAGAAAAAAAAAAAAAAATAGTACCACCACTGAAGTCAGTGGCACCAGGCCTCACCACCTCTTACTAATCAGTTCAGCTTCACTGATTTCAGACAATCTTAGCCAAAGATCCACCAGGCAAAGCAACGTCACATTACTATCTCATGTCTTTTGCTTGATTTATTTCCTGCAGATTCCCTACATAGTTCCAAGGGAAAAAATAAAATGTCATAAGGCTGTGAGATAGGATATTGATAAGCCAGCACAAGAAAAAAGAAGCAGGACCTTCTTTACAACTCATACTTTTTTTTAGCTTTTTCCTGCCTCTGTTAGAATTTGGCAACTACCCGAGTATTTGCTGCCCTCCACAAGTGGCTCATTCCTGGAGTGAAGTCATAGGTCTGTGCTTAGTCCATCAAGTATTAACATGGATATGACTCTGACTCACAGGTTCAACACTGTGACTTGACTGCTGCGTGACAGGCTGATATTTTTCCTTTTCTCCAGAATTTCATTTAAAAAAAAATATTTATTCACATCACAGCTAATATGTTCATCACTGTCTGTTTTACTCTGCACTTAAAATTGCCCCGGGCAGTGTCATTCAATCACTTTCTTACAACAATAAAAGATTGCTTCTTTTCCTCACAATACCACACCCAGCACAACATAATTCTGGGGTTAAAATCGTCCTCCACTCCTGAACAACATTATTAACTGAGCCCTTAACTTAAATCAAATATGAATGTTTCAATATTTCATTCACAGTATTTAAATTTTCCATGTGATACTTTGAACTACAGCTCCAGGTGCTTCCAGCATACTGTGGTCTTGACCACGGTTAAATGTCTGGCCATGGAATTAAATGTTTGTCCCTCAGGGCCATGCTTTCAGTGTGTCTGCACAACACTGTTGGACACAAAAGCTAGGTAGGTGTCTTCCATACCTGCATGGACTGTGCAGAAGGGAGTCACAGATGGCTGAGAAAACCTCCTGTGAAATATCAGTACTCAGGATAGAAGTGAGCAGTCAATGGTGTTGAGCACACAAGGAGCAGGAGGAAGAGGATGGGCAGTGCTGTGATAAACACCTGCAGCAGCCAGGAGCTGTCAATACCAGCACCCAGGAGTGGGGTGGAATGATGCAAAGGATATAACACAGCAATGGAAGGAAACTGAGTCAGGAAAAGTTCAGAATCACTGTCTCTTTGTCATGTCCTCTCTTAGGCTACTGGACTATGAATTCCAACCCACAGCTTTGAGTCACTGTAAAGCAGACCTAAGAACTGGGATGGGGAGGAAACTATAGTACCCTGAAGCAAATTCTTTATTCTGCAGTCTTATTCCATGTTTTTCCACCATAACCAAGAAGACAGCTGACCATGTACCAGCACTCCAGGCTGCTCTTGAGAAACATCATGTGCAGCCTTCTGAACACCTGAAACACATGGGGTTTGTATTGATAGTCATCCTGTAAAATTTCTCCTGGCTTCCAAAAACTCGGGCACAGGCGGAGACGCCAAAATTCATTTCCCAATCTCTGATGGCTGAAAGTCAGGCCAGTCTTTTCCCAAAAGGAAATGTAAGTGAATTCAGTCATATACTGAATATATGACTGAACTTCGGCACAGTACTTGGGGTATGTGGGGCTCTGCCTGTCCCAAGGCTTCACTAGACAGTTGAGGAGGCTCCTTTCTCCCAAATTATGACAGCTCTGAGACATGGGAAGGGAAGAGCTTTTTTTCAAGTAGAAATGTTTTTTTTCAGACAAGATAAGGCCAGGCAGGATGGAAGTCTGAGCAATCAGGTCAAGTGGAAGGTGTCCCTGCCTGCGGCAGGGTGGTTGGAACAAGATGATCTTTAATGTCCTAGCCAACCAAAATCATTCCATGATCCTGTAATTCTGTGTGTAGCTACTGAAAGAAGAGAAAAATTAAGAAAATGGGGGGAAAATGACAGGGGGGCAATTGATACGAAAGAAAATGTAGACCAGGGACAGCCTAGGAGGGTAAAAACAGCAAAACAACAACAGTAATATCTGCAAAGGAGAGGCAATCCATAGGAGGTTCAGAGGCACAAATAGTCTGGAGAAAAAGAGCTCACAAAGAAGCTGCAGATATTGCAAGAAACAGGTGTGCAATAATAAAATATTGCAAGGAACAGATGTGCAATGATGAGGTTCCTGCAATTTAGGTCTCGGACTAAAGGAATCTCTTCTGTCTGTAAAATCAAATACACCACATGCAGTAACTTCCAAGACATCCCTACCTATCAGTACTTCATGCCCATTTAAAAGGTAGCAACCAGCTGATTATCCACCTCACAAGAAACAAATACGATTTGAATTTTCATAGCCCTCAGATCCAGATGATGGGTCTTGTTAGCAACTCACCAAGTGAATTAACTCTCCATAAAATTAAAGAGATATCTTCCTTTCCTTTACAGACCATCTCATAGTATTTTCCTGGTTCATGACCAAAGCAGAGTGGGAGATTTAGGATCTCATTATACTTCTGTGACAAAAATGTGAGCATTCAAAGGAGCAGCCACGGGGCTTACTTTTTGGTCACCAAAGTTACAATATAATGTAGAGCAGGACCAGTCCTATTTTAGATGATGAAACATGCAGCCACAGCCACACACACATGGATTTGGGTGTAGAGAAGGTGTCACTCGTCTGGCTGAGAAGCTTTCAGTCATGGCAAAATCTAGTTTAACTTTGAAAATCACATTTGGCACTGAAGGCCAGAGCTGCCAGTGTAGTGGTAAGTCCTGCTGCACTGGCCAGACCCCTTTTGGGAGACAGCCATACAAACTCTTCTTTCCCAGCCTCAGTCCACCAAAAGCTCACCCTCACAGAGGTGATTCAGTGCTTCAAATAGATTTCTAGGCTCACTCTTCCTCTCTCCCTCCCTCTGGAGGCAGATCTACACTCCTAATTCAGTGGGTAAGCTAGGTGTCCTCCACTGAGTCATTGCTGCCTATTGTATAAGACAATGGATTTGTAAAGCAAAGGAGATTTTATTGATAGAAACATGCCTTGGCAATCAGTCTTCTGAGGATAAAAATAATGGATTCATCTCACAATGAGTATGTCTTCACTCATGCGATGCCAGCATCCAAAATTATTAACTGGTTTAAATACTCTATCTTAATTACTTGCACATTTTATTCATAGCCTTGGCTGCATTGGTTCTGTCAAGTCCCAAATCAATGGTACAAAGAGTCTAGCTAATTTACTAGAGGAAACTTTAAAGGAGTTCAGAAGCAAATAACTTGTTTTTTAGGTTCAGTTGTATAATTTCCCCACAAATGGATGATATTCCGCCTTCCATTAAAAAAAAAAAAAAGTTGTGGAAAAACTAATGTTGCAAAACCAGGCAGACAACACAAACCGGACGTGCCAGAACTGAAGTTGCCCATGCCGCCATCTCTTGGCCCCTTTCTTGCACTACAAGATCACAAGCTACCTTCCAGAGAAGCTCTGCATCACTGATTGATTGCTCAAGGCAGGTGTTTCTCAGTGTCAGACAGATTTATACCCACACTAAATTCTACCGAGGGTTTCCCAGTGACTCGGCATCCACGAAGGCCCAGTGCCTGCCAGTAGGAAGCATTTGGCACAAAGACTTAGGTAGAATTTAGACTGTCTGAATCTGGAGCCTAATGAGTAGCTATTCCTTATTTTGTTTCTTCCTCATTGTGCAGAGCATGGCCCCGGGCCTCAATTACTGTGTTGTGTTCAAACCCCACTCAGAATGCTCCATTATTAATTTCCCCATGTTTTCCCATTACTGATTTCCTATGGCACTTCTTGTTCCCTTCTCAAGGCCCTGCAAGCACAATCTGCTTGATGGCAGAAGTGAAGTGAGTAGTGAATCTCACACTCAGCAAGGATGGCCAGTTTAAACTCTTCTGCTGGTGCAGGGCACCTGTGAGGTGACCCCCAGGGAAGGGACTATTTTGTGCCACCAGCTGTCCGTGGCAAAGCTTCTCTGGAAGAAATGGAGCAGCCAAAACTGTCCTTCAGCAATGCTATCATTGTGCGGTGCCTATGTCAAAAATCTGAGAGCAGTTGCCATATTGCTGTCATTAAGTGAGCAAAGGATTGTTATCATAATGGGCTCCTACTGCTCCATTAACGCTGGAGCAAAGCTGGAGGCATTTCTGGAAACAATGTGGAAAGCCTGCTATTTATTCTCAGAGCAAGACAGTACTGGTCCTTTCTCCCAGTGTTCTCTTATAATGTCTTAATTCCTGTTCAAATCGTTTAAAAAGATGTCTTGGGTGAATCAGCTGTCCAGGTAAATTTACCCACAGCACTGAGTGGGAGGAACCATTGAAAGATGGCAGAGGTGTTGTTTACTGTCCTGTGATTACCTAGCTCATGAGCACAAATATAATTTGTGCAAATAGTCTTGGTTAAATCCAGGAGCACTTTCCTGCTAAGCTCACTTATGCAAATTCAAATGTACTACACACCAGAAGCAACTATCTCCTGTATTTTCTATTTTTCTCCTATCTGGCACCTTAATTCTTTGTTAGGAAGAATGTTATCAATTCAGATTACATTCCTGAGAAGCACAACTTTTACTCAAACAAAAGAAACTTGGAACTTAACCAGGGAGAAGGATTTGAAAAATCCTCGAGGAGTTACGGCCAACTTTTCCTTGGCGGATGTTGAAACCTGAATTTCTGCAGTATTAGAACTTCCCTAGCAGCAAAATGCTGGTTTTTCTGTATGCAAAAGAAACACTAAATATCAGAGCAGGTGTGCCACAGCCTCCCTGCTCCTATCAGCTTCAGCAACCACAAGAAAAATTAAAGTAGTGAGGACATTGCTCCATTAAGGTCACATCTCTATTTCGGAATTATGCAAGCAAGAGAGATTTTATACTGCCACTTCTTCGGAATGTACTGCGAAGCCAAATGTGCAGCAAATCTTCATTTTTATTAACAGAGATAGATAATTAGTTAAAGATTACTATTTAAAAGGTGAGGAATACTGAGAAAGAAGGGCCTGGGACAGGGAGGATGAGGAGGATCCCTTCTGCATAGTTTTTCCACAGCTACTGAGGGGACTGGGAGATCATCAAAGAATAAAACTCCTTCTTGCAGCAAAAAGAGTGATCCTTCCAGAGACACAGATAAATTTGAAGTTCCAGAGGCTACTGGACAGCAATACCTTAAATATGCCATACAGATAATAATGAGAGAATCTGGTCCCAAAGAAGGATGCAGAAAGGTGAATGAATAGTAATTCATGTTCCTGGCTTTTTCAGACACAGCTCCACAAAGCAACTTGGTCATCTCACAGATACATTTCCCTGCATCTTCTAGCATATACCAAACCTATCACACATCAGTGGGGACCATCTGGTTAGCTAGCAGCTGGTAATTTCTAAGATTTTCTCTATTTTTCTGTGACTCCTCCATTGGGTCTGGAAAAACACAATGCATCAGTCTCATGCATGCAAAAAAAAAAAAAAATTACAAACAAATAAATAAACAAGAATTCATCCTCTTTGCTGTGTGTGAGTGTCCCTACATTATAAGCAGGACTTTGAAAAGGATTAATGTGGTGTTCTCATCTGCACCAGTCCCGCTGTGGGAGACACTCATTTAAGTCATTGTTAGAATCTGAGGAATATCTAAATTCAAAGATGGGGCAAACCCATTAAAAACAATGACCTATGGGGCTAACTCATCAAAGCAAGGATGCCTATGCTCGATTAAAAAAAAAGAAAAAAAGCTCTTTGTTTTCCATAAGCAACTCAAGGTATTTTTGCCTCTCAGCAGAATTCAACAACCCTTGGATTGTTTAAAAGCAGAAGGTTGCTGCATGCAAGTGATCCTGGGCGGTGCTAAATCGTGTGACGGAAGTGGTTGGCTCTGCCAGGGGCTGGTGAGGTTGAGTGGATGGTAGTGAATGGGGTTATCACCCTGGGGGAAGCTCAGTGGGAATCACAACCTGACCTCTCAACTCATCACTGCCAAGCCTACCACTAAACCATGTCCTACATCCACATGTCATTTAAAAACTTCCTTGAAAAGTAAAGTAACTATCAACAAGATATGGCCGGGCTTTCTAAAGGCAGGTGAGAACAAGTCTGACCACGGGCACTGCCGACATTCTCGGCATGAACATTTATGACCCTAACTGTGCATGTGCTATCTGTGCACTTGCTACTACTTGAAACCTGCTTGGAACTGCTCACAATCTTCAGATATGCCCTTTGCACTGTACTAATAATCTAGAAGTGTAACTGCCAGCTGAGCAGGGGTTTATTTCTGTTTAACAAAAACAAAGTAACCCGTGCAGGAACAGATAAATAAGGCTTGAACTCTGTTGCTCTTGGTGAGGAATATAAAATACATGGCAAAAAAACAGATCTCCAAGGACAAGTGTCCCTGAAGGACAGCCTGGGAAGGCAGTTTGGTGGCCATGGCTCTGGACTGTCTCATCCTCCTTGGTGAGCAGAGATCCTGTGAGAGGAGGGTGAATCCTCAGCACTGCAACCCCCTCTCCAGAGCACACCTTGCACAGCAGGTGTATGTATGAGCTCTCACGCCTTCCCTCTCTCTTCTCTGCAGTGCAGCTAATTCGGGTGGCATGGGACATAAGAAACCCTCCAGATACTGCATCTCCTTAAAATTCACCTGCTCCTCAGCAACCTTGTCAGGGTAAAACGCAGCACAGCACCAAGGATTATGGAATCGCTGCTTTTGATGATTCAGCAACAGGGATTTTATTGGACGTAACCCAGCATCATGGGATTGTTCCCAGTTCCCCTTTCATTATGTTGAGCCAGGACTAGAGCAGGGGCCCCGGCAGCTCCTGGCCCTGTAGCCTACCTGCTGCAGCCTGCTGCAGGGACAACACTGCAATCCCAAAAATGTCAGGAAAGCCTCCTCTTGTCTTACACTGTGACCTATTTTTCCCAAAGTCTGAAGTCCCTGATGCCATCAGCTGCTCCCACAGGCAACCAAATCAAAGAGAATAAGCAGCACACCAAGGTTCCTGAGAGGCAGTTTGTTGAAAATCGAGTTCCAAACTTCAGCTTTAAAATAAACATATCAAGATAAACAGATTGGTCTTTGTTTCAGGCACAATCAGCTCGACTGTTTTTTCTTCTTGTTGATGTTGTTAATGTTTTTTCAATGTGTGATGCCATTTCCTGAGGACTGTCTCTACTCCAGAAACCTGTGTTCTCCCTTGGCTTCTTTTTGCCTTTTGTGGTTTATACACATAGGTGACCAGTTTAGCACTGCCTCAGGCTGGACACTAAGGCCTTTCACTCAGTCATTTTTAGTCTGCTCTACACTTGGGCCACCGATATGAGTTGTCTGCATCAGGTAATAATTCTTCTGCCAAAATGGGTGAGCTGCACCAGTGGCAAGTCTAGAGCAACCCCACTCTCACAGTGAGATGTGGTAAATGTGGAAGAAACATCCTCCTTCCTCCTAGGGAGGCAGAGAAACAGAGAGGCCACAGCAGTCTGGCAGAGTGAGGGCTGCAGCAGATTCCTTTCTATCCCAACACAGCATCATCTGGAAAAATGTCATTGCACATCCCAAGGCAAGAGGAACACAAATTCTGTGCAATTCTCTGAGTTAGGCAATCCCCAAAGTCGGCTCTGAACAGCACAGAAACATGCTGTGTTCTGAGTTAGTAGAAGGAAAACTTTAGAAAAAATTGAGAAATTTGGAACAAACTGAGACTAGGGAGAAAAGATCAGCTGGCAACAGAAGACATGTTAAAATAAATCTGTCTTAAGAAAAAAGCATTTAGGTTGTTATGTAGGCAGGGAAAGCATAAATTGTGTGCAGTTGCAAACTTAATACATGTAATTTCCATGCTTGGGACCATACAATCACAGTACTTATCATTTCAGGAACGAAATCATTAGTGTGCTTCATTATTGAAAAAAATAAGCGTCGATCTTTATGTGGGATGTTCAAACGCAGATGTCATTGGACTTACCAATGCCTGCAAACAACCACTTTTTTAAGCACCCTGCCAACATTTACACAATTGAAAATCAAGACTCAGATAAAAGTGGGCCATCTTTTTAACATGAAATTTACACATACCTCACATGTGTCTGCCTGAATTATTCAGAAACATGGCAATCAAATCTATTTTAATGAAAGATTGTGAAAACAAGCCTGTTTTATTTTAGTCCACAATATTCAAAACTTCTCTTCCTGGAACCCATGAAGTTCTGGCATTTATTTCAAAGATATCAGATCACTTATCTGCTTCTGAAGCATTCTTATTCTCCTATATTTTCTAATAAGGGATGTGATTTTAATTTTGATGTTGTCCTCACGTGCTCCTGAGTTTCTAATTTGGACCAGGAAAATGCTGAATTGCTTCGGAGATATGTAAATTAACAAATTCACAGTGAGAGGAAACAAATGAAAAATAACTGATGGGGACAACATGTTCGGAGAGCTGCAAACTTCAACATCAGAGGAATTCTCCTGAGACTAAGATAGAAGGGAGGTTTGGACCTAAAACCGCTTGCATTCAGTTTGGATACTGAGAGTGGTTGTCAGAGAGCACAAGCCCTGGATGGGAGTCACAGCTGGGACCTGCTCCGAGGGGGCTGTGCCGACCTCCAGCCCTGCACCTCTGAATGGGAAAGGTGTCTCCCTTCCCTTTTTGAGCATCGTCCTATATTTCACTAGCCTGTACCCCACCCACACTAATCCTTTTGTAACTGTGGTTCCTGGCACATCCTCTGCCAAGACACGGACTTTGAGCAGAAAAAAAACGCAAACCACAATGCTCTGCTTTTTAGTGCTAAAGTTATTAATAATTAACATTCATAACATAAAACCGGCAAAACCGGTTCGGCAGAATAAAGCCCAACATTTTATTATTATTTTAGGGCTTAATTTAGTCATCGTAAGTTACTCAGGCTCACGTTTGCAAATCACGCAGAGCTGAGGCTTCACCCCTCCGGCCCGACTAGTTCTGGAGAGGGGCCGGGGGGCAGAGGGGCCGCTGCCGGGGGGAGACCTCCCGCAGACCCCGCTGCACCGATCGGGACAGCCCAGGGGAGACCGGGACACGGCCCACCCGGGGCACCGGGCTTGGCCCGCGGCCGGGGCTGCTCGCCGCAC
>VYXF01003288.1:166856-216719 GCA_013397295.1 Polioptila caerulea
CTTCCTTCCACGCCTTCCTTCTGCGCCTTCCTTCCATGCCTTCCGCGCCTGCCTTCCTTCCTTTCACCCCTTCCTTTCGTCCCTTTCTTCCTCACCTTTCCGCACCTTTCTTCTGCACCTTCCTTCTGCGCCTTCCGCACCTTCCTTTCTCCTTTTCCTTCCGCACCTTACTTTCACACCTTCCTTCCATGCCTTCCTTCCGTGCCTTGCTTCCTTCCTCACCTTCCGCACCTTCCTTCTGCACCTTCCTTCCACGCCTTCCTTTCTTCCACGCCTACCTTCCTTCCTTCTGTACCTTCCTGCCTTCCTTCCTTCCCCACTGGCCTTCCTTCCACGGTGTCTTTCCTTCCTTCCACACCTTCCATGCCTTCCTTCCTTCTTTCCTCCCTTCCTTCCTCCCTTCCTCCATTCCTCCCTTCCTCCTTTTCTCCCTTCCTCTGTCTCTCTCCTTCCCTCCAACCCTCCATCCCTTCATCCGTCCCATTAACATTACCAGTTTAGTCCAGGGGAATTTTTACAATTTTGCTGTGGAGCCAGACTCATATTTTTGTTTAGGAAATTGGGCTCTCACTTTGCATCTGGATGGTGTGTTCATAAAGATTCAGTCCATGGAGCTCTGTGGTGGGAGCGAAATCACAAAACATTTTGTGAATGGACAGAGAAGTTGAGATGAAAGCATTAAAAACGTGATAAAAGGAATCATAAACCAAGAGACAACGGCACCTTGCTATCTTGGCAGGTGCTCTTCACACACATGGGATGCAATGAAAAAGCAAGCCACACATCACCATTCAGGCCCCTGTAGGGCCTCATCTTGTTTCCTTTATTACAATGAAGAAAATGTATAACATGGTCAGAGTTTTCAACCTGGTAGGTATGTGAAAGCTCAATTTTTAAATATTTTTTTCTCTGAATTCAAATGACATAGAAGTTCATGAGGTTCCCCATGATTCTCATTGCTTAGTATGCACAAATACGTTCTCAGGTGATAAGCAGATGATAAGAAGCAGCAGGAAGGAGGTACTAGGGAATGCAAATAAAGATGTGCCCACCTTGTGACTTTTGACTTGAGTGAGCCCAAATGTGTCCTGGGTCCTGTGTCAAAAAGAAGTGGTGGTGATCTCTTCTTTCTTTAAAATGAGGAAGTGAGTAGAAAGTACCAGGCAGGACTTTTTTGATTCTTTGAGTTTGTTTGGGGTTTTTGTGGGGGGAGGGTTCCCCCTCAATCTCTGTTGAACATGTGTGGGTTTACTCTGTGTTTTTATTTATTTATAGGCATTTCTGTGGCGCTCATCACCATAGTATCTGGGCAAATCTCTCCTTTCCTGTATCATGTAATTAAATCTATACAAAATACATATGTTCTTGGCGGGGAAGGGAATTTTGGAAGGGATTTGTGCCTTACAATTAAACACTGCTTTTGCAATGCTGATATGTTCCAATGTACATGTGAGTGGGAAAATAGAATCCTGTTCAGGCTATACTCTCATACACCTGCTGCCCTGGAGTGTGGGGTCATTGCAGTCCAGTGGCTCTTTCGGGGTCTTTGGATTTGGCAGCTTTCTGGGGTTCCGGAGACATTCCTCACTATTCCGGGCACCCCCTGGGCTGAAAGGGCCCTAACACACATAAACGAAATGGGGAAATACAAAGTCCTCTAAAACTCTTTGTGCTATTTTTATTACATCTGTGTGGAAGGGGCTCCTGGAAAGGTCAGCTCTTCCCTTCAGCCTAAGGTTTGCAGGAGGAGAAGCAGCAAGTGCTGGGAAAGGCTGGATCTCCCTACGGAGCCAGCAGCAGCATGAGCTTGCACTGGTCACCTCCCCTCTGTGTCTGACTTGTGCTCCATCCTCTACAGGAATTTAACCTTCACTTCTGTGGAGTGTTTCACAGTGAAATGTCCTTCTGGTGTCTGGTGCAATAGTCATGGGTGTCCTCCAGGACTGGTCTGGAGGACTGTGAGGACAAGCTGGCAATGTTTCAAGGACAATTTTACATAGGAAGTTGGAGCAAAGGTCTGCCTGAGAACAGTCGGTTCTGTTTGAATTCAACAGGACGCAGGCCAGCATAGATGGTCTTCCACAACACACAGTGAGGGAAAACTCTGCTTTCTTGTGAAAACACAAACAGGTCTGAGTTGTGCACCAGCCCTGGAGATGGTCCTGCAGAGATTCCCTGGCTCAGTTGGGTGACTGGTGATGGTTAGCCAGTGACGCCTGGCATGGCAGTACTTGGTGGGCCATATTCACATTCAGATGAACAGGAGATAATGTTTAAAAATAAGAGTTGACTCTCAGAAACTGCCTGCCTCCAGCAGAGGAGTGCTCACCCAGGACTGACTGACTGCCACTGATTCACCTCTTAGGTACGAATTTGTAAGATGTCTGGTGATCTGGGTCCCATGGCAGTGACAACATGAACACATTGGAGGAAATTGATCTGTCCCTTCCCTCTTTGGCAGCAGTTTATTTCACCCATTTCAGAAAAAAAAAAATAAATAAATAAAAAGAAAAAAGAAAAAAAGAAAATGAAAAAGTTATAGCTGCAATAATTTGTTGCTTGAGGATCATCTTGGAGAGAGCCTTGGTTCTCAGAGGCAGAGTAACCAGCTGCCCTCATACCTACACATACCTTATTGCATCCTCAGTCACTTGTGCAAACCTCTGGCTGTGTTTGTGTTCCTCCTCACACTCTGTTTTTGGCAAGCACACACCTCACAGAGGCACTGCTCTCATGTTTTATGGCCTGGCTGAATCAGATCTTACAGAGACACAGTTGTCCCTGGTTTATCAAGGCCACATGAGCAGAATTTCACTTGTCTGAGTCTCCAGCAACAAATAAGGAAAAAATACCGCCTTTTTTTTAGGTAGGAAAATCTGTGTGCTGATTTTTGGGAGCGAAGAGCCCCAATATTAATTGAATGCAGAGAATAATCACGCTTCCAGATGTTTGAGTCGTTGGGCTGTGCCTTGTTTGTTTCATTTTTTTTTTTCCTTGCCTTCTATTTCTAGCATTTTATAGAAGGCAAACAAGGTGAAGTATTGCTGCTGGAACGAGAAAAGAGGCATTAACACGAGGTGGCTGTTGCTGGTGCTTGGAGGTTGGATAAAAAATCTTTTTGTCAAGCATTAACAATTCAGGCAACATTCATATCTGTCTAGATGACAAATACTGAATGTATTCCAGAAAAGTTGAGTTTTGGAGTAGGTGCAGGCTTCACCCTTAAAGTCTCCCGCCACGGACCAAGGAAGGCGGCGCGACCTGAGCGCCCACGATGAAGCCGCCCGGCTGCCCCAGCGGCGGAGGCGGCAGCAGACGGTCCTGCGGATCCGCAATTCATTGTTTCCTAGCGCCACCGTGAGGAATGCCGCTCCCGGGCTCTCCTGGTGGGACCAGCGGTCCCGTCCAGCCTGAGCGCCAGCGACCGCCCGGGGGGAGCTCCGGGGACTGTGCCAAAATGTTCAGCGAATATCGACACGTTTGCCAGGGCATCCCTGCTGACCACCACCTGTTTCTGCAGGGGAAGATTTGCCGGGAAGTTAGGCTGGCAGCATCGATTTAAGTCAGGATCAACGAGAGTGAATAAATCCACGCACCGAGCTGGCTGCACGGAGTCGCTGGTGCTGAAGGAAATCTCTCAGACATACCGGCACAGCCGTGCCTTCCAGCTTTGGATACCTACAATACAGCATCAGAGTGCCCAAATAAACCAGGGCCTTGTCTTTTATCTGCGTGGCTCACCGATACAGCAGCACGGTGGCTCTGCAGCGGTGTACATCACACACCGCAGTCCTTCATGAGCGTGCACCCAGCTCGGTTGGTTTGTTTGTTTGTGTCATATTCAAACATCACTCAGAAGATTAAATGAAAGCTCTGTATTTCATCTCACCCTGCAAAGCTAGCCAAAACAAGCGACAGGCTTACAGTCATGCAGGGATATCTGGTGTATCCAAGAATGCCCAATGATGTTTTGGGAGGAAGCGTGCAATAAGTTAAAAACAGGTTAAGGCACTAGTTTGGGACTCCAAAGAGCTGGCGTCAATTCCCAGCTCTGCCACAGACTCCTGGTGTGACCTGAGGCAAGCTATTTCCCTCCTGAAACACTTTCATAGTCAGAGAACGCAAAATCCTACTTCATGTGAGTTTTGCCTTTGACTTCGTGGAGCCAGCTCCCACCCACACATTTCAGAGCTTAAAAAATTAAATGCAGGCTTAAGCAGCTTGCTGAAATAGTGCCAGAACTTTCCTGCATTTCAGCTTCCTACACCTAGAAGAGGAACAAAGATCACTTCCCTATTCCCGCTTACTTTGCATGCCATCACTGAAGTCTGTTTGTCTGTAGGACTGAGTGTAATTATGGGGCCATGCTGACCTGTTCCCCTGATAAACTGCAGCTCAAGCAAGAACCAGACTTGTCAGATGCCTTGTGTTTGTTTGCCTTTGCTTGCACTTGGATATTTTCATACCTTACCAGCCTCTCTGCACTGAGTGTGGCTTTCTCCACTGTTAACTGGGAATAAACCATTCACAGACCATACTATTGGAGGAAATCAGTGTTTCTGCCTAGGCCAGTGGTGAGGTTCTGAGTGAGGTTCTCCTGACTCTCTGTTTTTTTTATGGAACAGCGTGCTGTGGCCACATACAGCTAAGTTTATAACTGGCTTCTCGGAGCACTGCCCTGAACAGGATATTCCTGTTGGCGAAGGGCTGTGCATTTGCTTAAACCAATAATTTTAAGTCCCTTGGCAGGTACAAACAAGGAACTGCAGAGAGGGCTGAGGGCAGGAGGGATTACTGTGCTTAGCAAGAAATAGGCTCTGGCATTTACATGCATATTGCGGATGCGCTCTACAAGGTAAACAAATATGGCATAAAAGCATATTTGGCTATTCAAATGACCCCAATTGTTCCTATTATGATGATGTCTCCCAGTATGTATTTAGTAACACGCTAATTGACTTTGCATGCATCAGGAAGAAAACTTTTCACTATCTGTTTCAGGATGATTTCTGATGACATTTTCTTTTAAAGTTTTATTTATTTCCAGGGACTGTTTGAAATGAAAATAGATCCTGGCTCCTGCTAACATGCCAGGCTGCCTGTGTCAGGGCTGATGTTGGCCAAGGCACAGCTTGCTCTGAGCAGGGATAGATGGAAAGGTGTCTCCAGATCCCTCCTTCAGCACCAGGTCCTCTTCTTACCTGGACAGGGGATGTGCCAATGGTGGTTTGGCTCGACCAGGCACACACCAGTGACTCCTGAGCTGCCTTCACTTACAGCCTGAATATGCAAAGCAGTAACCAAAGACAACCTCAGTAAGATCTGGGTTATTTAAACCTCAGCGACATTTGCACGGCTCCAGCCTGACGGTCACAGACAGCAAGCACAAATGAGGCCCTCCAGGATATTTATCAAACTACTCACCCTCCACACCGTATTTTTTATTTCAGCCTTAAATGCGTCAAGTAGTTTGTTTAGCTCTTCTGAAGCGGAAGCTGAAAAGCCCATGGGGGAAACAGAAAGCAAACAGGCCAATCAGTTCAGCAGCCCTCCATATTGGAGATGTGCATATTAGAGCAGCAAACATGATTTTTAGGCATCTTACTGATAAAATGGTGCTTAATGCTTCTCTAGTTGTGAGGGTAAATTTGTTCTGGTCATACAGCAACAGTTGGCAAGCTGAATCATAACCAGCAAGTTAAACACTTGTGGCAAAGTAACCTTTACCCCCACATTCGAATGGATAAAGAGAATCTAATCAGTCATTTTACTTTAGCCTTGTTTCATCTACAAAACTGGAATCTGGCACAAAATTTCCCTTTCTCTGTGCTAGTTGTTTAATGTGGTTTGAAGGTTATCTTCATGGGGAGTCAGACAGGTAGGTGATGTGTGAGGGCTCAGAAAGCTCAGAGTTTGTTGACTGTGGGGTGACAGAGACACCAGGGCCAGGCTCCTGCTCCTGCAGCTGCCATATCCTGCCAGCTGTGACAGGGGAGGGGGAACAGCAAACAGCCTTCCTTGCTCCACAGATCACTACCGACCTGCCTCGCAGATGGGCACATTCCAGGCACAGCCTGGAATCCCATCAGCTGCTGCTCCTTGCCCCACAGACGACAACATTTTGTAGGTGATCCTGCCAGCAAAGCCTGGCAGTTCACAGGCACCTCACAATAAGCAGATGTCAGAGCGACACAAATTGAAAACTTAGACAGTACTTGGCAGCAAACTCTTGTTTCAGCCCCAGTGAACTCTGAGGAGCATGGAAAAAGCTCAGACCTGGTTTGCAGAAGTTGGGGATGCAGCAATAGCCTGCGTTTTGTGAAGAGACTGGGGGTCTAGCAGCCTCTGGAGAAATTACCCATCTTTATCCATGATCAGAGGATTCCTGAGAATCTAGACTGTCTATTTGAGTTAAAGCAGTGCCACAACTACAGCAGAACAATAAACCAAAAACTGAGATCCGACGTGCTCCTCTCCTGCTCCACCACAGGCCTGGAAGTGTGTTCAGGGAAAACGCACTTAAAAAGAAATTGTTGGAGGGGGGCAAAAAAGTAAAAAGGTATGGGGGAAGAAGTCTGTCAGCGTCCCAGAAGCCCTCTCATGTCACTGCAGCCAGCAGCCCATCTTTAAAACATGCACCAAGCTGGCATTTTTGGAAGTGCAGCTTTGACTGTTTCGGTGGCAAGAGTCGTGTATGGTCAGTGACACCTTGATTTTTGTCCAGGCTTGAAGGCATGGCCATCATATGAATAACCACCAAACATTTCAAAGCCTTTGAAAACCTTTCATTTAATTTAACATTTTAATACTAGGAATGGGCCAGGGTTTAGGTGTGGTAGTTTCACATATTTTTGGAACCTGTTTATCTGTTTTTTATTAAGACTTTAAGAAGGCAGCTCAAAATACCTCAGTGACTCCAGTGATGCTCTAATTTCTACTTCTTTGTTTTCTGTATGTGATTAAGCTAAATTTTTGTCTCATTCTCAAGGAGCTTCCTGGAGAGACACTCAGAGGCCAGCATCACAAGGCTTAGTTTGGTTTCTCTTGCTTTCAGATTGATGGCTGAGCTGGTGAATTTCATGTCTTTACATGAAAACTTGTTTTGTACCTGGCATGGTCTTGGACTTACCTTAACAACCTACTTCCTACAGTAGGAAAGTAGTATTAAACCTACAGTTTAATTTCTTTTTTTGTCTTCTTTTAACAAAGAGAAGAAGTGAGTATTGCTAATAAAGTGTATCCTGTCCTCACAATGTTTGCTGTCCTTTCACAGACTGACATCCTTCAGGGGTGGAAAACTAGGAGTGGAAACACCACGCCAGCCAGAAAACTCTCAGCTGACTTCTAATTGCAAGGACAGGGCTTTCTCAAGTGTCTCTGGCCACTTTTGCCCCATCTGCAGAAGCCTGAAGCACTTCAGCATTGAGATACTTGGGGTTTTTACCCTGCCCTGTGGCTTCTTCCAAACCAAAAGAAAATTGACCTCAGCCCAGATTTATTTGCCATCTCAGCATCCACAGAACTGTGTGATTGAACAGATGGTGCTGTCATACCACATCTCTGACCAGCTGCTGGTAATATGGACCAGTATGTTCAGGCTTGCTCTTGAAGCATCACGAGTGACTTCGTGTGCTGCACGACACAGGGAAAAGTTTAAAGAAGATTCTTTGCACATGAAGAATTTGGGTCTGGAGAAGTCTCTCTCTACTAAGCAATTTTTCTGCAAAAATTAGCATAAAACATGAATATCCAGACATTCCTCAACCAGAGAGACTCCTGCTCACATCAGAGGCCTGGTCCTGTTTGTCCTGGTCCTGCACACAAACCACCACACAGGAATTTAAGAGTTTCAACTGTCCTGTGCCTCACTGTTTTACAGATCTTGGATGTGGTCCTTCCTGCCAAGCACACCACAGACTGGTTTTCATAACATTGGAAATGGCCTACAAGGATATTTTTCAACAAAATACTGAACACGGGCTATCACCAACTCCTCCTCCTCTCTGAGGAGGAATATGCACAAAACAGAGATGCTCAGAAGCCAAGTTTATGTACTACCCTGCTGTGAAACTGGACCTTTGATTCCCTAATTCTTTTGATTCATTGCCTACCTAAAGGTTTGCCAGTGGAGTCTTCTTTTTTTCTTTTCTTTTTTAAGCAATTTACATCCATTATGCTAACTCCTAACTGCTGGTGTGTGGCTCTGAGCTGATGGGATACTACAGAGATTATTTTGGATAAGACCTGTCATTTACAACTGCTGAATGAAGCAGACTGCATTTCCAACTCCCTCCACAAAACAGAGTGTTTTGCTCCCTACATGCATCACCATAATGAGAATTAGTGCAGATGGTCTAAACACGTTTGTACTGAATCTTTATTTTTCAGTTTCCCCTCCCTAGGACATGGGCAGGCCCAAGCAGAAGGATCTTTTCTTCTTCACCACTCCTTGGAGCAACAGTGAGTGTTCTGTGCGTCTTTGTGTCTCTTCCTCACTTTGCTCCAAAAAGTAACAATCGAGTGAACACCCAAGGAGAAGGAGCCCTCAGCACTGTGCAATGCAGATCCTTCTCCACTGACAGGACATTTTTCAGCTCACCAGCACAACACAGAGTGGCTTCTGCGAGGCCACTGGCTTCTGTTGATTTTCTGTTGATTATTTCCTGCCCTCTGTCGGTTTCCTTTCCTCACACCTGCTCTTCTCTTCCTGGTCCCTACAGCAAGAAGGCATTTAAACTTTCTCATTTGGAGCTGCAAGCTTGGAGAAGGGAACACTACCACCTTCAGAGGGCTGGTGGAAGAGCAGCTGGGAGTGCACATGGGCTGTCTCCAAACCTGACTGCAAGACCTGCAATCGAAACTTTTACCTTTGCTGCTCATTCTTCTGCTCCGGGGGGACTTTATCTACTCCTCATGCCAACTGCACTACATCTCTCCTGATCTCTATGTTCAAATGCACTACCAGATACAATCTAGGGTTTTTAAAAAAAAAAATCCTGTTGGCTTTTTGTTGTTTGTTTTTAGTTTGCTTGTTTGTTTTTTTTTTTAATTTGCTGACCTGTAAATGCACAAATTCAGTTTGAGAAGCCTGGGCTTTCCACAGAATATTAGAACCAGCCATGAAAAACGTGTAAGATAAAAAAAATAATGAAAAATTATTTTTGAGTCATGAAAATCAGATTCCTCTTCGCAGAACTCGGTTTTCAAGGTGAAATTTTGTGTTCAGTCTGGTCACTTGTTTGCTTTTGCCTGCACGGCAGTGCCTTTGCTCCAGGAGGTGCTGGTCCATCACATTTCCTCTGAGCAGGGAATTGACTTGGTCGAGTGTTGTTTTACATGTTTTTTTTTAGAGCTAAAGCTGTAAAGAGAGAGGACTGCAGATCATGTTACATTCCTTCAGATGCTGACAGCCCTGTGTTCTGCAGCATCTGTAGTAAATGAACATACATAGAGTTTTTTTTCTTTGTTCAGAAAAGTTAGTCACTGTTAATCACTGTTCCGGTATACTTGTTATCTGATTGTTAAAAAGTTCTTGTCAGTTAATTCCTCTAATTGTTCCCTCTTATCTTGTATCTGTACTACCTCCAGTATTGGGAATNTCCTCCTGGAACTCCCGTGAGAATGGAAGTCCCAGCTTTGCCCCCAGGCAAAGCCGATCACCTCCTCCTATGCGTCGCTCCTGGGTGCAGTGTTGGTATGCGCAACCCCTTGGGCTCCCCACCCAGAGCTGTCTTCTAATAAAGGCATCAAACAGGAGTTTGTCTCCTGGCCCTTATTTATAGGGCCTCTTTGCTCCCCAGCTCGGGAATGCCTGTACAGCCCGAAGGAGAGGTACCGCTAAAATCTCCTTGAGCATGGAAGTTTCTGAGAAGACAGCCTCAGCCACTGCCTGTCACAATTACACATTGGATGCTGCTGTGTGAAATTTGGACACGCCTGTTCCAAGCGGGCTCACCAAGATCCTGGTGAGATCCGCAAAGGCATTTGGTAAAAAGCGTGCCAGGAGGAGCTCCTGAGCCTAAATGCCCTGGAAGTTTCACCTCTTCTTGGAAATCCTTCTCTGGAGTGTGAAACAGCCCCCTGAGTCAGAGGGCAGTGGGTGACAAAGGTCAGCAAATCCTACATTTGCTTCTTGAGCGATCAAGTCTGCTTCTGGAAGATCAAGCAAACAAAATTCCTGAATTAAATGCCATTTGAATCAATAGCTTTTATGCATTGGTGCAAGGAATAAATCACCATCAACCTAGAGGTAATTTTAGGTGAAGAAAGATGGCTTCAGCTTCTCAGCTCCTGGACAAGAGAGCCTGATATTTCTCATTACAGTCATGACTAGCTGATGACAAGACATCCAGGAGAGAGACATCTAAGAATGCGTTTCCTCCTAGCTTCTGATCCTGGCTTTTCCTAGGAAGGCAAAAAACAGCTGTGCAGCAGTGACTCACCCTCGTCATTTCTCCTTTAAGGGTCAGCTGATTGTTCTTACCACTTTGCTTCAAACGCTGCGGAGATTTACGCTTTCTAAGAATTAAAAATGTCATTACAGGCTCCCGTTGCCAATGGAAGTTTCTGCTTTTATGCAATTCTTTTTGTTTATACCAGCCAGGCAGATCCCAAGGACAAATGATCCTGCCCCTTATTTATTTAAACAACAAAAATGCTTTATAGTCCTCCCTTGGAAATGTGTAAGCCACCTCAGAGCCAAGAGAGAAACTTTTCTCTCCAGATCACAGCTAAATCAAAACCGAAAGTTGTTTGTGTGGGAGTCCTGCTTAGAATATTTGCGTTTGAATGCCTACACTTGCCAGGAGGTTTGTGTCTCACCTTATGTGAGATCGGAAGGTTTTTAAAGTGAGCTGTAAACCTTTTGGTTCTAGATTTGACCCTGAGGGTTCTGCATCCTGGAATCTGATTCAGCCAAGGTCCACCTTCAGCTGTGAAACTGAGTACCTCCCAGATGACTCCTTTTTACTTAGCATTTGGGCATGTTTCAGCATGTTGTTTAGCATATGGGGAAAGCACAACAAAACAAAACAGACCTACTGTTTCATCAGAGGTATCTGAAATCGGTACACAGGATCTATGAACACACAAAAAAGCTGAATGTTCCACAGCAAAATATGGCAGGTGACCATGTGAGCTCGGGCTGCTAGTGCTGGCCTCATGGAAGGGCTGGCAGATGAGTGTTAGACCAGCACGAGCAGCAGAGATGGTAAGCTCTGAGGCTCAGCAATGCACAGTGTGTGAGTATGGATAAAAACACAAATAAAAGTCTAGGGGTGAGCAAAGAGCCCTGCTGGCCTGCTGTTCTTTGTCACTGTCCTGTTGTTAATCATATGCTTGCTAAATACTCACACGTGTCACCCTCCTATCTAGGAAGCCTAAGTAGAAATGCTTCAAAATTATATTCACTGCTTTTAGTCTTCACAGTGGTGGCACTCCACACTTTCCTTCTGCTCTGTCTTCTAAAATGTGTGGAAGGGGAGAAGGACCTGTTTCTTATTTGCTTTTTTAAACAACCATTTCTATTTATTTAGGATCAAATCTTGAGTTTCCAAGGCTTGGAGCACCCAATCCTCCAGCCTGTGGGCTGCAGTGGGAGCTCAGAGCAGGTTCTGCACCAGAGTCATTCCCTCCATCCTCCCTGAATGTCAGGACTGTGCTGCCACAAGCCCCAAGGAAGGATGCTCAGCCAGCAGGGATGATTAATTTCCTATTCCTCTCCTGGCCCAGCAGAGATTCGACACAGGGCCTCTATCTTATTCTTCTTCAAACTCACCTCTTCCAGGGCATTTGGAGAGCAGCTGTGGCCTAAAGTAGAGCTCCTGTAAGGCTATCAGCCCTTGCTATGGCCAGAATTAACACAGAGGTGGTGCTGAAATCCTCTCTGGAGTGCAGGGATGTTCATGACACCCCACTATAGCAGAACGAAATGGCCCAAGCTAGTTTTCCCAAGCCTCAGACCACTGGGAGATGTTTTAGTGCCTGTTTGTGTGCAGATCATTGGAAGACACATTCACACGGCGATTTGCATGAGCTCCCTACAGAAATTGGACCCATCCAATTATTGGAAAGGGTGAGAATTCTTCAAGAGGAAACAAACTCCAAAATATTCAATACAATGAGATAGGAAAAAGGAAAGAGACAACAGGGCATGGGCCAACACAGATACAACAGTCAGACAAGCCTAAATCTTTCTTAGGAGAAATCCAGGCTGGTTTTTTGCAGTGCAGGACACAAAGACGGAGACACACTCTCATGGACAGCACTTTCCCAGCAGGCCATACAGAAACCAGGTTCATTCTCCAAGAGTTCAACCCGAGCTCCATGGTGCTGATGGAGTCACAGCAGAGTCACAGCAGCTCAGGACTGGCACATGATGTGGCAGGCAGGGCCACACAAATCTGAGGAAAGCCAAGCCAGATATTCCACACTGCACAATGGCCATTTAAAGGGAAGGCAACAAAGCTCTTCAGGGTTCTTGATGCTGGCATGGCAATCCACAGCATTTTATGTAAAATTTTTGGAAATATGGAGAAAAAAGGGATGAAGGATATAGTTTAAGGGTGACAACCTCACTTGATACTCAAGGATGTCAGTGAAAAGTCACAGCATTCCTGTGTTTGAGACAAAACCACTGAATCCCGTTCTACAGCCAGGATGTCAAGACAGAGAAAATTACTAATTAATTACATTGCAAGGCAGTGATTGGGGAAAAAAAACAACCTAGCACACAAGAATAAATCAGTCCAAAAGCGCATATCATTGCCCATGTGCTTTCTTCCACCGTGACCAACACCATCTGCTTCAAAATAAAAGGCATATGCTGTTGTAATGAGACTTCTCTGAAACCCAAATTTGCTCATTTGGAGTCTTTGGGTATCTGCACTAAAGAATATTTCAGAAAGAATCCCTTTTGAAGAGCATGCTGCAGCGTCTGACACCTAGCAGAGCAAGGCTTAGGAGGAGCTAACCGGAGTTGAAAGCTGGAAGTGGACACTTTCAAACTGGCACTGAGGGCTGAATTTAAAGGGATGGGCAGTGACCCTGTCACCGACAGCAGAGGGAAGCACAGAGTCACCGTCCCTGGACACGGCGTCAGGGAAAGAAAGAGGGGACATTTTAAAACTGTTTATCGATAGCAGCACAGCAGCAGCTGCAAAATAGCTGGTAATGAGGGCCAGGGCTAGAAGATCTGTTGGTCCGCTGTTCTAAATTCGGTGGAAAGATGATCCATATTCAAAGCATATCCTCCGTCTTGTCTTATTTTTTAAGTTTACCTTCCACCTGGACCTCCACTCTGTGAAATGTGTTTTTTGTGGCAGATGTACTCCAGGACAGGTAGGCTAGCGTGCCTTCAGAGTGTCACATACCCCTGGCTGGAGCTTGACATGGTCCTTTCAAGGAAGGCTTCGGAGGAGCTCTGCCCTCAGGATTGCTGCATTCCATTCCCACCAGGACTGTAGGATTCTTGTCACAGACTTTTTGGGTTTTATTTCCTTTTTGTGCCAAGCGTGAAGAGTGCTGAAAGGTACAGAGGGTCTCCATGGCAGCCCAAGGTGATTCCCATGCCTGCCCCAGAGCTTGAGGCTGCCTGTGGCAGCTCAGGCTGGCACACAGGGGAAAGCTGGAAGGACCCAACATGTTGGTGGTGCTGTCACCTGATTCGTGAAGCAGACAGACTTTTTCTCCACTTTTGTGCCTCATCGCTGCCTTTGATGGCATGGCTGAGCAAAGCATCACAGGAGTCATGCGGAGTGGAAAAGGCCTCTGAGATCATCGAGCCCACGACCTGTGACTGTGACCACCTTGTCACCAGCCCAGAGCACTGAGTGCCACATCCAGGCAGTCCTTGGGCACCTCCAGAGATGGGGACTCCACCACCTCCCTGGGCAGCCCCTTCCAATGCTTAACAACCCTTTCCATGAAGAAATTCTTCCTGATGTCCAGCCTGAGGCCATTCCCTCTCCTCCTGTCCCTGCTCCCTGGGAGCAGAGTCTGACCCCGACACCTGTCCCCTCCTGTCAGGGAGCTGTGCAGAGCCAGAAGGGCCCCCCAAGCCTCCTTTTCTGCAGGTTCTGTGCCCTCCCCCCACCCTCCACAATGTGAACTAGGGAACGCATTCTTCAAATGATACAAGTATATGAAGCTTATCTGAAGTAGAATATTTTGTTGGCATTAGAAAACCAGAATTATTTCATCATTCTTTCTCTGGGAGGACTTTTGCCTGCCACACGTGTGAAGGAAAGGGATTCAGGTCCCTCAAAGCAGTGACACAGCTGCCACCAGCCCCCAGCTCCTGGATTATGCTCCCAGTTGTTACAACCATGCAAGCTCACAGCTGGCTGCTGTGGCATTTCATTTTCATTTATTCATGTCTCACACAGGATATCAGAGCTTTGGATGAAGACACCACTTGAAATGTTTGGGATTTCATTGAAGACACCAAGGAAGTCAGCCTTTCTGTTGCCATTTATCACACATTCCACAACCAGGAAAAAACACCAGTTACAGGGTACACAAGCTGGTATGAGTGTTAGGGGCAGCATTTGTGACAGCAGGTAGAAATATAAGGTCAAGAAATGCTCTTTTATGGCAAAATATGTAGAACAATGCTATTTTTACTGTTTTTATTACAGCAAGACCCTCCCTGGGGATTACTAGATACTTCAGCAGCAAACACATCAAAATCCATGAGCACCAGAACCCATGTATCTTCTTCATCTTTTGGATACTCTAGGGTGAAGGGGAAAAAAAAAAAAAAAAAAGAGTTTCATTTGTTTTTTACAGCTTTGGCCAGATCCTTGCTTTTTGTAATGAAGATATGGGATCAAGTGTTTTCTGCTTAAAATATACCCTCTANCTGCTTAAAATATACCCTCTAACCCCACACATGTGCTCAGTGAAAGTGGAGAATAGGAATTCATTGAAGGGAGCAGGGCTTGGGAGAAGATTGATCCATGTCATACAGTCTCTCATGCTCCTCCCAGTGCAGATCATGCTCCAGTGTCACCGCACAAGTGTCCACATCTATTGTCACAATAAAAACTGATTTTGACAACAAATTTTAAAAGGAGGCCACTGATGTATAACCTCAGTGTAAACTCATATAAAGCAGAAATACTTCAGTATGAGTCCCTCAGTGACCCTTAAAAAAAAATAAAAACTACAACAGACATAAAAATTAATCAAAAAACAGTGAAATCTAAAAAAATAATTCCTTATACTAACCCATAAAACACCCCAGTATTTCATTACAAAAAAACCTAACAAATAAAAACTTTTACAAAATCTGAAATCTATCAACACAATAATGACCCCCATGAATGCACAACAACCCAAAATTCCTAATTGAGAAATGATTCCTAAAAATTGAAAATTGCTAATTATTAACTAAAAAGTTTGGGGAGTTTACAATTACATTACACCCAAATGATACACCTCATTTTACTCTTTTATGAGTATCCACATCTGATTTTATAGAAGAAGATGTAAAGATCCCACAGATGTCCCTTTATCCTTTTGGGCTGATGCTTTATTTAGGATCTCCTTGCCACTGAGGGTGTTAAAGTCCACACCAGCCTTGGAGCACCGATCAGACCAGGGGTGTGGGCTGAGGTGACCTGAATGATTGCTTCCCTGCCTCCCGCTCCCTTTTGCTGCGGTGGTGCCTTAGGACATTAGCTTTTATGTTTCTCATGTATTTGTAATTCTGCAATTGTTTAGTGTATAACTCTAAACTCCATATAGAATATTGGATACCGCTTTCCCATTTTGGGCAGACACAACAATTCCTCTCCAGGCCTGGGAATCAAGGACACCTCACTGCCTCAGGCCCCCAGAGATGGAAACAAAAGTGAGTTTGAGGGGAGCAAACTTGGGGTAAATGACTTTTTACCTGATTTTGTAAAGATTAACCCCTAATATGCAAATGGACCAAATTTATAAAAGTGTGAAAAACCGCAACCCATTGTCCATTTTGGGTGCAGTGCTTGGGAGGGGCTTGTCTGCCTGAAATGTACCTGAAGGCCCTTCATTCAATATATCTGCTTTTTATTCCCTTAATTTTGTCTGGCCTCTGTTTTTTGCCCTGATGAGGCATCAGTAGCACTGTCCCCTTCTTCATATTCTTTCACCCCCGGGGTTGAGCAAGCAGGACCTGATTCACACCAGGAGTGTTGATTCCCTCTCCAGTGGTGAAGGAGCTGTTCCAGCAGCCCTTCTACCCTGCTGTGTGACAAGCCAGTTACCATGCAGAGTTCACACGCTGCAGGGCTGTTTGCTGCTGGATCACCTGTGGGTAGCAAATGGATTCAGGAGTTATCCAGGGGTGAGCCCTCAAGGATAGAGACAGTCAGAGACTGCCTGGTCCCTGATTTCCTCTGGAAACCAGTTTCAAAGCAACTTTGCATCTGAATCAGTGCTTTGGTTTTCCAAACAGCTGAGGTCCTGAGAGAATCTGGCCCAAGGTGTTGCCAGATTATGATCTCTGCAAGCAAAGAAGATACTGGAAGTCCTTGGGTATCATCACCTACCTTTGGCCTTTATTATGTGTTTGACATCACCTGCTCCTTGACGCAGGGTCATTATGAGTTAAAGGAAGTCTGCAAAAAGCACTCATTTACATTATGTAGATTCTTTCTCAGTAGTTTGGCTAATTGATGTGTGTCATGTGTGATATCTCGCAGGACTGCAAAAGAAGTTTACTAAGTGTTAGCTATGAATCACATGTCAGCTTTTTTTTCCCTACAGTGGAGCTGGCAAGAGAAAATTACAGTTGGAGGAAATTGGAAAACAAAGCAGCACAAAAAGCAGCACAAAAAGCAGCACAAAAAGCAGCACAAAAAGCAGCACAAGGCATGCAACAGAGGAGCCCAGCTTCTGTTTGGTGAATTTCAGATGTGGCAACACTGACAGAATTAAGCAGGGTTTAGCATCTCCTGTGACCCTGCACACACACACAGAGCCAACCCCTGCAGCCAGACACACTGGGGAACATCTCCAAAAGCCTGTCACTATGAATCCTACACATTCCATTGGCACAATTTGGGACTGCCAAGGCCCTTTTCACACAGGGACAGTGCTGGCATGAGTGACTGCCAGCCTAGGAGGGTGCTGGAGGGTGGATGAACACTGAGATGCCCTCCCCTAGTCATCTGTAGCTGATCCAGGGGCATTTGCAGCAGAAGTGGAGTGCCTGGTGTGGGGATATTTGGGCTTGAAAGGAGTTACAAACATGGTCTAATTCTGTAAGGTTCTGCAAACCTCCTTCCTGGAACACTTCAGAGCAGTGCCTCCCTCAGGGAGCAAAGCAACAGTGATGTCTGGGACACACTGGCAGGGTTTAAACTGATAAAATTTAAACAAATCAGCACACCTTAAGAAACAAACATTCTATTTCAATAGGGCTGCCGCTCTGTCTTGTTACACTCGAATTTTCCAAGGTGCTTTTACCTCACAGTCTGTTGTAAGATCTCGCATTATGTAATTTTCAGAGGGGGAAGATGTGATGTGAATAAACATCACTCTCCCCTGGAGGTGGCAGGTCTTCCAGGTTCTGCAGCTGCTAATGAGGTCATGAGAAACGTGTGGGTCTGTTTTTACCAACACCCCCAGACGGGATCCTTGCTGCAATGTTGTTGTTTTATTTGACTGCCCGCTATCAAGCCAAGGACATCAGAGCTCCACAGGCAAACTCAGGGCATGATTCACAGGCTGTGGGGTAGGAAAACCTGTGGAGGATGGGCCATCTTTAGAGGATGAGCTGAAGAGACTGGTTAATGGTCACAAGATAACAAAAATGTTTCTTTGTAGAGCAAAAAATGGGTACAATCTCTGGGCAGAGAGTGTAAGTCAGCGTGGGATGCTGACTGGTACCACCTTACAACTAATCCACCCTCCAAGGAGCTCAACAGAAAAAGGAGGATGAGAAAAGAGGGCTTGGGAGTTACGGGAAACCTGTGGGAAAAGCGTGCAGAGGGAGAACAGGAGACACTGTGGCTGAGACACAGCTCAGCCCAGACACTGGCGCATGAAAGAGGCATCAGATGCCATAAAACATTTCATGCCTTCCACCAGGGACAGCTGCTGAAGTGGCTAGCAGGCAAAACTGGGTAATTTGTATGATTTGTATGTGGCCATCTAAAGATACCTATTTTACCACAGATTTCTGAATAAACAACACAAATTTATTTTCTTTCCATTTATGTCTTCCAATTCCTTAACAAGCACTTAGTGCTTGAGTTAAGCACTAAATGAGTTATAAGCACAGACAAACTTAACACCAGACATGACATGGTGCTGATAGGAAATATGCCCTCATTATACTTTGAGAAGTCAAAAAATTCTGCAGACTGCTTATATATAGGAAGAGGAAGAAATTACCTCCCTACAGCAGGTCAGGTTAGCATGGACACAGTAAATGAGATGTTTGACTCCTGCAATAAATAACATGGATTGCCAGCAAGGATCCCATGTCTAAATTTTAGAAATCAAGTACCTGGGTCTTCATATATGGTATGTGCCATAATTTATCTTCTTGAGAAGGGTAATACCTTTACTCAGCCTAAAATGCTTGGCAAGAGAGCAGAAAGTATATCATTGTAATGCTGATCAGCTTCTCTGATTTCCAGTTCTGTATGTTGCAAGACTGCTGTGTAGGCCTGGGGATTCTGAATATCCCAGAGGCCCTAATCCTACATTTTCCTAAGTGATATATATGACTTTCAGGAAGCTGCATACATGTGGCTTAAGATTTTCCAGAAGTATGTGTCTGGTACCTCCTGGTAAAGTCTATCCAAACAATTTTCTAAATTTCTGCTCTATGCTGAAAATATGGCTCACTACATTCTTATTTACAGACTTCACCCTGTCATGCAAAATGCTGTCTGCTTTCCCTTCATGTGTTCTAAACTGTGACTCTAGCTACAAATAGCAAATTAATACATTTAGGATGTCTCTTTTCTAGGGAAAAAAAAGCTTTCAGACCTTCATAGGAAGCTCAATTTCCCCAAAAATCAAGGGGAAACAAACAATTTCCCCAGCAAACAGAACACAGAAGTTTGGGTGTCTGTGGTCAGAGTAATTTCACAGTGCCTTAAAGTCCAACCCACTGTGCTGCACAGGGAGTGAATCGGGAAAACAAAACAAAACAAAAAAAAACCTCAGGCTGCCTGGAAATGTTTCACTGGCTCAGCTCCGGAAACACCTCACAGATTTCATTTTTTATTCAGCACCACCTGGCTTTGTAATTATTTGGAGACCTTAATGGCCATTAAGTAGTAGGCACAGGGCTGTTCATTCTTCTGAGGATTAGATCTCACCCACACAACAAAATTAAAATAGCACAGCTTTCCACTCAGAAGGATTTTACCCCATGCTCAGAAGCACAACAACATCAGTCCTTGTTCTAGAAAGGCAAAGGCCTTACCCCAAAATACACAGGAAATGAGTGGTGAAGGTAAGCATGATATCATTCAGCTTCTGTGCCTGAGGTATGTTGAATCATGGAATTGTTTGGTTTGGAAGAGACCTTAAAGATGATCCCATTCCACTCTGCTGCCATGGGTAGGGACACCTTCCACTATCCCATGTTGCTCCGAGCCCCATCCAGCCTGGCCGTGGACACTTCCAGGGATGGGGCAGCCACAGCTTCTCTGGGCAACTGTGCCAGGGCCTCACCACCCTCACAGGGAAGAATTATCTCCTAATATCTGACATCAACCTTCACTCAGTTTAAAGCCATTTCCCCCATGTCCTGTCCCTCCATGCCCTTGTAAAAAAATTCCTCTCCAGCTCTCTTGGAGTCCATTTAGGCACAGGAAGGGACTCTAAGCTCTCCAGCTGAACAGCCCCAGCTCTCTCAGCCTGTGTCCACAGCAGAGCTGCTCCAGCCTGGAGCGCCTGTGTGGACTTGTACAGGCCACAGGAGAGAGCAGTCAAGACTGCGTTCACATGCATGATTTGTTCCCTCTGGTTCTGAGTTCTCGCAGAGGAAAATTCAAGAAGAAACTTTCTGGATCAAAACCCTTTTCTGCTTTTGATCTTTGTCCTGAAATGAGTGGGTTGTCTAGCATTAAGATCCTATTCTCCTTTCTCACTCCCTTGCTCCCCTGTCCATCAACATCAACAAACAAGGAGCACATGGAAAGGACATCACACCACAGCTGCTTGCCACAGGTCATTAAGCATCATTTTGGTCTCAGCTTATCACCATCTTGGAGGGCTGTTAAAGTAGTAGATTTGTCAGCTAGCAGAACTTGTGGGTGTCTGACTGGTAGCTTCTAAGTGTTTATTTTGGGAGGGCTCAAAACTTTGCTTTTTTCTTCTCTCAGTGCCACACCAGTATCATTTGACAAAGAGGCATAACACCTCTGCAGCTTTGTTAAGGCACAGCAATAATTAATTGTCTACGGTCAGCTGGAAAAGATCTTCAGAATGGCAGTGTTCCTATTTACGCCGTGTTTGCTCAAAATGTCCTTTGCTTTATGAGCCACAAACTCTCTTTGAACAATGGCAGTTCCTGGGTTGTTTTTTTAAATTTCGGTCTCTTCCCTAATATAGCAGTTTGTGGAGCCAAACCTGGTCATTGCCATACTGCAGAGATTATTTTAATGATCTCTTCCTACCTGTCAGCCAAGGTAGGAAATAATTTTGTGAGCCTTTCAAGCAATCATTCAGCAACACTTTGACACAAAGGGTATTATTAAACGACCAGTCACATGCCCACCCCAAGGAACATCAGTCCTGCTCTGTGGTCTGAGCAACTCAGTCACTCTACCAAGTGCCATGAATGCTCATCAGAATAACTAGAAAAAAAACATGGGTCAAAAGGGCACATTTTCTATTAAAATAATGTTGTTTTTTATGAAGATGTGCAGTCAGAATCTTCAAAATTTTGTCCTACTGCTTCTTGCATTCTCACCAACATGCTTCAGTCTGCCCTTCATGTGGTTGTGACATCCTAGGGAAGCATTTATGTGTTTACACATTATTACTGTTAGATTTTCAACATTCAAAGACTTCAAAGATTCCAGGTGAACTGCTGGGTTTTGACATCTTGGGCCAGGTCCTAAGGAAGGACTCCATTTTTTGGAGGCACAAATAATTGCTGGCATAACTAATTGCTGTAGTGTGCATATCTGAGCACCTCAGAGTAGCCAGAAAAACAGATAATTTCCTGGGTTGAATTGAGCTGTGTTGTGTCAACAAGGCAGTAGTTTGCAGATGTGTTGTGGTTTGGTTTGTTCTGTTTTGTTTGCCTGTCACATCCCTGTATCAAAGGAACAAGTCCCTGGGTTGCTCTTTGCCTCTGAAACCTTAAGTCAGAGTCACACAGTGGCCACCCCATGACGTTTTGGACCTTGGCAATATTACTGTGTTTAGACCTCCTTAGCTCATGGTGGTGACTAAAGAAAAGCAGGGAAGCCTTTGAAGGCTGAAATTAGCCCATACCCACTATCAGGTGCTTCAGGAGAGTGGCTTTTCCAGGTAGGATCCTTCTCTGGTGGCATTCGGGCCCGTACAGCCAGTGCGTGGTGAAGCCCAAGGCTGTGAAGTGTTTTAGAAGAGGGAACATTCAGAGACAGATGCAGCAGATCTCCCCCGTGACCTTTTCCAACCTATTTAATGCTGGGTCTTCTCATGACAGTTATGGGGCTTAAAGGAACAGGAACAAAGTGGTGGTTTCTGAAACTTCTAAATATCTTTGAAAAAACACAGCAGACTCTCATCCACATCTTGAAAATCTGTTCTTTCATCTTTGCCACTTAGCCTCGGTTGGAGATGGGAACATGCAGAACACTCTAGACGCTATTATTCCACAAAAGAGAATAAAAGTACCAGGACAAGACAGAGTAATCTGCTGCTGACTGAAGTGCTCAGAGATGATGGGGACAAAGGCCAGCACAAGAAGAACAAAAAGGGACCTCAACCAACCAGTTTCTGAGAAGGAAAGATTAAAGATTTGCTCCAGCTGCTATTGAAATGAAAGGAAATATTCTCATTAACCTCAGTGGGAGTCAGATGAAGGACTTGTTTGCTGTGTATCTCTGTGAAGCGGGAGGCATGGATGCAAACCTGCAGGGAGGCCTAGGAAGTGTCAGAACCAGGCAGAAAGAGTGGCCCGCTGCAGATGGAAAGCACAAGGACAGGATTCCTAATCTGGGTTAGAAAGAAAAACGCTGTCATCCTCCCCCCCATGAGCATGGCACACAAAACCACACACAAAACTTCAGTGGGAAGCAGTGGAAGCAACTCCCCTCTCACAACAGCTTTGCTGGAATCTGGTGCTTTTGACATTCAGGGCTAATTGGGCTGAATCAGCCAAGGTGCAATGTGCCTTGGCTGGGCCACAAGAACCGACCCTCAGAGCTGTGTTGGTCTTCTGAATACAAAACACAGCAGTAACTAAAGCTGTACAAACAACTCCGGCTCGGACAGGTTTGGTCAGCTGCCAGCCCAGGGCAAAATTCCACTAACCTCTCCTACCTCCACTCCCGCAGCCCAGCCCCACCAAACATCAGTGAGAAGAAACCAGCAGAGAGAGGGAGATCCCTGTCCAACCCAGCTGCAGGGAGACATGCTGCCCCTTGTAACCTTCGATGTTTTCTGCCTAGCACCAGGAATATCCCCTGCACCTGTTTTGGGAATGACATGGCTTCCCTAATTAATTTTTCTCATTAATGGTTTTAATTAATTTTTAATTAATTATTGCACTTGATCATAAGCAGTGTATTTTATTCACAAGCAGTTAAGCAGTGTAATTTTCCACTTTAGGCAGAAAGTAGTTTTTTTCATAGATAGTTATTTTTAGAGTGAGTTTATGATATCACTGAAACTTTTTAAGTTTTGCTGAACTAACCCTGATAAGCCTCAGTGAAGAAAGCCTGGGGGAGCTAAGCACTGGACACCTGGAATCCAGAATTTATAGCCCTCCAAGGACATGCTGGAGTGACCAGAAGATAAAGAAAAGGCAATCAAAGGCAACTCAACATGCTGGAAAATCCCTGCCTGTGAAAGAAAGATAATGAAAAGAATCCACAGAAAAATGTGGATAAGTTAGTATGAGAAACAAGAAAACAATAACAAACTGAAGAGAGAACACTAATTAACGAAGAGAATATGTAATTTAAAACCAATGAATTTGTTTGCCTAAAGTGCATATAAATAAGTGGGAAGTTTTGCAAGACGTGTGCAACTAGGTGGAGCTATTCCCTCATGCTCCCCAGCCTGGGATGAAGGAATTCTAGGTCCCCAAAAAATAGCGTTAGGGAGTTTCACTAACCCCCACGTTTTTGGTGACACACCTACGAGGAGATGAGCAACATGCCTGTCACATCTGAGACTTGATGCTTTACCAGGCTGCCTGTCACCTGGCCAGAAGTTAATTTCAGCCTTCAAGCATTCAGGGGGGAAAAAAAAGAACAAAGTAATCTACTGTGTGGAGGGAAGGAGGGAGGGGAATAGGAACTGGGGGGCGGGGGGGAGGGATGGGAAGGCAAAAAAAACCCAACAAAACTATTTATTAGCAGGTAATTAGATTACCCTAGGAATTTCCAGATGTCCTTGGTCTGGTTTTCAAAACGAAGCACCCCAAGTTGCACCAGGAGAAAACAATTCAGGAAAACAGAGAAGTTAAACAAATAAATTCTGCATTTCACATTGCTCACATAAGGACCTTAGACCCCTTTGAACTCTAAGGTCCTACTTATAAGAATACTTGAGCATTTGCAGGAGCAGGGCACTAGTTTGTGCTATTTTTAACTTTATTTCATCTGTAAATCCAGTAATTACGAACAAAAAGCCTCAGATTTAACAAGGCCATCTGACCAGAAAATCACACAACTAGAAACCCATTTCCAAACTAGCAACGAAGTAAAAGCTTCTAATTTTTTTTTTTTTTTTTTTAATGTAGGCCTTTAATGCCCCACATATTGACCTAAGTATATTGCTTTTTTAATGTTGTATTTTCATCTGCCTCAATGTTGCTGGTATAAATCATTAAACTATCTTCCAGAGACACATTTCCAGCTGACTTAATGGGATATGAGCTCCATGACCAGGAAAACTCTGGAAATTTACGTTAGCAGATGCTCTGGCCCTCACCTTATCCTTTGCTTTTCTGCTGCAAAAGGAAAATTAGTGACTCCTTTTGTCAGCCCTCAGCACTCTGAACAACAGTTGAATCATATTCACTCTCAACCTTCCTTTCAGGACTCTGGCTTTGGAAAGAGGTATCCAAGAGAAGTAGAATTTCCAAGGCTCATTGTCTTCATTTCTGTTCCTCCTGAACCTGCCTTCCTTCATCTTAAAGCCATTCCTCCTTTTCCTGTCCCTCTCCGCCCTTGAGAAAAGTCTCTTTCCAGCCCTTCCTTTAAGCCATCTTTAAGGAAACCTGTAAGTTTTTTTTTTTTAAATTACAGATTTAAAAAATCTGAAATGTAATTACTCAGTACAAATTATTCCCTGCTTTGGCATGAAGGTCACTGTGTCATTAAAACTTTAAAAAATAATAAAGGCATCTTAGAAAAGGCCTACTTGGAAAGGCATTTGGGAAAACTACAGCAGCTGAGATATCGATCAGCAAATAAAAAACTCTTCAGTAATGGTTATTAATCTAAATTTTGGATGGGCTCAGGTATTCAGTGTGGAGGAAGGTGTCCAAAATAACATACAGGGAACAGATGCCACTGAGGATTTAGTGTTTGGTTCCAAGGGTTTGAGGTTTTCCATCAAGTTTTTGAAGAGAAACTTGTTTCCTAAGAAGTTGTATCAATGGCATTGATATATTGAGGTATGTTGTGGTCACATAGATCTCTTTAGCCACCTCCACTCCCTCCCCAAACCTGTCCAACAGATTTAAGTGGGACAGAGGTTTAGCACCCTTTGGAGGTTAAGCAGCCAAAGACAGATTCATCTTCTGCTGAAGATGCTCCTCATGCTGAAGAGAAGCAGACTGTCCTGCAAACTCTTCCATGTGCAGCTAGAAATAAAAAAAATTCACATGAGGGGGGGGAAAAGTTTTATAAGCATCTCAGCATAGGGAAAAGTTCTGTGAGGGCTCAATGTACACTAAGAGCCACAAACCCACACGTAAAAAAGGCTTTTATTATTTCTGTCACTCTAGGGACTTCCTGGCAGGTGCTGTCAGCCAAAATTCAAATAAAGCCAATTCCTACCTACCTTTTTTTTATATTTTGTCCTGCCATAAGTGACAAAAGCCACTAGTGCTGAGCTGATGACAAATGATCCGGCTGCCAAAAATTCAGTTTGAGCATCCCACTATCAAAAAAATTTTTCCATAGAACTGAAAACTTTCTGAAGAAACCAAAACCTTACCAAGATCCCCATGAAGACTCTGCTGTCATTGGGGCACCGAAAGCCCTCCAGCTTCGTATGAAACAATGCTCAAACCTACATTTAAGCTGAGGTGTCTCACAAAAAGCCCCACTATGGCCGGTGTCACGCAGGTAAGGGTTCCTCTTTCCGGTGGAAGAACAGATTGTTCATCATGTGAACAAGATTTCCATTATGGTCACAGAAGACTTCTTTGGACAAGAGGATGCCTAACATAAAAATGCCCTTTACACTGTCTTGGACCAGCTGATGTGAATCATACTCCCTTTTTTATGTAAGCACCACTTTCTTTTTCACAAGACCAGACTACAATAAAACAGAGAAGTGATTTGGGGGGCACCTGGGTTATTTTGAGCAGGGAGTTTGAGAAAAACCTCCTTCTTTCTCATTACATCACTTACACCTACAAGTCACCATTTATTATCAGAGTGATTGCTTCAAAGGTGATCTTCTACACTGGGTCTAGGACAGAAGAAAAGAAAGCAGATCCAAGGTTTTTAATTTGCTAATACAATCAGAGAGCCATACAGAAAATAGGCACCATGGAAACAAGCCACTGCATTATAGTGTACAAAAGTCTAAAAAGGAGGCAAGTTAATTTTCAGCCTCTCAGGTTATTTTCAGGCATCAAAAGAATTGTTTTCAGTCTACTCAGGCTCAGATTTGGACAGAGACCGGGAAAGCAGGCACTCGAAATGCAGGCCTCCATTCAGGAGCAGAGCAAAGTGCCCTCTTGGCCAGAATATTTCTTTCCACATCCACTGCAGTAAGCACTGTTCACTGGTTTGTCAAGAGCCTTTTAGCACTCTGAAATGAGCTCAGGGCTTGAGACAGCCCAGCCTGAGCCACTAGAAGTGAAACAGGATTGAGAAGCACATGCTCCTTTCTACTCCTCAGTTTTCTCTGGGCTAAAAAAGTGCATTGGTTACTTCAGGGCTAATGGTGAGGGGGTCCTCTGAAGTGAAACCAGGTTATAGGTATCTCCTGGTGCTGTGACCTGCCCTGTCACTCCAGAACAGGAATTCCTCCTCCCACCCCCAACCTGCTCTTTATTGTTCAGACATTACTAGGTGACAAATCCTCAGAGAAACTTCCAGGTGGACATTCCTTTTCACATTGTCATTTATCAGGGAACAAAGTGCTTCAGTGGAATGGAGACCAAAGGACCAAAGCCGCTCTGCCTTAAAGGATCAGGGGGATATTTTAGCAAGCATGTCCCAAGAAGCTAAATGCGTTATTTTCATGGATGAAAGGCAACTTTGACCTTCCGGCTCCTGAAAGTCTTGATAAACACAGCTGCTTTGCACCTTGTGGTGTGACAGACTGGTTCAGGATAACGAGAGCCTCATTTTTTGTTTCAGACGGCTGGAATGTGCAAGTTCTAAAGCACAAAACACGAGAAGATGTGACAGAAATAGCCACTGCACATTTGTTAGTGGTGAAAGACTAATCTTGTTGCTAAATTTTCAGTACCAGCTGTTAAAAGTGGTAGGAGAGATTTCCACCTCTTGCTATCTTTCACCCAAAGATAAAACTTCATAACAAAGATAATTAGTTATATTCAGAAATGCCAGGGAGCTACTTCTCCCTTAATCACCAATGTTAATAGCTGAACTCAGGTGCCCCAACAAATTTTATCCCAACAAAGTTAACAACCCATCCTACTGATCCATCATAGCTGTCCCAGAGTGAAAGGAAATAGCAGGTGGCAGAAAACCACCCCCTAGCAGAAGACAGGAAGAGAAAGCACTGGCTCGTGCATCTGCTTTGTTCCATGCCCACCAGAAGGGCTGGAAAACCCAAACTGTGAAAAAAGAGATTTCCCTGCTTCTCCCAGCAGGATGATTTCAGCATGCGATTTTCAGGTGCTCCCTGTCACAGCCTGCAGGGAGTTCACTGTGACATTTCTGTAAAAACTCACCCAAGGGACTCAGCTGGTTTTCTCTTCAATGCAAGCCTGGGAGTCCAGGTCACTGAAATCTGTCTGGTATTTATGATTTATTCTACTCACTTCTTCACAACCTTGGAAGATTGAACAGGATCCCTGTGCTGTATGGTTAATGTGAAAAAAATAAGGGGCTTCCAGTCACATTTTCTATTCAGTCCACACTTTTAAAAATCGATGTTCTTATTCATCTGGATAATGTTAAAAAAAAAAAAAAAAGCCAGGTAATTAGTTTTTTTGGGGGGAGGACTTTTGCCTCTTGAAAATTTTTCAAAAACACTAATAGATGCTTTTAGCTGGAAGGGGTGAGGGGGGGAAGTAAGCCCACTGTGAAAGCAATGTTTTTGAAATAAGCAAATGGGTAGCTGCTTCCGTAACAATGAAGGACATCAGAAAATTTCACAGTAAATAATCCAGGTCATTTATTTTATATACTGGCTCAGAAAATCCTTCTTTCCAATCTATCATTGGATAAGTCAGTTAACTCTTCCTGATTCTGCAAATTCATTTATTTGCCTATCAAAACCTAAGAAAGAAAGAAATTTAGGCCTAATTTAATTTTTCATGACACCACTGGATGGATTTTTAAAGAACTAACAATGTCAGACAAGCTTGTTTTGTTAATTTCTATAGGTCTGCTTAAAATATGGAGAGAAGGTGGCAGAACTCAGTATTCAAATGGCGTTTAGGCAGCTTCTACACTTCAAAAAAAGAAAAAAAAAAAAAAAAGGAAGGGCAGGATATGGAAATTGAGGCTAAGCTTTCACGGAAGATAAATCTCCACTGGAATGGTAAGGCTGCATGACAAAAATTATTAATTTTGAGGACCTGGATCAGCCAGGGACCTCTGGAGATCTTCAGTCATTCTGGGTAAGCCACAGGACTATATCAGAACACTCAGGGCTTCAACCAGGCTGGACTTGGAAACCTCCAAAGATGGAGGCAGTACAACCTGCTCCAATATGTAACTCAAACCTTACTTTAATATAGTAATAATGATGTCCTCCATTAGTCAGAAAAGCTTAGATACCACTGAAACCTGAAAAAAATGCTATGTGAACAAAATGGCCAAGCTGACCATGAAGTCAAGGCTGCCCAAACGAAAAACCTAATCAGATTCCATTCCTTCATGGTTCACAGATGAAGGTCAAAGCCACACAACCTTTCCACTCCATCTAAATAACTAGGTAATAACTCTTACAGGATATTGTCCTTCAAGCAGAATAGGGACAAGATGACATAAACTCTGTTAAGAGCCTTCACAGGCACTTGTTGACAGCTGAGGACACGATGCTCCAGATTCTGGGGAATCTGTTTCCAGAGTACAATGTGCCACAGCTTGGTGATTTATACCCTGAGATCTGCATAGGACCTGCAGGCAGGACCAGAAGATGGGACAAATGGAACAGGGAACTCTCTCTCTCAAAAAAAAAAAAAAAAAAAAATTCAGCAAAAAGTGAGGAAAAAATGAAATTAGTAACAACAGCACCGATGGAGAGCTCAGGTTTTAGAAACTTGTACATGGATGTTATTGAAGAAGCACAACAGAGTTTTAGCTGCCTTTGGTTTGGCTCCAAGTGGTTCAAAAACTCCCTTTGTAACCCAAGTCTGATTCACTCTGCTCTCTTCCTTTCCAGTGGTCCAAACTCCAAGCCTACAGATTCCACATGCTCTAAGCTGTCACAGGAGTCAAGAACCACCAGCTTTCCATGCCTACAATAAACAGGTGCATGAACAGCAAAACCAGGATATTCAGAACAGGTCAGATAAATGTTTATGCACAAGATCAGTAGCATTACCTTGCTACATGCAAACTTTCAGATTTGTTGGCATGAGTACAAGGGATAAAGCCAAGACATTCAGACTTTCAGCATCACAGAAACTCTGCCTGGGCACTTAGCACTGGAAACCAAAGAGAAAAAAAAAAAACAACCCTCATAATTTTTCCTCTCCCTGGCCCCATACATGTATGTGGGAAAAAACAGAAACCAGATCCAGTAACATCTAGCTATCTAGTGCCTCTTCTCAGTGAAAGGAAATTGAAATTTGAAAAAGCAATGTATTCTCCTTGTCCTCAATTCTACTTTCCAAAACAGTAAAATCAGTTATTATCTGACACATTAAAAACCAATAATCAATCCCCCCCTGAAAAAAGCGTAACAAAAAAACTACAACTAAAAGAATCCAAGCTTTAAAAAAAAGTCCCCCAAAACCCCTAAAATCCCCCCAAACCAAAACAAGATCACAGGCAGACACCAAGCATGGAAAGTTTCCTTCCAGCTCATTTAAAGCTGCAAACTTGGAAAGAACAGATCAGAAAAATCTTAGAATAGAGGATGGAAACAAGGTTATGTTTAGTTTTACAAAATACCAGAATGGGAAATCTTTCTGAAACCTTCATCCTATCACCTTCCAAGTGAAATTACTAGTCCATAACACTGTTTAAACTGCTCATGTCTGAGGAGCAGACTAGTGATCAAGGATCAAACTCACATGACTGCCTTTTCCACCCCTACACCCAGCTCTCTGAGGCGTTACTTGCCCTCAGATTTACATATTCAGATTTGGGATAACAGTCTCCATCAAGATTCTGGCAAACTCAAAGTCTGCACAACAGAAGTGACACAGCTTTGAGCTGAAATTACTTAAGCCCAACTCTAATATTGCCAGCTACATCTATTTTTATGTATCTATAAACCCCACAGGGTTTCTTCAGGTTATCTCCTTTCTCCAGGCACCTCACTGATGTTAAGACTCTCAAACCAGGGATTTCAGCACTACAGCCCCCACAGAACTCCCCAGACAGGCAAGCACTTTCCCTTCTCTTTCCCCAAATGCAGAAAGAATCACTTTTCCCCCCTTCCCCCCCCCCCACCACTTTCTCCCAGTTACCTTGCCAGCCAACCATGCAAGATGCCTGGTCAGCTCTGTGTGACCTCTGCCTATGCTTCTCTAAATGCTAATTTAATTGGACAGCTGAGCTGCTCATTCATCTCCCCAGTGTAGCTCAATTCCTGATTACAAAATCTGTATGTTAAACATGACAACAAAACTGTGGCTGGGGTCAGAGGTGAAGGGAGAGCAGGATTAAAACTGAGCAATCTGTATTTCCACCTGAATAAGGCCAGTATAATGATGACCCTGCTTCTGTTCCTAGCAAAGAAAAAACTGCAGCCCTTTCCAGAGCACAGGGCTGTCCACAGAAACACAGGACACATATTAGCAGAATCCAGGAATAGGTAAGTATACAGAAAACTTAAATTTGTCTCAGTGTTTTAAATGGCTTGCCTTCTCCCACTTCCAGAGTTCAACTCCAGTCAGCAACTTACCCCCACGCAGCCACTTGCTCACTCCCCTGAGCAGTGCAACAGGGGACACAATTACAAGGATAAAAGGCTGCAAAACTCATGGGTTGGGATAAAGACAGGCTCACAGGGACAGCAAAATCCACACACACAAACAAAGCAAATCAAGGAATTAATTTACCACCCCCCATGGGCAGGCAGGTATTCAGCCATCCCCGGGAAAGCCAGGCTCCACCACTTGGACAAACCCCTTGACTGTGTGTGTCCCTTGCCCTTCCTTCATACTCCCACCACTTCCTAAGCTGGCCATGCTATCACACAGTTTGAAAAATCCCTTGGGTCAGTTGGGATCAGCTGTCCTGGTTATGTCCCCTCCCAAATCCTTAAGCACTCTCAGCTCCTTGCTTCTAGGGTGGTGAGAGAAGTAGAGAGAGGCCTCGTTGTGCAAACACTGCTCAGCAATAACTAAAACATCCCTGTGTTATCAACACTGTTTACAGCAGAAATCTACTACATCCTCCTACTGTAATTTTCTTACAGTGAGAAAAATTATCTCTATCCCAGAAAAAACCAGCACACTCACCATAAAGCAAAAGTCCCAGAGAGAAGAAAAGGGACAAAAATCTAGTCCCTGGCACAGTAACAATAATTGTTCCATGCAAGTTATGATGACGATGATGTGACAGCCACACAAAGCAAGTTTTTTTCAGCTGGAACGAGTAATTTGATGACAGGTTTGCAGCTTCTCCACCTACAAACCACAATCATGCAAATAACATCTTACTACTGAGACACCTATTTATGAAAGCACAGGCCTAATAACTTACATCTGAGGCATTCAGAAGCTATTATTAGGGCATGATAAGGCTTATTGGGGAATAACACAGCGTTCTAAAGACACCACAACCTTCAGCTGTGCAGCAAGGAAACAAAATTGCTGCATCAGTGGCTTCACTTTCAAAGTCCAAATATAAAAACGGCAGAATTCTGCATCAGAAGCAGCCCCATTAGAAAAAACCTACTTTTCTTGCCACCTTACCTTCTAACAGGGTGTTTCTCTCCTCTAAAAACAACAGTTTGTATCTGACAGCATGAACACCATGTGAATCAAATGCATGGCTTCCAGTCCCAGCCTCATTTTGCATCAGAATGCTTAAATAACGTGTCTCTTCCTAAAACCTGGCTACAATCTTACCCCTTCATCAGGGATCCTCCCTGTCCTCCTCACTGGCACCCTTAGCTCCCAGATACCCTCCCCTTTATGGAGGGTAGGACTCACAAGTGACAAAGGCCACATTTTGATAAATCTGGAAAGCAACAGATCGTTTCCAAACAACTCTGGAGCAAAGGAAGTTCTGAACTGGCATCACAAAGCTCCCTCTTGCCAAGAGCAGTGGATGAATTTACAAGCCTCTCCCACAGGTGGCCAGAGCAAAGAGTTAATTTCAGCATTAACAGCTCACCATCCTGCTGCCCCTGCCTGGGAGCAAAATCACCCTTGTTCTTGGCAATCTGAGGCTCAATGCTTCTGGAATTTGCCACAGGTTTTGAAGGGAACAAAGGCCCACTTCAACTAGATTTAGAAATTTTTTGTGTATTCTGCCCCCTTTCTGTTTGTGTACCAGAGAGCTACTTACTGCAAATTCTGTGAAATGTGAAAAATATGGCTATGTAAACATTTAGCAACAATTTCTTACTGCAGCTGAAAAAAAAAAAAATCACAGCTTTTTATAAATATATTTAATATATTCCAGTAGTTTCTCATCTTAACCCTGCTGCTCTTCCAAGATTGAAAGTTCTCAGGTTTTTTCAGCTTTCCATAGGTCACAGTTTGGATTTTAGGACACTCATGGATCACAAATTACATTCATGCTCAAAAGGCACAAGCCCATCAGGAACAGTTGTCCAAATGGACTCTGAAGAATTGTTCCAAGAGTGTCCTGCACAATCCTCCCCTTTGCCAAAGGGAAATTTGATATTTTAACATGGAGAAAGGGGAAGCAAGCAGCATGTTTGTTAATATGAAATGCATGCTTTTAGACAGACCATTTCTCTCACTTCAAGCAACACAGAGAGTCATAGAAATAAAAACCAAATTACTTATTTTTCTTCTCCACCTTTAAGCAGGAGGACCTCAGTGCAGACTACCCAAGAGTACTGTATCACATCTAGGAGGTAATATGCTAAGGTACAAACTGGTTTATTTCTCTTTGCTGCCCTCGTTTTGTAACCTCTTTATCATCTCCCTCAGAACTTTGGTTTTAGAACCAAAAGCACTACACAAAAAGCTACTGAATAAGCTAAAAGAAACAAGTAATTTCTTTATCCTTGAAGTATCCTTATAGATAAATATTAGTTCTGTTTCCAAATACTCCATCCTTCTCTCATTTATACATCCAGAGTTTCACCAAAGGTTTGTTAATTCTGACTCCCTGTTTGGCCCTGTCACACCACTCCATTCCTTCATCACTCTTGTAACTCTCCTAGGCTAATTCCAGCTCCAGACTTTTCACTTCAACCTCCCTATGGAGATCTCTATCCCGAGTGTTCATCATTTTTGTTGTGCTGTTTCATATCCCACTCTGAAGACTATTTCCTGCCCCTTTTCCTATTCTGAAATCCTATTCTTCCACCCTCTAACAGAAGCTAGTAGTGCTTCCTTTGCACCTGGAAGAGACTTAAAGACAAGGGAGTGGGGGTGGGAAGCAAGAAACTTAGTTCAAAGGTAAAATTAAAAATATGTGTCTGACTTTGACAAGACTTTGAACAATTCTACAGATACAGCCACACAGACATATGGGAGACATTGCCTTATTTTTTCATCTTTGGCTGCTGCACATTTTAAGTCAAATACTTCACATTACAAGGACAGCAACCTTCCCCTGGGATGGCGAACAGCTGCCTGCTGGTGTATCTGGTTACTCCTCCTCTATCACATCTAAAATCTCTTATCTCAGGCAACAAGAATTTCAAGGATGTTGCTCCTTGCCCTCAGCACCACAGTGTATTCACATTTATGTGTGGAGCCATATAAAAATAAAGAGATACCTATTCTGAAAGACACTTTGCACTCAGGTCTCTGAGGCACACGCAACACAAAACCTTAAGGACTATTTTTAGTACCAGACTTTCAGCAAATGGGAACACATAGCAGATAATGCTTTGTTACAGTTCACAAAGGAAAATGCCAAAGCAAAGGGATGAAGTGAAGATCTTCAGACTCTACCACTATTAGTTATTCCAGACTACTACCATTATTGAAGAGCACATATTTGTCTTAATTAGTTTCAATGCAGTTTGGACAGGAAATGCCAGAGATGCTGGTGTCTTCATGAAAATCTGCTTTGATTAGAACTAGAGTTAAATGGTGTGTGTTTAACATTTATTTCTCTTGCACAGGAGGAACAAAGTTGAGTCCTGACAGAAACCAAGAAGTTTCATGACCTGTATTTTTCCCCCCCTCACAGGTCATGTATTCTATGAAGAAATGTATCAATACAGAACTGGCACTTGACAATTAGAAGTGAGCAACATCAGCTACAATCTGCAGATAAAGACATCAGCAGCACTGATCAATCATGTATTTTGTGGTAATTGAATACTTAAATTTTTCCCATACATCACTTAATCACAAGTGGAATAAGCCTGCTTTTCTGGATGGTTTAGTGAAGACATAAAATTTTTATGAATTGTGGCTTCATAACCACATAGTTGTGGTTATAGCTGTGTCAAAATAATGTTTTCAAAGGATGATATGTTGAATACTGTTGGCATCCCAAACCAGGCAGGGAAGAACTAAAAAGCGTACTGACAAAACTGTTCTCCCCACTCCCACCTTATTGTTTCCATTAAACTAGAATATTTTCAAGTGCAGAAATTCTAGGTTAGTTTTGTGCAGAGAGCTGAATTTGAGAGAAATCAGAACAAAAACAAAGATGTGGCTGCCTCCAAAACTCTATAAAACCAAATGAAATATCCAGTGAAACCACGGGTGACAGATCTGCATACATTATTTGAGGACTTTGTTTTGTGTCTCTGTTTCATTCATTCATGCACGTTCATGAAGTGACACTCTAACCTAGCACTCCAAAATCAGAGTCAAAATCTGACTTCAAGAGTGATTATTTCACATTACTAAAAAGTTCTGTTAGTGTGGCATTTGACAATGCCTGTGACAATCTGTCAAATTGCTTGGGTTTTAGCTGGATTCATCAGGCAACTCTGGACGAGATAAATGAACCACAGCATTAAAATGCAGCTTTGGAGAGGACTTAAGAACAGACAACTACAGGATTAATATGACTTCAGAGTAACTTTTTAATCCCAATTAAAAGTGCATCATAAATAGCTTTTGTCTAAGCAGATATCCAGAAGTTTTACAACAAAGGTAAGGACTACAGTACCAAAACTTAGGAAGAAATACTTTATTTTCTCAGCTACTGTTCAGAAAGCCCTGAGGAAACTGATCCCCAAATCCCTAAGAGCTGTGCAACAGAGAAGCTGAGAAGCACCCTGTGCAGACAACTCCTGGTAGTACTTGGTAGAAAACGAGGCACAACATACCTAGGCAGCTTGCTCAGGTCACACCTCCTCGACACCACATGAATTCCATGTATTCTTCCCTTTTGGCAGCTACTACAAAGAGAGACATGATTCTCCCTGGCAAGTATCCCGCTATTGGACAGGTAACAGTTTTTGCTAGCATGGAAGGTCAGACACCTGTTATTCATCAGAAATCACAAAAACACTGTTTCACTGCTGGAAAAAACGGGAACAGCATGACTAGTAAGGCTTCAAACACAGCAGCCATAAATCCCTCAGTCACTCAGCATACAAAGTTACAAATGAACAAAGCTAGTAGGTTTTTTTTTTTGTTTTTCTTTTTTAACAAACAACAAGCTCAACAGAGTTTAATTCAAATACATTTATAATAGGTAAACATTTCAAAATCAAAATTGGAGGGAGTGGACTGAAACACCCAGACATTCTTGCTTTACTCTCCACCCTCCCAGAGAAGGAATGGTTATTTCTCATAGCAGTTTGATCAGCAGACTCCCACAAACTAAAAGCTTTCATCTTGGTTAAGTATTAGCTATGTANTTAAGTATTAGCTATGTAGTAAAAGTACATTCAAGAAGTCCTTGTATCAATTTGGTGTTTTTCAAGTACCTGACAGCTGGTCCTTCTACAGATAACAAACAGCCCCTTTTGGCATACAGTATTAAATCAAAATCCATCTCTCCCAGTTCACAGATAAACTGAGAATCCTATTTAGATGAAGTCTACTAGCTGACTCAGGTATTAATGTTAACTTCTTTAAAATGAAAACATTATGAAAGACTTATTTCCTATTTAGCAGTATCACATCTCCTACTGATAGATTTGGGTTGTGCTACTGATCGCTTAGATGACATACACCTAAGAAATTTTAAAAGAATAAAATCTGAATAATTAAAATACACACTATCTGGAAAAATATCACAGATGTATAAGAATAGAAAAAAAAAGTAAAATGCTTTAATACATTTCACTGTTTTGTGCAGACAATATTTTTACAGACTATGGCCAATCAATGAAGAAAGGAAATAAAAATGTTTCAGTCTTTTTGGCTCTTTTTTCAAGACACTTGACTTGTATTTTGAGCTTAAGTAGTAGTTTAGGAGTTACTCCACTGATAAGCAAATTCAGCAGAAAATAATTTTTTAGTTGTACCACTAAATCATTAAAATCATTAATATCATTAGTAGTACAGGAGTTCAGTGCTGTACCACTAATCATACTTTTTCCTGGTTACTGTAGAGGTAAATTTGTAATCCAAGTAGTTGGACTACAACAGTAGAAAAATCAAACTATCCCCATGTTGTGTTCAGGTAATGTTGCACAGAACAGCTTTAGATTAAATTTTCATTTGTTTTTCTTCTTAGTATTGCAATGATGGGCAAAATTACCTCTAAAAGTAAACGTGTATTTAAAAAAAAAAAAAAAGAAGATAGTTAACATTTTATGATGACTAAACAAAACAAACGATAAGTAGATAGGAAGTAGTAAGATTTAAAACTCTGTAAACAGAGTTTATTTTCAACAGAAAGTTTCGAGTGTCATTTTTTTTTTACATTGGAATAAATTGATAATCTCAAGTTTGGAACTTCTCTTCCTTATAAAGTGAATAAATCCCCAGAAGTCCTTACTTAACAGAAATAGCTTGAACACTACAATCTACTTAAGAGCAACAGAACACTTACAGCTGTACTATAAAAGCTGGTTCAACAAAGTTGGGAAGGTCAAATTTGATTTGATAAAGTCTCATTGCAGCAGACAAAAATTAAGCTTGCATTTTGTTTGGTGGCAGAAAAAAAATATTCAATTCACTAGAGTGCATATAACAAAACCAAACATGCAATCTATTGCTTTTAAAACTTTTACTGCAAGATAACATTAAGAGAACAGTAATTAGATATCTATCTTTTCTTTTTCCCAAAGAGAAAATATGTAAACAGGATAATAATTTTTTTTTCAGTATGTATATATTTTCTCAGATCATTTCATGAAAATGGGGGGAAAAAGGAGGGGGTGGTGTTTCTCAATAATCAGGACACTTTTAACTGTAATAGGTTTTCATTGGAAAAAAAGAAAAAAGCCAACACTGTTCTAATTCAGCATTAGACAAAAAAAAGGTGTTTCTTGCACTACTTTAACACAGCTGAAGAAAAAAACCTGAATACCCCTATTTTGGCATTCAGGATTACATTTGCTCAGATCTTTTAGATTTCACAAAGCTGCTATCCAGTGTTGCCATGAAATACAGACTGTAGAATCTATGTAGCATAGGCTACTTCCAATGTCAATACTAAGTAGAAAGGAACATGAAGCAGTGCATTACACTACATTTCTGGAACTAGTACAGTAAGAGTGAAAATCTAGAAAAAGTTAACCTACAGTTTATAGAAGGAACTAATTATCTGCAGAAGCTGATTTTTTGGTTGTATATATTTTTTTTTTTTACATTGTGCGATTTTCTGCATCTGCTAATTTAAAACAGACATTTAAAACTTGTTGCTTTCTTTACTTTGTTTCCTATGTTCTCCCTTCCACCCACCCCCAATATGCCATAGACCAAGCATTATGAATATAAGCTCAAATATCCTAGACAATCCAGTGAACAGTTAGTGTAATGCACTGGTGTGAGATGTGAAATAGAAAAAAATTGTCTCAGTCTTCGTCGAAGTTCTGCTGTAGAAGAAAGTTGGCAGCCAGGTTTTCATTCTTCTCACAAGCGAAATATGCCTGGATCACAAGTCCTTCAGGAAATCCTAACGCCTTTAACTGAAGAAAATAAACATATTTAGGAAGTACATTTTGCATGCTAGGCTTATTTTCATATGTCTAGTGTCCCGAGATGTCACTTAAGCAATTACTGCCTTCTTGAAAGTAACATTCCTGCCTAGCTCAATTCAGACGTTAGTAAGTAAAATATAAGGTGCTGCCTCTGCTTTTAATAAAGAGGACTGTCACTTGAAAAAGTGATTGGATTAAGTCTATTGAAGCACCATAAAAACTTGTCACTTCTTTATTGACACAGTAAGTCTAAAACAGACCTGGGTCACAGTATTGTCATGAAGAAACAGCACATTGCACTGCTACAGGAAAAAAAACCAACTTCAAACAATTCTCATTTTATACAATTATAAAGATCCAAAGCACTTTTAACAAAAAAATTGCCTGGAACAAAAGCCCCCAGCCTGTGATCTTCAGTAGGTTGTCCAGCACATCAAATTACGCCATATTTTCAATTGTTTATCTTAAAAAAATAAGCAACACACTGCAGCCAAGACAAGTAAGCTGAGAGCAATCTGGTTTTCAGAAGTCAAGGAATTAATTTATGTCTGGAACACAATGACAGGAGGGCACGAGAACACCACAGAAGAACTTAATAATGAGCCAAGGATTCAGTCAGCACTTAAGAGCACTCAGCAAATAAATTCCTGTCTTGGCCAAAGGCAAGAACATTACATTATTTCGAGATTTTCTTAAAATCCTCACAGTAGCTGCAAGGCACTTCATGTACGGGGCAGATCAAATAACTGTGAGAAAAACTGTCCTATTATCCCTCACCAGCCATTCTTAGATTTTATTTCAGGCCCACAAATAACATGAAGGCATCAGCTGCAATACTAAGACACTTAAATTTTGAGGTTTGTCTTTCATGGAAAGAGAACAAAGTGTATGGATCTCTGCTGGGATGTAGAACAGGTTGAAGAGGTAATAAAGCCCTACTGCATAAAATGGCTTTAAAAGGAAATGCAACAGACTAGGAAAGATGACCTGTGAAGAAGTACATGGACAAATAATTTTATTAGACTAGTTTTCTTAATTGTCAATTCCTCAAGATCTACAGAACTGACAACTACAGCTATATTGAACTGAACTGATAGCTATATTCAAACAGCTATCTTCTAATGATCCTTATATAAACTTTTGTTTTGCCAGATGAAAAAACATTGTCTTTGGAGTACCAAACCACTACTACAGTATGATGAAAGTCTTGCAATTTGTCCCGACAAAAATCTCAGAGGAACTGCCATCTATGCAAATCCATATTTAATCAGTTACACGGTAATTGCGAATGCAATATACCACCCCAGACTATATTTTCATGCTTACCAGTAGTTTTAGAAAACTACTAATTGTCATGGACAGATGAAAAATTGGGTAAAGTTTTGACTTCAACTAATCTACTTAACTATGAGTGTTCTTACTTTCCAAGTACTTTGCAAACAGTGCTCAAGCAGCCAGATCTTTGTATCTGAAAACCTGTCATGGCATGATCTAGAACAGTACTGGCTGAGGCTTCTGCAAGACGAATTACTTCCTGAATAATTACTGAGGGAAACCTATTCTGTCATCAATTATTATAGGATGGTCTCTGATCACTTAAAATGCTCTGCCTCCTCTCAGTAAGACAGATTTAAGATATTTGAGACTCAACCACTATAAAACAAGAAGATTTGAAAAAAGGCTGCAACAGCTATGAAATGCCAAATATGAAAATCCCAAATACGATGCAGAACTACTGAGCTAAACAAAGTTTAAGTTAGTTATGTCTTAAGCATGCACTGGAGTCAACACCCTACAGCAACAAGAATTTCAAAGAAGAAAGGCAATTTCAAAGAAAAAAGGCTCACCCTTTCTATAGCTTCTTTTTCCTGAGGTGTTACTTGAATGTAGTTCATATGAGCATTCCCAGCATCTCCTATTCCTCCAGTGCTGGCACCATCATCACTACCACTTAAACCTTGCCGAGACTCTAGAACTGGCTCATTCAACATATGAATAAAATGTTCCTGGTGCTGGCTTATTTGCTGTGATGCACAGAACAGTAAAAGAAACATACATATTTAAATAACCAATATTTAAGCATGCAAACAGACAAGTAAAAATATTTTTTTACAGAGAATTAAGAAGTCAAAAGGATGTGTAAAAGGTGCACAGAAAAATAATTTTATGTCTAATCATAACAAATGCAATTTTCATGTTTCAATTCAACTGGAGTCATCTTCCCTCTTCCTCACCCTTTCCGCATCTCTTATAAAGTCTCAAATTTGTATCCAATGTCATAGAAAATGCATTCTCTATAGCAACAACTGCTGAAAAGGCAGCAATAGAATGTTGCAACTGCTAGTAACATATTATGCCACACAACATCAATATGCGACCCTCTTGTAAAATAAATCAGAATTAGTAAGCATTATTTTCTTGTTTTAAGATCCACCTGCAGTAGTTGGGGGTTTTCCCGTCCAATTTGCTGTAGCAATGCTGGCAACAGAGAAGGATTTTGCTGGATAATTTGTCTCATCTGCTGGAATTGAGGTTGATTTCGTAAAAACTCAAGTGGATGTCCTGAAAAAATGATCAGTGAAATAACATGTTTTTTAAAAAGTCACTGAGAATCTTAATAAAATCCATACCTACTGTAATTGTAGATAGAAACAGGACATGAAAGTGGATAATGCACCACTCACTGAAGAATAGAAGAATTTGCTTCCTCACTCTAGCTTTAAGCAAAACTTCTTTATTCTTAGGTTAAACCATGCATTTCTTATTCACCCAATCTTCTCTTAAGATCCAACAGCCTTGTCTTTATCTCTAACACTTTTCTCAGGATGTCTGGTTAATCTCAGACACATCTTCCCAATCTACTCTCTTGTATCTTGAGCACCATTTCTACCACAGCCTAAGACAGACCTTTCCTACCCCTTCATTAGGCTCCTTTCATGTATTTATCTCCCTGTCTTTAAGAGGGAGATAAATACATGATAAATACCCTTCTCTTCAGCAGGCACCAACCACAGTCAAAGTACTGCACTGCTAATTGAGGAGCCCAAGGTCATTTAAAGGTCTCTCCAGTGCTACACTTCATGGTCTAATTTCAGGTTTCTTCCTTGATATCCCATCTTCTGTACGGTAAATATATTAACATAGTCAGAGTGGGCAGTGCCCTCTCAGTCACAGAGTAGAAAACAAGAGTTTAAATGAGAGAAAACACAACCCCACCCAACATCCATTGTCTTGCACTTAGGAATCCAGAATACTGAATCAAAGAAATTGTGCAAGTTCACAGAATTTTTCAAAAACTTTACATGTGACATACTACAAGCCACCTGTCCCAAGAAAGTGCCACATCTGAAATTTCCATGTTAACAACTCTTATCCAATTCACTCTGAACAGCTCACAAGCACCTGGAACTTAAAACTGACTGAAACAGAGCTCGATTAAGTGCACATTATTTATCACATCTTCTCAAATACAGCCCTTCTTACCTCCTAGTGAACTAGCAGTCGTGGGTATAGTTGCTACTGCTGCTGCCACTGCTGAAGACTGAGATGCACCAGTGCTTGGTGGTTGAGGGGGATCAGCCACAGCCTGATTATCTCCAGGTATCCCCTAAAGCCACAGTTCACATCATTACCCACAGAACGCTAACAGATACGTTTCAACTGCATGCAGTATTTGGGTTTCAGAATAAAGGAGAATAAAAGAAACAACTTAATGCTTTCACTGCAAACACAAGGCAAGATCCTCTAAGTTATGCATTTATAACTGACAGAGAACACTGTGGAAAGGTTCATTTTATTTTTTGGTAGGAAAAATGTGTGGTTTGTATAAAAAGATAGTAAAGCATACCCTGCATCACTTTAAAACACACTTTGCCCAATAAAAAATACTTGCTTTGAATCCTGTTTGAAGAAATTTGACGTAAGTGAAAAAGTTAAATATGCTGTTACACTGTGTTATACTATTGTGCAAAAGTGACATTAAAGCAACAAATTGCAGTATAAAATGCTAACTCAGATAAACAATTCCATACAACTGGCAAGGAACTGAAAAGAGATAGAAGAATACAGCTCTTGGGACCTCTTTCCTCAATGAAAAGCTGTCATTTACTGTATCTTAAATATGAAAAGGTCATCTTTTCACGCCACCCAGCTTTAGCAGTTAAAAAACAAGTTAACTTGTCTTCTGTTTATTTTCTATGTGCAAGCAACTTTATATAGGAACTGACTGCTCAGAGGGCTGAAATGGACAAAGCTAAAACACAATATAATAATGAACTAGAATGTGGGTTATACATTCACTCTACCACTTCTCTCCTGCATGGAAATACTTCAAGCTTCCTGCCCTAACCCTGCCTTCCTCAGTGTCACTGAACTCCTGCACCAAGTCTGTCCTTTCAATCTACCTTTCTGAAGCCTGGAAATTTACTCATGGGAGAGACCCAAAAATTATTACAACAAATCCCATTGGAACAACCCAGAGAAGTTACCCATATAATGGTCACCCTTGTGTTGGAGGACCACAAAACATAAGGAACTGGGTGGGTGTAAATATTACAGAACTACAGGGTAACCAGACAATGAAGAGGTTTGTCAAGCCTACCATAAAAATCACAGGTAGGTAATGTAGATTAAAAGTCCTGCTGTAGCATGATCTTCACATGGTATGTTCATCATTACACCTGAACAAAAAGGATGAATACACAGCTAATATAGAGGGCATATCTAAAAAGGGAGAACTGGACAGTGCTCCAAGCAATGCTCTTTGCCTTACCTGTTTAAGAAGCACATCAAGGTATAAATCACCTGATAATCAAGTGCACATTTAAGCCACACAGGAGAAAAAATGTAAGATTTTCCTGTCACATGCTTCATTACCTTCACATGGCTCAGTAAGCTTGCTACACATCCCTCCCTCCAATAAGGGGGAGGAGGACTCCATTCATGATATAATTCTGAGGTAACTTTCCCTTATCAGTGGCTTACAGAGCACTGATTAAATACCTTTCCCATCAAATCAGTCATTTCTTGCAATCCAAGTATAATGTGGCAACTTGGGTTAATCTTATGAAATTACTAGTTGATTTCACCTATTCACAGGTGCATGTCATCACTGCAATCTGTGTCCAGATCAAACAACATGTGCTTGTTTAAACTTTCAAGTTTGTTCGTAAATGGAAGTACTGTGTAAACTAGTTCAAACAAATTTATTTAGCAATTATTTGTCATCTTGAACATCATCTTAACTCCTGAACACAAGCTTGAAGTATCACTCTCCAAATAACAGAGACTGTGTACAGTTGTAATCAGACAATGCCAGTGAGGCATATGGACCTTGTTCAGATAGCTACACAGCAGAATAAAGCGAGGTATTAAACCACACACAAGCCACTCTGAATGCAAACACCGCTTGGACAGTAAAAAAGGCCACTGTTGCCTTATGGTGGATGAAACAATTGTTTACTGTTTAACTGAGCACTACAGTGGTTTTTAGCTGACATTGCTCTCTGCAGGGCAATAATCACATCAAGTCCCAACTTCTGCACAGAATAGAGAACAAAGTTGGAAGATACTTACAGTAATCATCTAGTCTCACTGACTGACCAATTTATGGCTGACCAAAAGTTAAACCCTGTAAAGGGCATTGTCCAAATGCCTCTGAAACATTGACAGGCACAGGACGTTGACCATTTCTCTAGGAATCATCTTCAGTATCTCATTATACTCACACTAAAGAAATGTTCCCTAAAAATGTCCAAACTAACAGGCTGTTTAACAAAACTCCTTCCTAACCAGAGGTTAGGAAATCCTTGTCTGAAAGAGAGATCTGAAAGCAAATGCCTCTGAAGATGAGTCTGGGATATAAAAAAATCATCTTTTGCAACTCCTTCTACAACCACAGGTCACAGGACACAGGATTACATCTCTAATCCTCAATGATCAAGCCATGAAAACTGAAGAGTTTGCCACCTGAACCATGGACAACAAGTAGAATCTTCAGGACTCATCTGAGGAACAGCTGTGCTTTAATTGCGATTTAGGTCCTTTCCAACACCTTACCCTTGCTGTACCCAGGTTCTTTAAACCTGGACAGTGTCTTAATCCTAATCTGTGCATTATATAAATGATAGCGCTGATGATAGTTTGGAGGCAAGTAATGTAGAGAGATGGTCAAAGAACAGCGTCATCAACAGATCAGATCAGTAGAAGTAAAACTAGAACTAATAAGAATCATTCTTTGATGCAGCAGGAGAGCAAGGAACATCTTCAGACCCCAGAAGATCCAGAACAGTTATAAAGACCATTTACAGCAAAAGGATTCTTGGAGAAGGACAGCAAAAAGTCTGCCATCTAATACGGTCTCCAAGAGCAAGACCATGAATCCCTACTCCCTTTCCCAGCCAGAGGAAGAGGAAGCAAAAAAGAAAGGTATTTCCAGTGAAGGATAACACAAAACATAAAGACACATCTTATTTAACAAAAGGACCCATTTTATATACAGGACCTACAGAAGGACTAGAAATGAACTGCTCATTAGCAGTCAATGCATTTGGCATATGCGACATGTAGCTCCATCACAGGGATATTCTATCTCTATTCTGGAGCTCCTGAACAGAAATAAGCTAGAGGAGGGAAATGCCAGAAACTGAGTACACAAGAATTGTACACTGTGTAGGACTGCCATGCACAGAGCAGCCCCAACACCTAAGGGAGGCACTGAATTCATGGTGTATTTACAGACTAGATCAACAGTAAACCCAACATTTTTATAACATGAAAAACAAATGTTTGAACTTGCAGACTTGTGACAGAGAGTTGGGAGCTATTGCATTCACCCTTGCTTGGCCTAATGCTAGTTGGGAATTGAACTCTTCACATTTGTGTACTCCAAACATTTGTGGTCAGTTTAAAATCTGAAGATTACAAAGTCTTGGGAACATTATTGCAAGTAGGAAGCATGCCAGGGACTTGTAGTTGTAACTACTGAGGGAAAACTTCATTAACAAAATTAAAGTTTTATAACTGGAGGGTAAAGATGCCAGATTTCTTATCAATCAATCAGAAATTCAATCCACATATATTCTGCAAGGATTAGGTCAAGATATCTGGTTGCCAGATTTTAATAAAGTTCAGATCTGCTAAAAGGAAAAAACCTCATCAGGTGAAAAATGGTATGCCAAAGTGAAAATGAAATGTACTGGAAATACTGAATAAGCAAGAAAATCAGACAGATTCTATGGTGGTTACAATTCCCCCACCAGGTTAAGGTATACAAAAAGAAATAATCAAAAATTCTCCTAAAACAACTCACAGGTTTTCATTAAAGTGAAATTACTCTTCTATTTCCTCTCATGCCAATGAAGTTTATTTAAACCTTCAAGCTTTATTTATCAAATGAAAATTGTTTCTTCTCTAAAACACTGCTGAAACAAAAACACCTGTTAAATCAAGCACAGTTCAAAAAAAACCCCAAACCTCTCAAATCTGTCTGTTTGCAAAGTATATTAAGAACACTGTGCACTATTAACAAAAACAGTGAACTGGAACCTAAGGGATGGTGATGATATAGATACAAAAGTACAACTAATCAACTAATGCTGTCACTAAGAGGTGATGCAAAATCACAGAGCCAACCATTGTCCACTGTAACTGGACGTACTTTACAGACATATCCATATCAATCAACAAAAAATGAAAGCAAAGAAGTGGTAGAAGTGGTTAAGGATTACTTCAGTGTATTCTGTAACACACCATGTCTGTCAAAATTTCGATCCCATCTTCCAGATGGCAAACATCACTTTCAATGACATTTAAAATAGTAAATATTTTAATATTTCAACAGTCAGTTCGAAATAATACCAAAATCAAAGTGAAAGGTATTAAGTGGAAAACAGAAACTGAAAGAACAAGGTGCAGGTAAGGTAAGCGCTCACCATCAGAAGGTATTCCACTGCTCTGTCAGGATTGTTGAAGCTGGCCCTCAATGCTGCAATCACCTGCTCCCGCTCGTAGCCCATGGACATGATCTCAGTCACCATGTTCTCATAGGACTGACCAGTCACTAGAAGTCACAGGACCACCATTTTAAGGGAATAAGATGAAAATAATCACACACACACAAAAAGTTTCAATTACTTAAGTGTAATTTTTACCTGAATTTCAGTCATTCATTGAAAAGAGTACTTCATATTAAACATGCTGTGGTTCTGGGGCTTTAATTCCAAATATATTCAGTGGTTTCATTATGAATTTGAGTGGAAAGAGTGGAGAGTAATGAAGAAAATGTAAACTTCTACTGACAAAAGCAGTACTTGTGATACTTGCGTACTTGTAATTTAAATAATCTCTCTTCAAGTTTTCATTTAAGGTCAAGGGCATCCTCACAGCTAATACTCAGTTCCTGACGGAATCAAGAGAAGTCTCCTGCAGCTTGCATTTGGAAATGTATTAATTTGAAATCTGTCTGTCAAATTATTAGCCCTTGAGGATTTTCCAAATAAAGACTTTCTGCTATGCTGTTGTTAGATGACAATTAGTGAAGACCATTATACTGCTATATATTGCTATGTGCTGGTGATGATGATCAAAGTAATTCAATCAACTTAATGTGGACCAACTCAAATCAGGCAGAAGACTTAAAAGTTGTATCTAGGAAAGTCCTCAAGACTTCAGTGGGGTTTCAGGAAACTAAGTCAGCTCATTTAATTCTTATCTCACTCAATTTAACATTTGACTAGGCACTCATTACATCAAATCCCCCATCTCTTACAGAAAAAATAGATGAAAACTGTCCCACACCTGCAGCAATCAAGACAAAAGGTACACACACTATATCAGGAGCAATTTAAGGGCAACTGTTCACCACACTAATGTCACTGTAATGAAGATTACTATCTCTTTTCATAATCCATTTAATTTTCCTGCCTCAAAAGCAGACAGCAAGTATAACAATTAAAAAAAAAAAGGTAACTATTCTATTACACATTGTAATGGGGCAAATCTTCAAGGTTATCTTCCCGGGGGGAAAAGAATACAAACAAACACAGGCATTAAAATACCATCTCCTTCCTTGGATAAAGGTATTCCTGATCTCAGTGTAATCCTACTACTGACTGACTCTGCAGCTAGCAAGTTAGCGACAAGAAAGTTGAATAATTAAGAGTCATCACAAAAAACAACTGATTAATAATAATATTTTTTAAAACCCAGAGGAAACAAATACAAGAGCTACTCTGTAAGCTAAGTAAATCATAATTAGAAGAACCAAACAAAACATGATGTTCCCTTAGGGAGAAGGTGTTTAACTCAAGCCAACATTAATACAACCTGACCGCCCGTTTCTCAGTGTGCACTTCTGAATAGTCAGTGGGTGTATGACTTAGGGCAGTATACTCAAGAACAAACAATTATACAGCTCTAGCCCAAGGGTACTTAAATCCATAAATAAAGGATAAAAAAGGATTTAAAGCCTTGACTAATCTGAGTATTTTTTATTTGGGCTTCAATGTGATAGTGCCAACCTGTGTTTAAGGAATGGTAAGTTCTTCATGTCTTCATACAGAACTACAAGATCACTCATTTCACATCTACCTGCATTTTTTTCTGACACAAAATAAAAAAAAATACCTAAACTTTGCTCTAAAGATACATACTTCTATACATATCTTCAGGGAAGCAAAAAAACCCAAGCCAGTAATTGTCCCAACACAATGATTTTGCTACTTCTGATCGCATCCTTCCTTACTCAGCACTAGTTTATCCTTACTACTCCTAAGAAACTAACCAAGCAGACTGAACACCTGTTGATGCAATTAGATACTACTGGAACACTTCTGTATTGCTTTTTCAATATAAGCAAGGTAGAGACTAGAACAGTATGAGAGATTTGATACAGCTGGCTTGCTCTGCACAGGCTGCTACCTAAGGCAGAACTAAAAGCCAAAGGAGGAAAATAGAATTACTGAAAATGTAGGTGCATGTACTCCATACAGCCCACTTCATAAGTTGTGCAAGAGCGAGATCAAGAACAATAATTCAGAAGTTGCACACCAGCAATGTCGTGATAACCGTTAGGCCTATCTGTCCCTAGTGCTAGTGGAAATGTTTGAGGTCAATGCTGAATTGATTCTGCTCTTTGTTTTTGTCTTTCAGATAACATTTTAAAGCTGGATTAACTCTCAAATCCAGTTCACCACACTCCCCACAATAATTCTCGTCCTATGCCCTAAAAAATTCTTAGGCTGCTCCTGTGAAAGATGTGGTTGCACAAGGACTGCAAGATGTGCAGATCTTCACGTAGCACACAAAGCCACATAAATTTTCAGCATTTAACTGAAAACAATAGCAAATCATAGAACCCAATCCCCACTTTTAAAGCAAAGTCAATTAATTTCAGACAATGTAATTGAGCAGCCACAGTTAGAATACATGTAGGTTCCAACTTAGGATGTGGAAACATATTCCATCAATTTATGCAAGCAAATTACCTTCAGGACAGTTTTTAAAGAAAAAGAACCACAGAGTTCATGCCTATTGCCCTTGAAAATTTTTTGGCTGACAATACTTACAGTATGCTTACCCAGAAAATCACACTCAATACCTCTTATGTCCAAACACATAAGGGACACATGGGTTTGCTCCATCAGACACCAATCAAAGAACTCCCATATAAAATTGATCATAAGGTGATGCTCTTGAAATATTTTGGGTTTGTTTCCCCCATTTTCAAGCGATTTGAATCAAGACTACCAGCTTCATTTAACTTGCTGATCAACACTGTTAACATGAATGTTGGTGATGACCTCATTCTGGCCACTAAAATATTATGAATGGTTAAGGAAGTACTCTTGGTAGCAACAATCACTTCAGTCAGTTTAGTTTTAGTGTTACATTTTTGTCTCCTGCTGTCAGTCTCTACCAGGTATTTTGGATCATACAATTTAAAACAGTATGTCAAACCTGAGATCTAAGCTGCAGCTGACAGACTAAGTCTAGTAGCTACCACTAATTCATGTAAAATATTAGTGCTGCTTGTAAATTAACCTGGGCTGCTTAATCACAGCACCTGGCTTCAATATACCCATATGAAAAAGTAAGTGAAACTCTTTACTTGGTTTAACTCTCTGTACCAAATTGCCGCTTTATATTCAAAAACAAAAGACAGAATAAAACATCCACCTCCTCCTTATTTCTTTGTCTGAATTTGTTATGCTCCAAAACAACCCAAAAATTTTAGTAGGAGTAAGGAGTTGCAGGTTTGTCTGATAATTTCTCAGCTACCCAAATCAGCATAAATGAGACAGCCTTTCTGTTGTCTTTATTATATCTATTCCACTGAGAAACAAGGATTATTTAAAATTTAAGTGACTGCAAATACATGGAGGCACCCATTTTTCAGCAGCAGATCTGGTGAATTTATCTCATCTCAGTGCATCAAAAAGCAAAGTACTTCCAAAACTGGAACAAGTGAATAAAGATAGCCATTTTATCAGCCCTGTACTCTGGAGTGCAAAAGTGAAAAGCACACACATATTTACATCTAGTCTTCTATTCAAGCTACTTCAACGTGAATAGTCAGAAGAGAAATTAGAGAAAATGGGAAAAAAAGCAGGAGTGCAAGGATTTTCCTTTTACACAATAAAAATACATAAAGGGAAATATTCTTCAGTGAGTAGTTCTGGAAGCTGGTTTCCAGACATCAACCTCAGGTCTTGGAGAAGAGCACTTTGATTATAACTTTAACAATGACAGATACAGAAGGAAATGTCAACATCTGCTAATCTGTCATGTTTCTGCTGCACCAAAATAATGTCTACATTTAAAAAATTCTTCACTTACCAAGTGCACTTATAGCATCCTCAAAAAGATTTGATCGAGATGTATCACCTGTTGTACTGTAAGATGAACACAAGTGCAATGGTAATTACA
>VYXF01003288.1:225677-236779 GCA_013397295.1 Polioptila caerulea
TGCCTGCACACACAGACAATTCTTCTTGATTTCTTGGAGACACTCTCAGCATACAGAAAACAAAGAAAACCAATCTGTTATGACCTTATTACTACAAGCTAACACCACCTTCTAAAGTTTTTTTCTTTTCCTGAATATTCAAAAAAACCTTTTTCATAAAACTCTGCGAAGATACAGAATGCAACGTATTGCTTCCCACCATGGAACTAAACAAAAATGGGGAGCCAGCTCTTTTTCCCCAGCAGATTTGGTATTTTGTATCATACATGCCATTCCAGCACCTGCCAAATACTTAGGAATTAGTCTCCAACCAGGCAGTTGCTTTCCCACAGCAAAATTAAGAGGAGTTCACTGCCACCCCTAAGTCCTGAGGACAGTCAAATTTGACAGCAATTTGATGAAAGCATCATCATTCTCATGCCCTTACTTTACAACAATCTGTTCTATCCTTGGATTTACATTTATTTTTAAAACATATTTTCTTGAAAATTATAAATATAACTTGTTAATTCCTTCCCCAGTTTTAAGGACGGAAGTCACTCACATTGCTACTGAACAATCCCCTTTACCACAGATAAGTCATCAAGGATTTTTTCCTTTATATATATATATATTATTATATTTTTTTTTTCCTTTAATAATAATACTGTCTTAATACCTCACAGAACTTCAGTTTAAGTCCTGCATGCACTAGGGCAAATTAATCCCTTGAATCATTTTAAAAATCTGGTACATTTCCAAATGTCTACTTTTTAACACTCTCCTTAGGTATTATTATACTTATACATTTGTACCAATCACTCAAATACAATGACTCAAGGCTACTTCTTTTATACCCAGTTGCTAAGTTTGTCATAGATTTGTAACAAATATTGCAATGTGACGAACATGTATAATCAATTTTGAGGGACAAAATTAAAGTTTGTTTCATGTCCACTGCATCCATCAAGGTACTGGCTTCAAATGTCTACTTTGTCTTCTTCATTTTCTGTTGTTTTATTCCAGGAACAGTCCTTTTCCTACAAGGAACAAAACCAAGATGTGTTCTCTCCAACATAAATGTTTGAACAGCTAAGAGTCTAGGTCAGGACACTGAAACAGACATGTTGATTTACTACACAATAATTGGATCCACGAAAAGGAGTTAAGATATTTACTGTAGGAGGATCCAACAATTCATTTGCCTTTGCTGACCACCTGTGTATAGCATTTTCCCTTATTATTACTGTGCTGTGATTGATGTAGTGCAAGTGACCTGAGGCACTGCCTTCTTCCAAAACCTCCCAAAATGTGCCCCCTTTCTTAAGTCTGCAACAAACAGGACTAGGCTTTCATCCCTTTGCCAGGTGGCATTCATCTCCAGATGCAGGCAAACTTCCATTTATACCATGAGGCCAAGGGAAATGAGAAAAAAACCTTTTCTGGGAATCTTTTCCAGTGTATCACCATTCTCACTGTACAAAATCCCTTCGTTACATCTACTCTGAACAGGTCTGCTAAAAAGTCTGTCCCCATCTTTCTTATAAGTCCCCGTTTGGTGCTGGAAGGTTCCTCAACATCTCCCCAGAGCCCTCCCACCCTGAACAACCCTAGCTCTCTCAGCTTGCCTCCACAGGAGTGGTGTCCCACCCTCTGAACATCTTCCTGGCCTCCTCTGGACCAGGTCCAACAGGTTCACATCTTTCATGTGCTCAGGACTACCAAGAGCACACAGGCCCATGTTCCACAGGATTACATGTAGGAAAACTAACTCGGCAGCTACAGGCAGTTTCAGCCTTGTTGGACATTTAGGTGACTACACTTCAGCTGTACAGTTCCCTTCCACAATCCAAAAACCTTCTCTGCATACTTAATACTGACATAACTTTTATAATTGTGGTGGTCTAGGTCAGGACAGGATAAAAACATACACTAATTATCAGAGTGCAGTAACTGGATCCATGTGAAGGAGTTTGGTATTTATTGCCTCAGTGAAGCAGTTATCAATGCAAAACAACACCATGAGGTTAAAGAACCATGGTGGTTCTGAATATAAAAACAAACTACAAGTTTGCTTCTAAAGAACAGAGACAATCTTTGGCTAAAGCTTGCCAATACTGCTTGCCATTAATTTCTTAATTCTTGAAAATACTGGAAATCCTGAGGAGAAAAGGCCTTTACAGTTTTCAGTGCTGGTCTTTATTCTCTGCCTGTATTCTTGCCATGCACATCATGTACATGTTTAAGAACACATTATATCCTAAATTGGAACACAAATTATTTCAGTTCTCTGGCTGACAGCTTACAAAAATCTAAAAAAATTAAGATTAACATAACTAAGCCAATTTATAGTATTTTGCTATCTATGCCCAGGGACACTCTGCCATTTGCAAAGGGGAAGATAATTTACATAGGTCTCATTTAAATGGACATTCACTCTACCGTGAACTTTTGCCATCCAAAGATACCCAGTGTGTTATGGTGACTGACAGTATCACACCATGAGCTCTGAATTACAAATAAAAAATTCTACAATGTCATCCAAGTTGCTCCTTTAAAGTCAAAATTACACCAAATAGTTGAGTAATTTCCAGATTACACTCAAGAATATTTCAAAGCATTGCTTAACTTCTTTATTAAGAATAGTGATTTAGATAAGGGAATCCATCATATCTCAAATGAAGACAATGAACTGACTGCATCATAGCTATACAAAGGAACAAACAAAAGGACTTAAACCAACTCTTAACTCCTAGAGCTTGAACCTGCAAGAAAATGCAGTCAGTTGTAGACTTCATCATTCTCCTATTAGAGACAGAAGTTCAAGAAACACTCAGGCTAAAATAAAAAGCACTTGCCTGTTCTTCTGGCTTTCACCACTGCCTGTGAGGTCAGAACATATCATGTGCAGAGGATACAACACTAATTCTCAGAATAAAAAAAGAAATATATAAGATCAGATACATCAATCTTAGCAGCAACATTCCAGTGGCATGGAATTTCCTCTTGCAGTTCTGACTGGTGTGACTGAAGGAATAGCGAGAAATTTAACTGTGCCATTAATTCTGCTAAGAGAAGAGAATGCATGATGGTGCAACAATCTGTACATGAGACAGTAGTCTGATCCACCTTTGTTTAGATTTAAACCACAGATGTACTATTTTCAAGGAAAAATTAAAAAAAACAAAGAGAGAGAGAGAGAGAGAGAGAAGCCCTCTCAATGCTCTTCAAAAAAGACAGCTCTATCTTCCAGCTGCTGGTGCACTGAACTGCTGAAAAAAGCAGAATCCTAAACTTTGCCTCTAGCAAATTAGGTTGCTGAGAACCTAGACTTCCACACCACCATTAGTTATTAAGTGAAAATTAATTTTGGGGAAGCACACCTAGCACATTGATCTGTCAAAATGAGAAATCATCCATAGATTATGATTTATTTTTCTCATAAATACAGATTGATAAACAAAACCTTCAGGCTTCCTAGGTTTATTCAACCTCATTAGAATTCAAAATGTATTTCAGTCCTCACCAAATCCCATTTTTCCTCTGTCCCTATAAAATTTCAAGGCACAAAAAACAGAGCCCGTACTTTATGGCGATACCTTTAAGAATGACCATCAATTCATCTACAAACACTTTACCCTAAAGATGCAGAAACAGCACATTTACAAGTCAAGATGACTTTCTTCTGTCCCCTATGAATTTAGACATGAAATTCTCCCTACTAAGGAACTGAATGCAACACCCTCGAGAATACATGCCATGTAATCTGTTTAATAAAGAGCTAGAGCTGATCAATTCCTAACCGAAAAACGGAGGTCTTCCAAAGAAATACTAGTCATCAAATGCATCCCAGACAGCATCTAAAAATGGGTTTCATGAAATCACCAGTGCTGAGTTTCACAGTAGTACCTTGCAGTCACTTTTTGCCAGCTAAACAAGCAAGGCATGCTGGTTTCCATCGAGGCAAGCAGCTCCCATGGATCACACACCCTCCCCCTTCCCCACACCAATTTTCATTTCTCCTACCTCATATAAATGCTAGCACAGAAGAGGCAAATATCATCACTTTACTCAGAGATTCATTTCATAAATCCTAATTAAAAGTGAACAGTGTACTTTTATCGGTTTTAATGTGTAATTACACAGGCAAGACAATTTGCTGAATTTCTTGGGATGTTGGGAGAAACTGAATACAGAACTGGAAAGGATCTCTTCTGACATCAAACCCATCTTCCACACCACAATCTTCATCAGGAATCTGATGCCCCCACAGACAAGGTTGTTTGTTACTTCTACCATGAGGCTGCTACAAAGTTTACTCTGATATTGGAATTCTTTTCCTAGTTTCCAGTTAAGTTGCCCAAGTTAATTTGCAGACTATTAATACTGATGTTATAATTCAAGCATGAGCACCCTTCCAACATCACTTGGTGCAAGCCAGTGTAAAACATCTACAGAGTTTCACCAAAACTTGTGAGCTAAGCAGGTCTCCTAAGTTTCCTTTCATGTTTGAGTCACAGTTTTCCACAGGCTCCAGGCACCTCTTTCCAAGGGTAGAAATTCATTGCCTTTGAGAACAGATGGCCAGCACACTTGAAGCAGAATAGCATCACTACTCTCCCTGGATGTTTCAAGATCTATGATCTTCAGGGCTTCGCCTTTAAATGAACTTCATTCCAATTAATACATGCCACTCACTTGAGAGCCATTTACCAAAGCCTGACCCTCAATTAGGCAGCCAGGCACTAATGTTAAACTTTGTGTTTTACAATGTCATCGTGGTCAATCTGTTGATTTGTACTCAAATTCCTACCATATGAATTAAAGGACTGTGAAGAGATCGATCCCAAGACCAACTCTGAAAGACCCTCACTACCAACCCACCTACTGCTGAGCTGCTTCTCTTTGAGAATAAATGCTGCACAGAGGGTTTTTCTTTTAATCTACCTTATAATTCTCTACCACTCTTCATCTTTTTCTGTAGTAGGCCAACAGGTTTCTCCCAGACTTTGGGAAAAGTCATAGTTCGACAAGGACAAAAGCTTTTACTCCAAAGGGCTTTGCTCTTTTCCTCCTCCCTGAAGGAGGGCATAATAGTCTAAAAACTTGTTTAGAATTTAGGCTCAATATTCCTGAGTTTTCTCCTCCCACTGCCCTTGCAAATATTTTTACCACGTTATACTCCTATATAGACACTGCTCAAAATCAGGTGAGGATAATGCAGCTGCGTCAGACAAGAAATCTACTAATGAAGCAACAAACTGACCAGTGCAAGAGGTTTTCCCACCCTTAATCAAACTCCATGATCAGCAACTGATTAATGACAAATACTGTGCCTACTACTGAAAACAAGCAGACGGAAAGAAACTACTAAGCTCATAAGTCAATGTTTTACAATGTTTTACTGGTAAGAATGCATTTGGTTCCAGCTACTTCTTTCTACAAATTATAAAACCAAGTTGTTCTGGCACAAAACTCCATTTACAGTGTTTTCTTATATTGTCCTTCTAAACAGGTCATATTTAGTCAGAAGGCAATCATGGTGGTTACATGAACAGATCACTGCCCTACTTCAGGCCTCAGATACAGCAGTATAACAGATACAGCAATTGGGAAGAACCACAGGAGAAAAAGAGCCTTGTGAATCCAGTCAGGTTTATGAGCTTAGTAAGTGCCTAGAAAAAAAAAATTGTACTCAAATAAACAAGGCATCTAGAATTACTCCAACATTTAAAAACAGACAGGATAAAGCATTCATAAGCTCCTTTATATCCTTGCTGTATTTACTGTACAAAGAAGGAAGCATTTTCTGAAGAAAAATAGTCTGGAATTGTCAAGGTAAAAATCTAAATTTAGCCCTGACATTTACTTTCTCTGCGATTACCTCTACCTTTCTAATTACCTCTACAAAATTGAGTTCATCTACACACAAGTTAAATTTTTAAGTCTGGTAGTTGTTATGCACTGTCCAGAGATCAACAGAAATAATTTCTGATCTCAAAGCTGGCCTCCAGACTCCCACATACTTCTAGCATTTCAAAACTGATCTAAGCCCTGCCTGAAAGAGGAGACTCTGGTGCCAGTTTTGTGGTGCAAAAAGGTGACTGAAAGAGCTGCATTCATGCAGCTTTATATTAACACACAGACATAAATTTCAACTTAAAGCAGAGCTTTCAGCTATCTGCAGGTTGAAGAAAAGTAGCAAGATGGACAGTCCTGCCTCTGAAGCCACAAAGACTTGTTTTAGGAAGAAAGCTTACATTCTGAGTGATGGCTCTTGCGTGGTCTTGTTGATTAGCACAAAAAAATCTTCCTGTAGCTTGGGGCAGACAATTTTTACAACAAGCATATTCCCCACCAACTGATTTACAAGTATAAAAGTGACAGAGTTGTTTGAGTATGAAGCAAACTGACAAGCCATTTTCAGCAATTCTAAGAAGACACTTTAAAAATCCTTTTCCAACACTGCATGCTGACCAGCCAATTGGAGGGGCGCCTCTGACACAAAAACACAGGGAAAGACAAAGAGAGGGAGAACCAGAGTCAGTACAGACAACACTCTGTGTGCTCACAGCCACAGCAAGCCCTTCCTACTCCTTTTCCCATTCCTTCGGTGCTCCCTGCAGGGCAGCATGCAGAGGACAGCCATCCTTACAGGCTCTAGGTAAGACATGCTGCACATCACCATGCCCAGAGATTTGTTTCACTGAGTCCATCCCACCCACAGGAACCATGACCAAAGACACAAACCTTGGTGAGAGAAAACATTACCAGCTATGCCCTTCAGTGCTGTTAGGTTTATACCCCCCTATCCCACACCAAGAGATAGCCTTTTCTCTGTTTCAAGAATTCAAAGAAAATATTTTCAAAAGGTTTGTCTTTTGACACAGCCATTTATGCACAAGGACAGCAATGGGACTCCAGAGAATAGCAGGATTATCTGCTCCTATTAATTATCTTTAATTAAAATGTACTCTCCACTTTCACCAACTTTTAAAGGGAACACTTTCTAGCCTTATATCAAGGACAGATACCCTTGCTTTCCAGCCATACCTGCAAAATAGACCTTAAATATATGTACAGGACCATCCTTAAGTGTGTATAATCTCTGTATTTACCTTCTCAGTGTACTGGCCACCTTGGGAATGGTGGCCCAAGAAAGTTTAGATTTTGAAAAATACAGCACATAATACTGCCAAATTATTACAATTACAAAGCTAACTTTTCTTTGCTAACAGAAGTGGCAGGCTTTTCTTTGCAAGCTGGGTAAGAATATTCTCAATAAAATAGTTGAAAAACTATTGGCAGAGCCAATAATTGGCTTTTGAAAATGGGTAACATGTAAAAATATATTCCAATATGAATAAAATAATTTTAGTTGTATTAAGTAATTTATCCTTTAAGTAAATTATCCTTTCCTTTTTTTTTTAATGTGTCATCCAGCCCACAGTTCTTCGGAAATTATATTTAAAACACCCACTAGAATTTCGGGAAAATATTCCCCAACATGTGAAAGCCTAGCCTTCTTCAGTCAAGAATCAGAACCACTTCCTTGCTTGAAAATCCTAACTCTAACCAGGAAACAGAAAAGGACTATCCCCCAAAGAAAAGCAGTAGCAAAAAGTCCCTAGAGACTTAATTAAACAAATATGAATTGTAACAGACCATAACTCCAAAATGCTACAGTCTGGGAAGGAAGTATGAACGCAATGAAAAAAAATGCAGCTACTCTTATTCTAGTGATTTCTGAAGTTACAATTTTGCAGTCATGTATCAAACCAGAAGCAGCAAGTACAAGCCCTTCAAATTCACACCTCCTCCACCTGTGCAAGCACACACACACAATAATAAATTCCTAAAGAGAGGCAAGAACAACAAAACAACCCTCCAGAAGAGGAGAAAGATACCTACTGACCAACCCAAAGATCAATTTAGAGAAAAATACCAAGACCTGAAACAGAAAAAACATCTTTAACCTAGAATGGTACTTCTGGATTTTGAATTGAGCTCTTTTTCTCTAACCACTAAAATGATAAACTCCCAGGGAAATACAAAAACAATTCCCTTACCCACAACTGCTGTAGGATTAAACTGCACTGATACACATATAGGAAGGAGGTTGTCAAGAATAGGTTCATCCTCATTCACAAGTTACCAGCCCTGGAGTAAGCTCTCACCATTTAACTCGGCAACAGTCTCTGATTCTTCCAGAACTGTTGTTACAAAGTTAATTCTTCTGACACAGTAACATTAGGATCCAGAAATCTCCATAAACACGTTTAACAATAAAGCATACACATACTAAGGACACACTAGAACACAGCAAAAGCTCAAACTTCCACAACTAAGTGTTCTGCTGACATGGTGTTAAACAAGCTGGCTTTTCCTGAGTATTCAAGTGCTGTGGTGGAACACTGAAATGTGAAAGCCCATATTATGTGACACAGAGACTGCAGCAGAAAGACTGCTGACATCCTGAATATTCCTTGCACTTCTCTGCATTTTGACAACCACGTTTTTAGGTTAACAGTGTGAGGGGAGATGAAAACGAAACAGAAGAGACTTAACTTTTGCCTGGTGTTTCACTTCCAAAGTTAAGAATGTTGTGTTGAAGATTTTTAAAACCCTGCTTCGTTACTACATAGTGATAACTACAACAGAAGTGCTACATTTAGAAGCCTACAGTGTCAGCACTGTAACTTCAGACAAGAGATGTGGCTACACAGGTTTGCATCAGTGTCAGAGAGTGCTTATTTGCTCCTAACACAATGTTTAGTATATTTACTTTCTCACAGAGAGCCAATGAAAGGAAGCAGCAGCTTTTGCAGAGGGAGACATGCTTTCATTTACCCTGGTTAAGTCTGAATGCTCAAGCCCTGGGAAGCCCTACTCCGAACGATCACAACAGGTAAACCCACACCTGTGTGGAGCTTGACGGATGCACCACAAAACTTGAAGAAAACAGCCAGGCTTGCAAAAATTTCATTTGATAACAGGCTTTTCCCGATAATAGGGCCTGAAGCTAAATCTTCTTCAGTCAGTCAGAGTACCTAACAGCCTTCACACAGTGCTCTGGCAAGCAAGATAGCTTCAAGCATAGTTTTTACTCACTCAAAATATTCAGTTGGCCAATGTTTTAAAACACAACTGAATCAAAACTAGAGTCACACTATTGGAGGTAACTTTAAAAGTCAACTGTGTAATTTATTGGGAAAAAAAAAAGACCAGTTGCTTGTGCAAAATGCTAATTATCAAGGCTAGTTATTAGGAAGTGTGTTGCTTCAAACACTCACTGGAGGTTGGTTTAAATATTCCTATCAAGGACAGCTCTCAGTCATAAGCATTAAATCTTGTCAGAATGCTGCCTTGCAAGGTAACATCAAGTCTCTCCAGATTAATTTGGTACTGAGAGTAAGGAGAGAAATTGCTAGGAAAACAAAAGCAATTTTACAGAACCAAAACTTAACTTCAGAGCAACAGGTTTCCTATGCCTATCACAACTACACAATTTTTGGCCTTGTAACAGCATAGGGCAGAAATCCAAGTAAACAAGCCTACTTCTGAGAAACACACCCATGGTCCAAAGACTAAAAGTAATGTTTCCCAAAGTCCATGAAACATGTTTTGAGGTCTCAGGAAATTAATCTAAGAAACCATTGCACTGAGCTAAAATTTGTGTATTCCAAAAAATCTGATTGAGAACTTCAAAGCACACACTTTTGAGGCACTTCCTCAACACAGCACATTTCAAAGCATTTTCTGATTTTAAGACTCAGTTTGTAACTGAAGGCTCAAAGTTCAACTTCTCTTTACTAAGTTCTATGATTTTTAACATTTTCAACAGTAATTTCTTTGTAATTTTCTAAAAAGCGTGCCACGGAAATTTAAACACCTTTTTCACTGCTACAGCTAATAATGAGATCAAGTCTTTATCCTGCTCTTTTAAAACAAAGTTCTCCTCAAATTCCACCAGATTTCCTCTGTCTTACCACCCATTCCTGGCCAAAAACTGAAGTTACACTCATGAGGAGCATTTTTATTTTGAGCTACTGTAGCAGCTACATTTAAAAAAAGAGGGTGCAGTCTCATTTTCCACAATCCAGCTTGTAGTCATTGCATTCTGCTGTCTCATAAACTGATGAGGGCTTTGACTGGCAACATTCCTTCAGTCCTCTCCTTGAATTTACTTCCCAGGACCTTACTGAATGCAGAGAGCAAGAGGAAAAAAAAATAAAAGAAAAGAGAGTTTTCTCAGTAACAGGAAAGACTTGTGTTTTAAATATTTTAATGTTTCTGACCCATACTTCTCCTAGGCATTTGCCATGTCCCTCAGTCACAATGGTAACCCAAATGAGCTCTTAGTCCAACTTTCTACTGCCATCCTTTGTCTTAAGATGGAAGAGGGTAAGCCAACAGACTTTATAGAAGCAGATACCATATTCCATAGTTTCTAGAACTCCAGTGCCCTCCTGTCACAGGAAAGGTTGCTGGAAAGGTAAGCTGCCAGCCTCCCTAGATCTTTCAAACCAAGGCCACAAGTGAGTCTGGACTTGGCCGTCAGAGAGACCATCCTGCTCAGGCAAGTGACAAGGCAGCTTCCAATCCTGCCAGCTCACTTAAGGCCTTCCTCTCAACTCAGAATGCCGCATTTCCCTCAGGATTTTCCAGTGGGCTTCTGTGCCAGAAGAAAACATCCACCTGGAAGCCAAACATGTCTCCTCCTCCCTCGTAGCATCATCAGACATATCCAAAGGCACTGGGGAGGGGGAATGAGGCTGCTGTGAACCCCATGACACATCTCAACACTGGCTCCACTGAGGTCAGCAAAGTCTCTCCTGCACTCCCTCCCCTCCTAAGTGCAGACTGATTAATCACTGTAGCTTGCCCCGTGAGGCCAAAATCAGACCCTCCCCACACTCTCCCACCTCCACAGCTCACACCTGCCCGGACATACAGCGATGCACCTGGGAGCAAATACCAGCCCGTCTCCAGACCAGGCTTCTGCCCTAGCAGAACAGCCCCACAACTCTCCCAGCGTTTCTCTAGTGGGAATCCATGGAAGGATAGGGAGGACCACCAAGTTTTTCTTCTGCTGCACCCCCAGCCCCGCCTCGAGAGAGAGA
>VYXF01003290.1:2287-14137 GCA_013397295.1 Polioptila caerulea
TCCGGGCACCCCAGCGACACTCAGGGCACCTGTCTCTGCCTCCGTGTCCCTCCCGGCCCTCAGCGACACTCGGGACACCCACTTTCCTTCATGGCACCCCAGGGCCACTCCAAGCACTTGCCTCTCCCTCAGCGACACTCGGGGTGCCCACTTTCCCTCAGGGAACTCCAGGGACACTCGGGGCACCTGCCTCGGCCTCAGTTTCTCCCTCTTGGCCCCTCAGCATCGCGAGGTGCACTCACATTCCCAAACAGTGACCCTTGAAGCCCCTCAGTGGCAGTCAGGGAACCCAACCACCCCTCAGCGACCCCCACGGAGCCCCCATCAGCTCATGGGGAATCTCCTTCTCCCTTCGGTGGCAGTGCTGAAACTGAGGCCTCTGAGATATCTAAAATCCTGAAATAAACTTGTAAGATTTAAAAAAAAAAACAAACACCCCAAAAATTCCTGTTGAAGTTCATATGCTGCCTTAAAACCCTTTGGAACGAGTACATTTCTCAGCTTTTTGTTGCAAGGATTGACTTATTTACTATGTTTATCTACACAGGAACATAAACTATATTTATGTAGTTCTTTACTGTCAGAAGAGTGGAAGGTGTTTGTGTGAGTCAGTTACGACATGATTTGTCATTTTACTCTTTTCATGGAATAGAATTTTTTATGCCATGGTTTGGTTTATTTTTAAATGTCGTGAATCTGTTTTGAAAAGATTCAGATTTCTGTTAAGAAATGTTGGGCAAGATACTCCAAAAAGCAATGTTTTCTTAACTTGGAAGACCTACTGATAGTATTTACTTATTTCTGAGGCTACACATTAGTAAATAATAATAATAATTTAAAAACCCTGAAAACAATTTTTTTGTAACCAAAAGAAAACCAGAAAATTCTGTTGGTGTAAATCACAGGCAGGGATAAAAAGATGGGCAAAATAAGAAAGGCAGGGAATAAATTAGATGAAAACCAGAGGAAAACATTGCTATTATAAACATGCTACACACACACGGGGGAAGGCTCTTCTTGCAAACACACACTTAACAAAGTGGGGATTTACTAAACCCCACAAACAACATAACCTGCTGTTTACTACAAGCAGAGTAAACAAACACTAGGAACCAACCCACAGCTTCTTTTCATGAAATTCCTCTCTCTGCTGGCAGGCCAGGGTTGCATTTCTGAAAATATATTGGAAATAAATCACCAGAAGCTCCATTCAGATGAAGCAAAGCGTTGTAAAAATGAATTAATCGAGTGTGAAGGGCCAACAAAGTCGGCCCATCGTGTCCTCCTCACGCAAAGCAATGATTTGATAGAGCCAGCCTCTCCCTCTTGATAATACGTGGATTGCTTTTGCTTGGCAAAAGGGAGGGAAACAGAATCCCTGAATGGTTTGAGTTGGGAGGGGCATTCCACTTGTCCGTGCTGCTCCATCCCGGGAATTTGCGGCGGAAGGAGCGGCGGGCAGGGGCAGCCAAGGCAGGCTGTGGATCCTGCGGCGGCCACGAGAGGGCAGCATTGCCCTTCGCTGGGCCGGCGCGCACAGGCGCGAGGGGCGCGGGATGAGCGCAAATTCCTTGGAGGTGAGCGCAAATCACACACAAATCACACACAAATCACACACAAATCACACACAAATTAAATTACACAATCCACCTGTGCTCTGCTTTCTTGATTACAGGCCCTTGGTAGGGCGAGTTTTGATTGGTTTTTATTTTCTTTTTTTTTGTTTTGTTTTTTTTTTTGTTTAATGTTTTAATGCTTCTTGCTTTTCAGAGCTCAGCCTGGTGTTCCCTGGTGGGGTAGATAGGAGAGGTGAAAGTGAGCTTTGTGAGCTGCACAGCTCTATTTTGTGTACATGCTCTGAGGCCTGGCTTAATAAAGCGGGGCTTTAGTGGAGATTTCAGTGGGGAGGAGCACTCCCAGCTGTATCGAAAGTAGAGGGGAGAAAAAAAAAAAAAAAAAGTTAAATTCTGCTGATCTCCCAGCAGCTTAGTAGATGAAATGATGAAAACAGCTTCTGAATTCTGGCAGCAATGTGCACGGAGTGTGCAGTGGGCTCCTCCAAGTTTTGTGGTTGCATCAAAGGAGTAAGGGGGACTGTAGTGGGGAATGCTGGCAGGGAAAGAGAGTAGAATCACTGGAAAGCCAAACTGGGAGAGTCATCTAATAACATACAAGTCTTTCTTCTCTGTCCCAGGCTTTTCAGAACCAGCAATGTTGCTGGCACAACCGTGCGTGGTGGTGAAGGAGTGAGTGGCTTAGACCTGGGAGCTCTCCTGGATTGTTTTTCCTAATATGTCCATCTTCTGCAGGTGGGGACATCTGACCCTGTCTGGATGACTGTAGGCCTCAGTGTTGTGCATCCTCAGTGCTTCCTGCCTGGCTGCAGCTCAAGCTACTTACACCTACAAAATAATTTCCAGCCCCTTGCTAAACACAACAAGGAACTGTCCATTGATCACTTAAATGTTTTCCAGTCCCCCATCTAGCCAAACTCTGACTCTTTGGCACCACTTACCACTCAGTAAACCTCAGCCAGCGGAAAAAAAAATTGTTTCCCTGTTTACAAAATAAAAAGAAAAGAATGATTCTCTGCTTCAGAGGCCTGGGGACCTTGTTTACCCTGCAGCCTGGAGTGAGATTTTATGGGCAGGTTTATAAACCCCTGCACAGCCAGCTCTGTAGTGCTGACACTTTTCAGTGTAGCTGCTTTAACACCTCTGCTCTGACAGGAGCACCACTGTGGATCTCAGGGGTAGCAGCAGAACAGACAGACGTTCTTGGCAGGCTCGTGTGTACTGCAGAAACCTTTATCTTGCAAAGGGAGGGGAGCCCTTGTAGTGTCTTGATGGGGAGGGGGCAGGAATTCAACAGGAACAAGGCAAGCCCATTCCAGTCTTGCCAAAGCTGCTGTTTTGCCCTGAGATTTGAGCCAGAAACTTGGTACAGTGTGTAAGGGGAAAGTGCTGTGATGAGCCTTGTTCTAGAGCTGTCAGCAGCAGTGTTCCATCACCAATGTCACAGCACTGAGGACCTGCAAACCCCTCCATGTTCCCTGCACCGCCTCTGGCATGTGCTCTTCTGCAGCCTTTGGTTCTTCCTTATCATAAATCCTGTAGGATTTAACTTCTAGCTACTGATCCTTTTGACAGTAATGGACCATTAACTAACTAGACATAAAATTGGAAGTGTAAATCCCTCTGCCTTGGGGAATTAGAAAGCAGGGTTAGGATGCAGGCCATGAAACGCAGGAGTTCATTGTAATCACAAACGAGGCCTGATTAACTCTGCCTGCCTGGCACCCTGGTCTGTGCCAGCTGATGAACACGAGACCAGGAGCAGAGGCTACAGGACATTTGCAAGTGCCAGGGGAAAGCTTTTAGTCTTGGAGCTTGAGCTTCTTTATCCCATTGCCAGGACCTTCCCTGTAGGACAGTGAGGGAGACTGGGCTGCTGAGGAATTAGCTCCAGACACTGATGCTGCTCTGATTGGAAGTTTGGTGTGTTTTCCTTTGTTGGGATAAGGTGAGGAGGGAAGGCCAGAGGTGAGGGTGCATCTGCCCCCAGGGAACAGCATCAGGGAGAAGGATGAGGTGATGGAGCAGCTCTGCAGGTTGGCGTGTACCAAGTCCAGTTCCCAGCCCTTCCTGGGGCCTCCAGTGATGTCACAGGGCTCTGCTCTGAGTCTGTGGGAGTGAATTTGCTTCTCTCTCTCTTCACTAGACGTTGAGATCAGTGCCCACTGATTAAAAAAGTTAATTACCTTCCTCTTGCAGAAATGACTCTGCTTTCAAGGTCTCCCAGGCCCTTAATAGAGCATCTTTCTTTGACAGAACTTTTGATTGAATTGCAGTGAGTCACTATTAGAGCCAGGATGGCCAGGTCAGACAGGGATGTCTTCAGGGAGCCAGCTGGGCTCTGCATGTGGTGAATGGAATGGTCCCAAACTCCTCAGGAATAAGTGACTGCATCAGAGAGAAGAGAGGGAATTGGGTTCAGAAGCAGGGCTGGGTGGAGTCTGCGTTTCTGTGACCTCCTGGGAAGTGAAGTGCCTGCTGGCCAGTGGTCCCTGCACACCTGAGCCAGCCCCACCACCTGTGTGTGCTCTGGCATTTCCCTCCTTACCCTGGATCCCATGGCCACACTCCTGAGCTGAGTGCCTGTGCCATCCATCATGGCAGGAGCACAAGAGCAACTGGAAAAAGCGTCTGGAATTTATCACTGATGGCAGGAGCTTTTGTCTGTAATAAAAAATATTTTCCCCCTTCTCTCTTCTAGAGCTTTTCTCCTTCCCTTCTCTCATTATTATTATTATTAAGAAGCTTAATGCCATATGTCTTGCTGTTTCATAAATAACCCCTGTAATCAAACAGCACTGGGTAAATGGGCAGTCCAGCTTGTGCAATTTGTTTGACAAAATGAATCCAGAAGAATATGAGTCTGTGGAGGAAAGACAAATAGAGCAGCTTGGATGAATGTGTTAACCAAGAGAAAAACGCCTTGGCAGAGCAGCTGATGCTATTTTTATACATGCAAATGAAGTTTGGGGCTAATTTATTAAAAATACAGTACAGAACTTGCCAGAATGGTCAGTGTCTCCTGGGATGGAGAGCAAGAAAGGTTCTCTGCCTCCTGAGGGTGCAGCTAAGGAGGGGGTGAGGTGCAGCCAGCCTGGAGTGTGCTTAAGCTTCCAGGAGAAGGGCTGGGCCTGGAGCATCACCCAGGTGGCAGGAAGGGAGGAGAAACTGCCCTGGGCTGGTGGTCTTGACATCCATCCATCCATCCATCCATCCATCCATCCATCCATCCATCCATCCATCCATCCATCCATCCATCCCTCCACCCATCCCTCCATCCATCTCAGATCACAGGGAGATCCCAGAGCTCCCTGAGGCTCAGGAGAGTCAGCTCCAGGCTGGGTGTGACTGTGATAAATCCCAGACAGCCAGGGTTAGACCTGTGCCTTCCTGAACAACTGTGCTGCTGCTCCCTGTACCCTGCTCAAGATGTAGCTGAGTACTCAAGTGAACTTCCTTGGGCAGTGTTAGCTGGAGGAAGCCTTTATCACCTCCTGCAAGGCTGTCTCTGCAGTCTCTTCCATGGGAAATCCATCCCAGAAGACAGTGAGAGCCTGCCTCAGCCTGGGAGGTGCTGCAGCCCAGAGGAGAAATCCCTTCAGGCTGCAGCAGCGCTCTGCCTCTTCCTCACCATCAGGCGGCAATACAGCCTCTGGTGCCTGGCCGGGCTGCCATGTGCAGGTGAAGGGGAGCATTTTTCATTGATCAGAAATATCTCGGCTACTGCTCCCTGCAACTCACCTTTTGTGGATCTGCCCCGTGGCCAAGGCAGCGAAAAGCTGAATTTTTAATCAAAGCAATGAATTTGTTTCTAGGGAAGTGGGGATTGTGTAGAGGGGGATGTTTCCCTGCCTCCTCACCTCCTTCCTTCCCTCAGAATACTTGAGATATGTTTGCCCTGGCTTTGCAAGCACAGCAATGTCCTGTGGGGTCGAAGGGAAGCCTGTGGGATGATGTGCACACAGGGATGCAGGGGGAAAAGCAGAGGCTGGGCCTGAGCTGTGTGCTGGAGGCAGAGGCAGGCAAAGCTGCAGTGCAGGTGCCTCACGTGTTGGGCTGCACATCCACAGCCAGGGATGCTGGCTCATTAGTCGAGGAAACACCTCTCTCCTGGCTGCTTTCCTCCCCCTCCTCCAAGTGGGAATGCAGCCCCCATCCTTTTTCCCCATTCCTGGTGTGTATGAGTATTCTTTTTTAAGTGGCAAGCTGAATATTTTAAACAAACACTGCTTAAAATCTATAATTTATGGGCAAGGCTTCAGAAGAGGAGATCAGTCATCTCTTGGTGCCGAGGGTGTCTCTCCATCTGCAGCAGCCCCCACTGCTCTGTTCCCAGTATGGTGCAGCATAAGGGATTAGGTTTGGGCATGGCAGCACTGAGCAGCACCCAGAAAATTCCCAGCTCTGAATGAAGGAAAACCGGATTGTCTTCTCTTGCAGGCAGGAGCAGCTCCAAGCCCTTCACCACTGGGGCACCCTCCTGGTAGCAGGGCCCCACCTTTGGCCCAGAGCTGGGCTACTTGGTTTAGCTCTTGGAATGGGGGGTTAGGAATCTGCAACCCCCCTTCAGCTCCCACCTCACCCCTTACTGAAAACCTGAGGGAGCCAGGGCACAGGTGAGCAGTCTGAGCTGGCAGAGGCTGAACTCCCAAAGCTGGCAGGTCAGACACGATGAGAAGCTGAATCAGGATCTGAACTTGAGCTTACAGGCACTGCTGGGCAGTGGGACATCCCTGTGTCCCACAGGGACAAGACCTTGCCTCTGCTGTCCTTCTCCTCTCTGTGCCCCTGCACGTTCCCCAAGCTGAGCTGCATGTGGGAGGATTCCGGGCTTGTTCGTTAATGGGACTGGAGAGACTTTTGCTTCGATTAATTAATTTGCTGCTCTTCCCCATTTTCAGGACCATCTTTTATTCATGGCCAAGTAGCTCAGACACCGCTGCTTGCTGCCTGTTCAGGATGCTGGCATTAATATTTCATCCCAGAGCCTGCTCGTGCTGAACAGAGCTCATGTCCCACGTTCCTGCCTCTTCCCGATGATCTCCTGCCCTGGCCCAGCTCACATTCCCCCCTTCCAGCCCCAGGCTGGGTCTCCCTGTCTCTTCACCGGTTGCATGGCTTCTCCTAGGATCATATTCCCTGGGAATTAAATGTGGCACACTTGGACCTGGGGCTTGGAGCTCACTGCCTCTGTCTCCTGTGGCTCTGGGCAATCAGCCCTGCACAGAGGGTGTCGTGCTCACTGTGGGAATAATGGGTGCTGGGAGCAACTCGTGATATCAGGCAGCAGGGAGAGGGGAGTGACTCTCATCCTGCTGTCCCCTCCCAGGAAAGCAGGCTATATATTCCAGTTGCCAGAGGAGCAGTGTGGTGCTGAGGCTGCAGCCTGGGAGAAAAGAAGGCTGCTGAAGGAGAAAATCCCGGCTGTACCTTTCAGGGCAGCAGCAGAAATGAGGAAATGACACTCTCCTGCTTCTTCACCTCTCTCCTGGCTCCTGTGCATGCACTCTGCAGCATTCCTTAGTTCTGCAGAGCTCCAAGGCCAGGAGCAGCCTTTGCCTACAGCTCTGCAGCCCCAGCAAGGCACTGTGTGTGAACGAGGGCAGGCCACAGTGCAGCTGTTTGGAGTGGCACTTCATTTACTGAATGGCAGCTCCATAATCCTCTTCAAATAAAAAGACTGTGGAGTCTCTGTACTGGGAGCTGATGGAAGGCTTTGCTGTCAGGCAGGTGGCACAAAGGGAGTATCTCCTTGCTGCATGTAGGAGTTCCTGGGTTTTGCTTGGGCTTTGTTATTTGATTATTCTTTCTCTCATTTGTCACCGGGGCTAGTGGATGTGATCCGTTCTCCCTGATTAAGGCACTTGTTTTGGCAGGGAAACCAGATCTCATGAGGTGGGATGAGAGGCAAGGCACAATCTGTGCCCTTCCCTCTTCATCCCAGAGATGCCAGTGCCAATTCCTGGTGCACCTTCTATCTCTTCAAGAAAAAAACAGCACAGCAGCTCGAGAAATGTCTGGCCCCAGTCCTCTGGCTCAGAGGCTGCACAGCCACCAAACCAAAGCACCACCTTAAAAGAGGTTTCCAGATTGGATTGGGAAAAATGTGGAGTTGGAAGGAAAGGGTGGAACTGTTGGAGAACATGTGCCCATGCCTGTGCATCGAGACAGGCAGTGGGGACACGTTCAGTTAGGGGAATGTGACTGCGGGTTGCAGGATGTGGAGGCTGCAAGTGGCAGAATCTCCACAGCCTCATTAAACTCTCATGTCCAAATTAAATGTCAGATTTGCATATTGGTTCTGTGTTTTCAGGCGGTTGTGCAGCAGCTGGGAGGAAGCTGATCATGGACGGGGGTGCTGTGGGTATCCAGATTGCAGCCTCACTCCTGAGAGCCCTGCAAAGCCAAGCATGTGAAATTTTAGGGGGACCTAGGGATTAAACTGGGTTTTATAAGAGTCAGGGGGCTCTGTGCCTCAATTCCTGCAGGTGGAACAGAGAACTGCTTGTGGAGGGCAGTGCTGTGTTGTCCAGGTTCCCAAAGCAGCTTCTGTGGGTTTTTCACCACCCCTTTTCTTTCAGGAGACAGAGGAAGGGCACAGCACTGTCTGGGTTCTGGTTGTAGAGCTTCACCTCTGGGAAGCCCTTTATGATTTTGCCCAGGCTGGATTCCAGTCAGATCATGTTCTAATCCAGGTTTAATTACCTGTGAGGACAGACAAGCCTCTTTCTTGCCTCTTGGGAAGCCAAACCAGCAGGGTAGCATCTGGAATTGGGACAAAGCCAAACTGCAGCCCACGTTGGTGAGCCCCTGATGTGCACAGGAATTTCCATTGTGGCTGGAGACAGATAAATGTATCCAGGGCCTGAACTAAGCAGCACTGAGAATCAGTGATCCAGCACCTGAGAGAGGCACGTCCCTCCCTGCGGGTAGTGGGAGCTTTCCCTGGCTTTGTAGTGGAACACTGATTATCCATAGAGACTCCTGCCAGTGTTTTGGCTGCACAGCCATGGGTGGCAGCAGCAGGAAGGTGCTTCCCAACAGCATGCTGCAGGAGCTGAAAGTAGGAAAATATTCCTGGGTACACTGGTGTGTTCTGCCCCAATGTCCCTGCTGGGACATGAAGGAGCCATGCAGCCCATCTGCTTCAGTCCCTGGAAGGAGAGGGGAAGCAAGGAGGAAGAATGAGGTCTCTGTTGCTCTGGGAAGCCTGTGCTTGCTGCCCTGCACAGCTGTGAAGCGTGTCACATCCCTGACGGGGCAGATGCTGAAAGATGCTGAACATCCTTAGAAGGTCAAAGTCAGAAGGCAGAAAACCCTCCTGGCTAATTCTGAGACACAGCAGTGACAGGGCCTGCACGACAGGAGTCACCCGGGAGGCAGAGCAGCTCTGAGTCAGCCATCTCCAGAGAAAGATTTGTCAATGGCTGGGCCAGTTTTCACCAGCTCCACAGCTGGTGGCAGTTTCTGCACTTCATTCTATGAGCATCTTGTGTGGCTGACATGCTGCTCCCCGGAGGGGACCCCTCCTTTCTCACTGGTGGTCGGTGCCTGTGGACTTCATCCAAGCACTCTTTGCACTGCAGTACCATTTCCCCAGGAGGAAAAGGGGCCCAGCTTCAGGGAAGAGCCTGCAGGCCTGGACTGGGGAAGTGGAGGGTCGGAAGCATCTTCTCTGGCCACCTTCCCAAGGTCTGCCTGCCTGTGAGCCCTGGCTCTGAGTGCAGCCCACAGCTCACCACCTTAGGGCAGGCTCTGGGCAGGTAAGGACAGAGAAATTCCAGGGGAGTTGCTCCAGATTTACATGATTGTAAAGAGAAAGGATGCAGCCTTAATTAAACTTCTTCTGAGTCCTAGGAGGGGCTGGAATAAAACTCTGAGGTCTGCCACAGGCTGCCTGTATGTCAGTTGTATAATTCCTCCTGGTCCCAATTCTCCTATCCATAAAAGCTGGAGTACCTCCTGCTGTGGTTATGAGGGATGCAAACCTTGCAGGGCTGAGACTGGTCCTGCCAACTACCTCAGCATCCAGGAGAGGAGAGGAGCTCCATGTGCTGCTCTGCCAACTGCTTCATCCCTGACCCTGGGCAGGCAGAACTGCCCGTGGAGCAAAGCCCACATTTCCCTGCCAAGTCCCCAGCTGTGAGACAGCATCCAGCTCCCTCAGCCTGCAGTGGTGGCAGTCCCCTCTGTGCTCTCCAGGCATCCCTTGGTGCATTCTCTTCCAACAACTGAGGCCGATGTGCTCGCTGCGTGGTGCATGAGAGCATCCCTCATGGCACAAGGGAAGGAGTCAGCCTGAGGCTCCTGCAGGCAGGCGAGCAAGCCATGAAGGACAGCTGAGGACATGGGGCTCCAAACAGGAGCTGTGCCCACTTTTAATGTGCCTGACCTTTTGTGTTTGCCTCTATTCATGCCGGCAAGGAAACCGCTGTCTCTGTATCCATCTCTCTGTCAGAAAATCCTTAGGCTCTGAATAGATTTACTCTCCAGTCTGTGGGCTGGTTAGCACTGGGCCTGTCTAGTGGGAGGAGGTGAATGACTCTGGAGAGCTTTATTGGCAGGACAGTGCTCTGGAGAGGAGGCTGGCAGGCTTGTTATCAATGGGATCCTTCACCAGCAGAGACAGCCTTGGGGATAAGGAGTTGAGCAGTGGTGGATAGTCCAAGATGCCAAAGCTGGCTACAGGCTTGACCCTCCTTTCTGTACACGTGGGCAAACCCCTGGTATCCCCTTTATTTCTGTAAGAGTTGCCTGTCTGTAACACAGTGAAGTGTCACTCTCTCCATGGATGGCCACGCACGAGTCTCCTCTTCCCTTGTGTTTCAGGCCCAGAGCTATTTGGCTCACTATAAATAAACAGCCAGGTAGGTTGTGAAAAGGACACCAGCACGGAGTGCTTGCTCAGCCTGTGCTTTCTGTCGCTGCAGTGATGGCGCAGACAATTCCTCAGCTCCCGTGGCTGGATTCCCTGGGGACTCTTGTTAATGCTGCTTTCCCAGCTCTTCCACTGAGCTGTCTCTGCCTGCTGCACTCATATAATCAGGAACTGTAAAACCACTGACAAGTCCAGAGACCAGACTGGAGATTACATGCAACATTAAAATTAAAAATGGGCCAGAGTCACCAAGTTGTCTTCATTAGGCGGCTCTGTTTTATTTGTGGCTTTTACTGCCAAATAAATAATCTTTCAGGTGAGTTAGTTAAGCTGCCCTCAGGAGCAAGACAAGATGGGTGAGGAGACACAGTTCAGCACGGCCTCTGGGATTCCTGCCACAAATCAGCCAGTCAGGAGAGGGCAGAGCTGGTGTCAAACCAGGATGAAAACCTTAAAATCCCACCAACACTCAATGTAGAACGACACAGAACAGTCCCCTCCCCTGAGCCAATGCAGAGCTGGCTTCAGTGCTGGCAGTGAATTCAGCCTTCGAGGCTCTGCCTCCCTCACAGCCACTCTGTCATCTGCATTCATTTGGTTCCTCCGATTTTTTCCTCTCCCTTTCTGCCAGACTTCTGGCTTTGAGAGGAAAGCATTAAGGGAAGGCAGCACGGTGGATACTTAAGAACAAAATCAGAAGGCAGAGCATGTTTGTCCCAGAATATTCCACGACTTTCTGTGGAGAAAGTGGCCTGGTCATACACTCACCAGGTGTCAGAGCTTGTGGGTTGTGTTCCACATGGATTGCTGATAGAAACTGCAATGCATGAATGGCTTGGGTTGACTACAGCAGAACTAGATGCAGTCTTGTCTTTGCTTTGTTTCCTCTTTGCACTTCTAGACCCTTTCAAACCACAGGCTTGAAGGACATGACAGCTGTTCCCCCAGGGATCAAAAAGTCTCTTGCAAATGAGTGCAAAATCATAGCAGTGATGCTGCTGACACTGCAGACAGCGGAGAGGCAGAGGAAAGGTGCTAAAATTCTCTCTTGTTTCCTTCCTGGTCAAGTCTAGGGGCCTGTCTCCCCAATTACTCCTGGTCCAGAATCATGGCAAACAGAGGAATCCAGCCCTCCCACTCCTGCCACTGCCAGAAAAGCTCCTCAGTACCAACAAGGGAAGGTGAGACACGTTAGGTAAGGTCAGGTATTCTCTGATTATCTGTTTTGTCATCAGAAAACTGCTTTAATGAAACTGAAATTCTTTGCAGGAAACACTTCCATAAATAAGTCAATTTTTACAAGAAACATGATATCAAACATATCAGTAGGAAAGAATGAAAGATACAGGTGAATCATCCCATTTCAACAGTTCTAAAAGCAAAAAAAAAAAAAAAGCC
>VYXF01003290.1:14364-93397 GCA_013397295.1 Polioptila caerulea
GGTAGAGGAGACTGCCAGGGGGCTGTCATGGACCATCAGGAAGAATTCAGGAAGCACTCAGGAAGAATTTCATCATGGAAATAGTTGTCAGGCATTGGAAGGGGCTGCCCAGGGAGGTTTGGAGTCCTCATCCCTGGAGGTGTCCAAGGAACAACTGGATGTGGCACTCAGTGATCCGTCACAGGTTGGACTGGATGATCTTGGAGGCTTTTTCCAACATAATTGATTCTGTGATTCTGTGATAGGCACTGGTGCAGATGTGCTTCCTGGCCCCAGTTTTGTCATTCAGATTTCTTTGTGCATCTCATCTCGATGTCTGGGGAAAAAAAAAATAAGTGAGAAAAGAGAAAAGCAGCTCCCAACTCCATTCCCTAAGGATGTGTGAAGCTGTTGAGGAGGTCCTGCACAACAGCAAGAGAGGTTACTCAAGCCTTGGACATGGGTTTGGTTTCACTGGCACGGATGTTAGACTGTCATAAATCCNAAAAAGTAAAAAAAAAGAAAAGTGAGAAAATAGAAAAGCAGCTCCCAACTCCCTTCCCTAAGGATGTGTGAAGCTGTTGAGGAGGTCCTGCACAACAGCAAGAGAGGTTACTCAAGCCTTTGGAGATGGGTTTGGTTTCACTGGCACGGATGTTAGACTGTCATAAATCCTCCCTGCTGGGCTCCTGCATGTCACATGTGACAGAGAGCAGGACAGAGCCCCTGGCCACGCTGGCAGTGCCTGAGTGTCCCCTCCCTGCTGCAAACGTGAGCACCAAGGGACCTCCCCATCCCTGGCTGAGAGCTCTGCTGCTCCCCAGGGAGGAGGCAGCAGGAGAGCCACCCTGCTGCGTGCCTCTGTGCGTCTGTGTGTGGTTTTTTTCCCTGGCAAAATCAAATCAAATCTTTCTTGGCTCATCTGCCAGGGCGTGAGGGAGCTCCCTCCCGCCTGTGCCATGAAAGATTTCTCACCCCGTAGCTCTGGAGGGGCACAGCACGAATGGCTGTGCTTGCCCCCAGCTGGGCTTTGAAGGAGGTGGTTCTCATTCTGGTAACGTCTTATTGCGAGGGGATTTAATTAGCTGTGGTTTGTTCGCTCAGCAGACGCAAATGAGGTTTTAATTTTTTGTGTACAGGCACGAGGTGGCTTTTGTTCATCGCATCGGGAGCTCTCGCAGGCCTCCCACGTCAGAAGCTGCCTCCAAGAGGATGGAGAGGGCCAGACAAAACAGGGATGATATCCCACAGGAGGCAGGATTGGCTGTAGCTTTAATATGAGCTGGTTTTTTTTGTCACAAGCACATGGCACTACGGTGTGCCCTTCCTCTGTACTTGCAGTGTTCCTGTCTCCAGCAGAAAGCCCCAAATCCCAGCAAGAGGAGAGTGTGTAGATGCTGAGAGGGCTGGGGAACAAACCTAAGCCTCTCTAAATCTTTCCAGAGCCTCATTTCCTTCTGCTCCTCATCGTCTCTCTCCTCTCTCCCAGCATCCAGAAGCACAATGGCATTTACTTTCTTACTTAATGTCAATATTTACTTTGCTTTGGAACTGTCTGTTTAATAATAATAATTCCTGAGCACAGAGGAGAGGTGAGGTCTCTGTAGCTTCAGACTGGGAAGAGTGGTCCCAACACTCAATTTTCTCTACTTTCTCCTGGGGCTGGAGCAGCAAAGGGAAGATTCCCAGACTTCAGGATCCCCACCCACAGCCAGCTGATTTCGGTGGGATGCCAATGCATCAGGTTCTTACTCCTGTATGTTTTCCTCCCTTCCTTCTGTGATGAATGCTGTCTCTGAGACAGGCAGCTGCAGAGGGAGATGCAATTTTTCTTAGCTTGCCAGCCATCAATCTCCTGAACAATACCCTGCTAATGAAATGGCAATGTTATCACACGCCTGTCACCAGCAGTAATGGGGAGGCCTTTCCAAACTCAGACCAGACAGAGGAAAAGCAAGGAGACCTCTGGAGTTTGTCTTCAGGTGTGATTCCTCCTGAAGGCTTTTGACAAACTCTGGGCATCCTTCCATACAGAACTGGGAGCCCCCATGTGAGGTTTGCTGGCCTCCTCCTCCTGCTTTGCAAGGACAGAAGAGCCCACACATGGGCAGCCACTGTCCTGTAGGACCAGGCTGAGTTTCCCTCTGAATTCACTGTGTGGGCACCCCTGGTCATCCAAGGAGCCACTTCCTCCAGTCTCCTTTGGGAACTGACATCACCAAGTGGCCAAGAAAATCCTTGATGCTTCTTCCTTGGAAAATCGAGTGGTTTTTAAGTGGATGGACTCTTCCCTGACCTGTTGCTATTCCATCTCTTGCTTTTCCCCACTTGGAGCTCTTCAGATTAGACAGCAAAGAACTCATTGAGTGGCGTTTTGTCGCCGAGGCCCTTCTGTCCATGATTTCAGTGAATCCCAAGGCACAAAGCACAGTGACAGGGCTTTCTGCTTTGCATGGCTTGTTTTTTGTGCTGAAAGATTCACTGCAGCCTGCTGAGGTGTTGGGGACACACCTGGAACTTGCAGGAGGCGTTGATCAGAGCAGAGGTGTTACCTGGGCCGTGTGTCATGGGGCAGGCTCTCCTTGGATGGTGAAGGACTTCCACTCAAAATAAAAGCCCTGGATGTGTGAACAGATGGTAGCAGCTACTTGGAGGGAATGAGAGATGAGGGGAAGTTACCAGAGGGAAAATCTTTCTAAAACTTAGGGCTGCCTCCAGACAGGAAAGGTGAGCTACTCTGTAGGTCTCACCCTGCTTTGGATAGTCCTGAGAAAATGCTTGTGAGTTCTGTGCAGGAGGAGCAGGAGAAACTCCAGCTCCTTCCCCAGATTTCCCACGGCCAGATGAGGCTCTGAGAGGCTGAGCAAAGCCTGAGCCCTCCTTTCTCTGAGGCTGATCCCTGCTCAGAATCCTGCAGCAACATCCTCCTGCTGCCTGGATGAACACTGGGAAGTGGATGACACCTCCCGACTGTGAGAAGTGCCAGAAATAAGGTGTGTGGAGCACTTCCTGCTGTGCCTGGCAGGTATGAATGAAGCTGAGGGTGCCAGGGGGTGCAGAAGTTAAAAAAACTTGTGCAAATCTCCTCAGTGCATCCAAGGTCACTGAGGTTCCCAGGATTTCTCAGCAACCTGATTGCTTCATCCTTTAGAAATCGTGGTTTACATGACTGCTCCCATTCTAGGGCCTGGCTGGAAAAAAATGTTCTTTTTTAGTAATAATTGTCACTGAACACTGAAAAACAACCATGAGAAATGACCAGAATATAACCTTTTGAGAGTGCTGTAAAAAATTTTGTTGTTTATTTACTTTAGGAAAAAAAAAATCAAAGAGAAGAGTAAGAAATCTAAGGTTCTGCGATGAGAGAAAAATGCAATTTACTTTTTAAAGCTCTTTCTGATTTTAAAGTGATATACGGAAAAATATAAATGGTTCTAGAAAACTTCACCAAATAATAGAGAGAAGAGAAAATAAGTACAGTGAAGGGCAGTATATTGAGGGTCATATCTGCCTCCATCTCCCGTAAAACAATATTTGCTGCAACAAAAGCAGGGGTATTTTAGTTATTTATTGTCGTGTCAGCTACAAAATATTAAGGAAGTAAAAAAATTTTAATTTATCCTGGATGCAGTCTGGTGGCCGAGAGACTGCCCAGGAGCATCAGACTTGAATGCACAAGCAAGGAGGGATGAGGAGAGCAGGAAAAGCCTCTGAATAGGGAAGAGGGACTGGTCCCTTTCCTTGGGTTGAAGCTGGTCCATGGAGTGCAAGGGAAAAAGGTGAAATGTCAGACAGCACCTGCTGGGAGAGGGCTGGGCTCCCTCAGACCCTATCACACCACAGCTAGACCATAACAAGCAAAATTTCAGTGCCAGAAATCCACCACCTTTTAGAAATGGAGTGGTGTCAGCTCTTCCTCACCCCAGTCTGTGCACGGAGGGTTCAGAGCCTTTTACAATCCAGCCCACGGATCATCTTGTCCCTTTTATGTCTCCTCTTCACACAGCTGGTATTTGTCATTAGCACATTTTATTAGTCTTTGTTCCCCACCCCCAGTAAAAAAAAAAAAAAAAATCTTAATAAAATGCCAGAACACATACTGAGCAGAAGAGCAAATTGTTAATGCAGTCATTAAACAAATACACCTTTCCTTCGGTCTTTGGGTGGAAATTAATTACCCTGCTGGAACAGAAACCTGGATGTGTGCTTTGACTGACAGCTGGGGGCTGTGTCTGGAGCCTTTTGGAGAGGCTGAAATCAGAACTGGCCCCTTTTTCAGTCGGGAGGAAGGTGATGGCAGGACTCTGAAGGACTCTGAGGAGGGATGAGACGACAGATCGAGGGAGCTGGGGTCACTGTCAAAGGGCAGGAGCAAGAGCTTGCTAACCCCACAAGCAACTTGTGGGATTTCTCGTTGGCTGGGGGCAAAATCCTGGGCTAGCTGAGTCTTGTGTCATAATTACCATCAGTTTCCTCTTCCTGCCCATGGGAGGGCAGGATTCCACTTTAAACTGGAAATGAGACACCCTTGGTCCCAACCAGGTGCATCACCCCATGAGGAAACCGAGCCCCACAGGGCCAGATGTGGCTGCTGCCACCAGCTCGGTGGCCTGGGGACACTTGCAGGACACGTAATTGCTCTGTCCCATGAGCTGGGTGCATTACTAGTCCAGGAGCTTGAGATAATGAACCTTTTAGCTGAGAGTAAAGAGGGGGAAAGAAAGAGAATGAATGAGCTGGGCAAGAGAGAATGACTGAGGATTCAGTTAGTTAATAAAGGGATTGCAGAAAGCAAGGTGAAGAGACTGTGGTAATTTTATGCACTGCCAGTCAGGCCCATTTGTCCTGGGAGCAGCTCCAATTTCTCTCTGAGCTGTTCTTTTTTCTTTAGAAATGGAGCTGTGAAAGGGGAAGAAAAAAAAACCTCCCTGATAAAAATCAGCACCCAAAGTGACAAGGAAAAAAGCCATTTTAATCTCTGCATCCATAGATGGATCTTCTCCCAAGTAAGTGAAACAAAAGGGAATTTACAATATTGGCCAATCTTACACAGCACAGGCTGAAATCATCCAGACTCTGATGGCAGTCTTGTCATATCCCAGCCCTAACCACAAAACAAAGCCAAATTTCATCTTTACAACTATTAATTCCCACTCATACATGAATCTCTCTGCTCCGCCCTCATCCACTCCCCATTCATTCACCACCATTTAAAAGTAAACCTCCCTTAAACCCCTAATTAGCACTGCAATTTCGATGTTTTAGCTCTACAACTCGCTCAAATCTTGCTCTTGTTATTAAATATTCCTACTCCTGCATCATAACTCCAAACTCCTGAGCTGAGGCCAGAGAAAGACAGAACTGGGTATCTCTTGCTTTTAAACTCAGCTTTTAGAAGATACTTGAGCATCAAGGGGCAGTGAGATGTATTTTCCCATAGAACTTTAATTTCTGATTGAGGAGAAAAGGAAGTTATTTGGGGAAGACAGCAGGGAAGGGTATTCCTGTGGTGAAAAACAGGCATGGATTATCCCTTGCAGTCAATGGGAACTTGTGAAAAGGTTGGGTTTGCTTTAAGACCACAGGATGGGGACATAAATAGGAAAGTGTGAGCGTTAAATTCTGCCCGAGTTGTCCTTGGATGGGACAGTTTCACATCAGGTCTTTGGGCAGGTGTAAATTCACCTGTAAATTCCACCTCCCTGCAAGCTGGCCCAGTGCCAGGGCTCCTGAGCTGTTTGTGCACATCCAGCTCAGCCTTTTGGTCTCAACAGAAAAGCCCTGAGCAGCCATGGCAGTGCTTGGTGCAAGGATGAGTGGGACTGAGCGCATAAATCACAATTTCTGTCTGCACTCAGGTGCAAGCTGCCAGCACAGGAGTGTTTCTGCTGCAGGAGCCCATTGCCTTGTGTTGTCCTGCCCTGTCCATCCCCAGCTTGGCCACTGGTCAGTGTGGATGGCAGCTGAGGCAGGAAATGAGAACACTCAGGGCTTTTAGAGAAGCTTTCAGGGCTTGTCTCCAAGGGAACAAACAGAAAGGTCCAGGGGCAAAGCCAGAGCTGCTCTTAAAGAGGATTTAATCTGATGTGGGCTGCCCCCAAGCACAGGGTCTTGCACAAAAGGCTGAGAGTGTTCATAAGTCTGTTTAACCTCTCTTAACTTCCCTGCCTTTCCCCCTTTAACTGGATGAGCACAACTGCCTTGTTCTGGCCCTGATGACTTGAGTGCAAAAAGGGGGGTGGGATTTTTCCACAAGGAAGGCACCAGCAGCGTATGCCCTTTCCTCAGGGTCACAGCAGATATAAACCACTCATCAGCAAACCAAAGGCTTTTATTTTTGTATCAATACACTTGGAGATGAGATGTGTGGAGCCTGGGAAATGCAGGCAGGCAGGATTTTGTCAGCCGGGTGGATGTTAATGTGAGGAGCAGCAAAATCAGGGGGTTTGTGTGATGTGGTTCAAGTTCCAGCTCTTTTATCAGAGGTGGTGTCCTTGAGTGGAGGCTGTAGCTCAGCTCAGTTCAGTCCTGGCACTGAGGCCCTGTGATTGCATTACAGGGAATTATCAGGTGGCTGCACCTGGCTTAGAGAGCTCCAAGAAGGCACAGGGGTGCAAAAGGGAAGGCAAAGCACCGGTGGTTTATGAAATTAAAAAGTTCACGAGTGCCAAATCCACATGCTAGAGTGGAACTGAGAAATGGAAGAGGTCTCAGCAATGCCTTATCAGGAGGTAGGACAAGGAAATTGGAGTTGAAAGCACAGAGGTGCCTGATTTGCTATCTCTCCTCTGCACCTTGGCTGCAGGTTCTGCCTTTAGGGGCTTGTTAGGCAATTTGGGGAGAAGTATTTTGTGTGTATTCAGTGGGCTCTGCTTGCAGAGGCCTTTGTATGCATGAGGTGGAAAACCTGTCTGGAGAGATGGGATCCAGTGTCCCTTGTACCCTACAACAAACACAAACACAGGAGGGAAAAGGACAAAAACTGTAACATGGGCTTCGCTCAGCTTTTTTGGAGATGGAGGATAAATTCTCCCTTGCATCTCCCCCTGAGCCTGTGTGCCTGTAAACACGACTGGTATTTGCACTGGAAATGTTATTGGGGGGAACAATTCCTGTTTGAAGGAGCCTTGACAGCACCTGGCTGCTGCTTCCACGGGAGGGAGGCTGTGCAGGGTGTGGAGATGGGAAGGAGAGGCCAGTATCCTCCTGGAACACAAGACCCTGCTTGGCCAGACCTTGGCCAGAGAAAGAAGCTGACAGAAAAAAACAGATCCCAGTGCCTGTGGTAGCTACCAGTGGATGAGGAGACCTGCTGAGCCAAAGCTCAGATGCTGTTAATGCAGGAAAATCTGAGGAGGTCAAAATCCTTAAATGATGCTGCCAGAGACACTGAGATTTCACTTTCTGTACCATAAATACAGCTCAGTTTCTGCTTTTACCTCGAGACTGTGCTGCCAGTTGGGTCAGGGGTTCTCCTTTGCTTTCGTCTATCTATCTCCACTCTTTCCTCAAAGGAAAAACCTGGAAAACCTTGATATTGCTGCGTTGTCACACTCTGGTTGCAAGCACCACGTGGATCTGGTCCTGTAGCTGCTTGGAGATGCTCAGCAATAATATCAAGACTTGCTGGCAATGGCACAACAGGAAATTGGAGTAGTAAAATATTTCCCTCCTCGCTGCATCCCATTTACATGTTCATAATGGAGGTTTTTAAGGCCCTAATGACAAGGAATGCTCATTGCTGGGAGAGGCTGATTGAAGCAGAGCCGGGGTGATTGCAGGCGGTGAGGAAGGGATGTTATTTACATCAAAGGAAGCAGGAGGGCAGCACAGCTGGCTGGCTGCTGTTTGCCACCCGCGGATGGGGCTGTCCCCGTCCCCTGATCCTGGCACAGATGTGCTCCCCCACCCTCTCCAGACCTCAGTGAGGAGGAAAAAGCAAAGGGGAAAAAAAAAAAAAAAAACCAAACAAACAAAAAAATCTCCTTCCAGCTGCAGCCTGCAACAGGAGTGAGCTGAATTTGTGCGTGGAAGACTGCTGGAGGATTGAGCAGTGCTCAGAGCAAGAACAAAGATGCTCAGGAGAGGCAAAAAGAGGGAAAGAGCCCTGGAGACATTGAGGGCTCAGCCTGTTGAGCGAGGTGGGCCTAGGAGCGAGCTGATGTGGTGCAGATTAAGGAGCTTCTGTTGGGTGCATATGAATCAGAGGCAGCCTTTGAAGCCGTGCAGAGGATGCTGTGGTTGTTTCATCTCTGGCAGCCAAGTTGTCTCCAAATTCTGCTTTCTGCCACCTTGCTGGTGGAGCAATGCCCCGGGGAGGTTTCTCCTTGGATGGAAATCTCCAGCTTCATTCCTGGGAGATTATAGGGCAGGGCACTGCTATAGAAGAGGTGTTTGAGGAGTTTGTGCACTTGGTGACAAAAGAGAGAGAGAGAGAAAGAGATAAAGGAGAGCCCATGAATATAATTCAGCATAACAGAAAACAGCAGAGAGAGGAGTTAATGGAAGGATGCATAAAAGAACAAATGAGAAAAGAAGTCCTTAGCAATTGCATAGAGCCTAATTTAAGCAGAGTATTCCCGATATTTCCTCTTTAAATAAATAAAACAGCAGAGCCCAAAGTGTTTGAGTTTTCCCCAGTCAAAGCCTTGGTATCAAACTTTCATCTGTTCTTGACAGAGCAATTAAAGGGAGGGATACAGGCTCTGAAATGTAGCCAAAAGGAGTAGACTGAATATTTAATAGAGTTCCAGGCTTTGAAAGTCCCAACAAACCATTGGAATGGGGAAGCTGGTGACAGTTTTGTCTTAATAAGGAAAGGGAGGAAAAAAAAACCCTTTATTCCTGGCAGCAAGGATGGCAGGGAAACACAAACTGGATGGCAAACAGGCAGCACCTTTCCAGATTGTCTTCTTGGATGTCATAATAGCATTTCTCCAATGCTATTTGATGGAGGGGCAAGTAGATCTTCCCACCTATCCTACTCCAGCTCTTGGTGCTGGACAGACAAAAGTGTGGGGCTCTCTGAGGTTCTTTTCCGTAGTGCTAAAGGAATAAAAAAATACTTCAGGGCACAGGACAATCTCCTGGTTTGCAGCTTCTGCTCAGCAGCTGGGAGGGGTGGAGGGAGAGCTGGGGAGTTGAACATGGAGTTAAATATGTAGGTTAGCTGGGCTGCCAGGGCTAAAGCAACTCATTAAAGGGATTAGCCAGCAGCCCTGGCTGGATTTAGGAGGGTGGCTGTTGCTATCAATAAATAATCCTGTCTCCAATCCTCTCTGGTGGCTTGGGAGAGACAGGGAGCAGAGGAAGGGTGGGAGGGACAGTAAGGAATGAGAGGGATAATTTCAGGGAGTAACTCATCCCTGAGAGGGCATGGCTTGCTGAGGAGTGAAATATTCCTTCTCTCTGAGCTCTGGTGAGGATCACGGGAGCTCTGGGATGGGGCTCTACTTCCTCACTCTGTACAACCCTCCAAGGCAGCCTTGCTGGAGCAGGATTGTGCTGTTTGGTGACGGGGAGATTGAATTTTGATTAGCTCTGACACAGTCTCTTATAACCTTTTCATTAGAAAATTACCTTTAATAGAAATTGTTCTGACACCTCAGCAGCGTTTCCCCCTAATTCATTACAGACTCTCGTGGTGGGAAGGGAGGGGAGGGAAGTGGAAAGGTGCTTCTGTTTTTTTTCTACTTGCATATTTATTAATCCATTTACAGTATAATCCATCCCCTGTTTACCTACTGACCTCTTTGCTGACTGGTCTGTCTGTTCCTCTGCCTGCAATATCCACCCAAACAGGGGATGTCTGCTTTCTTACTCTGAATTCAAATCCAGTTCTCCTTTTTTCCTGTGAAATGCAATTTTTTTTGGAAGAAACATTGTTTTGAGGCGACTGCAATATTTCTTTCCAGTTTTGCCTTGAGAAGATAATAGTATAAAAGTCATGTTCTGACTTAAAATGAAAAATGAAGGTGTTCCTTTCTAACAGTGTTTCAAAACTGTTTCTGCTTTATCCAAAGGCATCTCTGCCTAATTTTTAATCAAAATTTCCACCTAGCTGATGGATAGATGGGTGTTGGGAGGCAAAAAAGCAGAGCAGGGATGGAAAATGTCTCCATGTTCTCATCTAGTATCAAAAACCAGCTGATACCATGTACAACACAGAACAAATTGTGTCATCTCAGCCTCTTCCCAGGTCTGTGTGATGGAAAGGAAGACCAGGTGTGGGAACATAAGGAATAATAGTTATTTGCAGAGCTCTTTGAGATCCTAAAAGGGAAAACCCTGGAGCGATGTAAAGTATTATTAAAAGGGCTGTAAGTTCTTTTCAGGCAGTTAAAGGGATAATAAATTCATTGCCCAGGAGATCTGGTAGTCAAAGTTTTGTGCAGAATGTGGTAAAAAGGGAAGACACTGGGAGACTTTTGGGCACTGAGCAGGAGGAAAGTAAAGCCAGGCTTATCAAGTTAAGTCTTCTCTTGGTTCTGGATTAAAATCAGTTTTGTTGTTTCAGCAGCCCTATCATAAAGCAAGAAATGTGTCTGGAGCTCGAGAATTTGAGCAGCTTTTGGTATTTAATCACATTTCAGTCAGGTATTTGGACCTAATTTCTCATTTGAATTTCTCTGCCTTCATCTTGAAGTCATTGGGCTGTCTATTTTTTTTTTCCCCCCCAGATTAACGAGGCCTTTAGTACCTGCTATTGTCTCCCCACAAAGACTTTTATCTGCTCCAGTCAAGTCACTTCTCAATCTCTGATAAACGGAAAGGATTGAGCTCTCTCTGCCGCTCTCCAGGGAGGATGGATCAGTGCTCTCAGCCTCCTCTGCATTTCCCTTTGGTCTTTTCCAGGGAAAACCACACATTTCTTTTCCTGGAAGTCCACACACCAGCCCCACTCCAGTGAATCCCTGTCTCCAGTCTCTCCCCCTTTTTTTTGCCATATTCCTCTCCTTAGATCTTCGGGCTTCCTGCGAATTTCATTAGGATTATTTTAATTCTTCAGATCAAGATTATGGAGGGGAGTTGAGTCCAAGGCTGGAAATGTGTTAGAGCTCCACTTGTGCCTCTCTCTCTCTCTCTCCCGTGTTCTCTCCTCCATGGACAGCCCCGTCCATCAGAAATAGGATTCTTAATCCATTTACCACGTGCCTCACTGATATCATATAACACTAATTTTTTAATCAGAAGGTTGGGAGATACAAAGTCAAACATCTTACAACAGCTAAATATATTATATCTTTGCAGTTACCCTTATCAACCAAACTTGTAATCTCATCAAAGAATGAAATCAGATTTGACTGACAAGACCTATTTTCCATAAAACCATGTTGACTGATGTTAATTATATTTCTGCCCTTTAATTCTTTATCAATTGAATCACATATCAGCTTTTCTGATTGCTTTGCCAGGGACAGATGTTGGCTGGCCTAGATTCCCTGGTTCAGCTCTGAAATCCAGGCACCAGGTTTGCTTTTCCTGCTGCAATTCCCTGCCTTTTCCAGGGAGCTGGGTAGGTGTGAGCTCTCACTGAGCCACCATTCCCAGCCTTTTTTCACTCTGCAAAGTGCACGAGGATTCCTGAAGTTAGGGGATGTGCAAAGTTGTGAGTCCCTTTCCCTGGGAGCAGGCGGGGCCCTGGGATGCTCTGATCCTGCTGCAGCCTCTCCCGTGAGTTTGCAGACATCAGAAGCAATCAGCTCTCTCCTGACAGTGTCGGATTTTCTTACATCTCCTGATAAGAACTAACCTAGCATTTTACAACTGTATATCTGAAATTAGTAGCAGCTTAATCTCCCTCTGCTGGATCACTCAGAGGTGTAATTGTGCAGAAAAAAGGGTATTAAAATGCAAAACGCTCTCCTATCCTTCTTCATGTTAAATCCCTTCTTCCTTCTAATCTTTTTTTTTTTTTTTTTAATTTTACAAGAGGGCTTTTACTTTTTGCCTTCCCCCCATGTGTGTGTCTGTGTGTCTTCATAAAGAGAATCAGCTGGGCACACAGAGAGAATAATTTCTATTTCTACATAAATCTCAGGAATGAATACTTAAATTCAAGCAAAAAATACATTCTTACACCTTTAATTTCCTCTCTATGAAGTATAATGAAAAAGCCTGATTATTTTTAATTCTTCCCTTTAATAATTCAGCAGTGGAGTGATTTAAAACTGGGGACGATAATTACCTTTTCACTTTCCTGGTAAATGGAGTTTTAATAGAAATGGAAGCTCAAATGCTGGAATTAATTCAAACAGGTCAGCATCAGGTCATCCATAGCATCTTCTGTATAAATCATTTATCTGAAAAATGGCCTGCTTCTCAATTTCCCAGGAATCCCTACCCAGAGGCAACGTTTAAACAGAAGACTCAATGTTTATATCTTGTAAAGCATGAAGGGGGGGGAAAAAAGTGCAATCCATATCATCTCGGAAGGATTTTTTTTTTTTTTAATGCAAATGAAACTGCTGTTTGAAGGACAGGGAAGCAGGGGCTTGTCTAGATTAGGGAAATTCAGCTGTAGCTACAATGATGGTTGGCTGTGGAAGCTTTCAGAGATCCCATTATCTGAGCAGTTTGTGCTGCTCAGTCTGTTTATCTTCATGCTACACCTGCTACATCTGTTTTAGAGGTGAGGGATGGAGGTGAGCAGTGTCATCTCCAGCTGAGAGCAGGCCCCCAAAATAAGGAGTCGGCTCTAACTGCTGCCCTGTGAGCCAAGAAGGTCTGTCAGCCAGAGAGGAAAGGAAAGAAAAATATCTTTTCAGCCCCACCCGTGGAGGTGTGTTTTGTAAAAACAAGGGGAAAAAAGCCCCCAAAAACCAAGGCAGGTTTAGCCAAAGCTGCTCCTGCCCTGGGGAGGATGGTGACACTACAGGGCTGATGAAGCAAGGATGTTCCTGGCACAGGGAGACGGGAAAAGGCTTCACTGAGATTCCCACACACTGCACCAAGGTCCTGCTCTGATGGATTCAAACCCTCCCCGTGGGGTCTGAAACTGCTGAAACAGCTCCCCTGAGCATTCCCGGGGCTGATCCAGCTGGATTGATGTCCCTGGGCAGAGGCTGAGCCCTGCACCCTGCTGAAAGGGAAGGGGCTGGGCCAGCAGCAAGGTCTGGCTGGAAGCAGGCAAAGCATCCGGGGGTTAAATTTTTCATGAGAGCTAAACATAAACTGCCTCGTCTCTAATTAAGCACTGGGACATGGAACTTTAAAGCACTCCAGCTCTGATTCGCCACAAGTGTGTGGTAATGATTTCTTTTCAAATGTCAAGCAGTTTTGTTTCTATTTCCTTTCATAAATAATTGGTGCTGAGCCGGTGGCAACACCAGCATCCAGCTGGCAGCAGGAGCCTCGTGATCCACTCCTCACATCCAGCCAGGCACAGGGGCAGTTCCAGCACATCCCAGGTGAAGAGAGAGAGGTTTTCCTGCTCCCAGTGCAGAGAAACCATCTCAATTTCCTTGAGGTTTCTGAATTTATTGTATCAGGTGTTTTTGTTAAGATTAACCCAACATTCAGAGTGTGCTCATGGCAGGGAGAGGTGGCTGCAAGGGGGGAGGATGGCAAAAGAAATGTGATTTCCTGCAGGAATAGGAGGAAATTTAATGCCTGAGGGGCAAGAGAATCCTGGTTGGGGCTTCTTAAAAAGTGCCTGTCCAGCTGTGCTGCCCTAGCTGAGGGATCCAGGTGAGCTCCCCCTTCCTGCTCAGGTACAGCACATCCTGGAGCCATCCCTGGGTGTTTTCTCTGCCACTTATTCTCCACACCAATATTTCTCTATCCATTACTGTTTACAGCCATGCATTATCCACCCTTGCCTGGGGAACTCAAGCAAATGATTGCATTGCTGGGATCCCCAGCCCTGTCAGGAAATACAAACACAGCTTCCAGCAATGACCCAGCTGTCATCAATTCAAGGAGATCAAACTGATGGCTTTTTTTGGGGGGTGCTGCTTAAAATGCTGCAGGAGTGCTATATGTCATGAAAATGTTCCTGGCAGGTCCATATTTACTGTCAGATGCCCTAATGAGAAGTTAAATAATATCCTTTTTGCTTTCCCTCCTTTCTGTTGTATTGGCAGTGCTATAGGTGAGTGCAGTCAAAAATAAAAAAAGTGTTTCAGGAATGTATAAACTTCGGGAATCAGATCTCATTGGAGAAAAGTGACCTGCTAAGGGACATCACTGCAGGGATGGAATTGATCTCCTGTCTGTCTTTCAAAGGAGTTTTTCAGATTTCCCACACCCATCCAGCCAAGGAAGGCAGATGTTTAAACCCTGATTTTGCCTGCCTCTTGCTGCATTCCATATTTAGCCCCAGAAATATCTGAAGTGGTCATGCTGCCTATCTCAAGAGGGAAGGAAGAAAATAAATCAGACAAAATAGAAGCTGTGTTGTTTGCTCCAGGCACGTAAAAGAAGCGTGTGTGGCCTTCTGCCTCGGCTGCGGGGCAGTGCCAGGCTGATCTCTGTTCTGGCTCCCTGTGTCACACGGCCCTTGGGGACAGCCAGCTTGCACTGGCTGGGGTCAGAGACCTGTGTCACAGGCATTTCACTCACAGGTGCACTGCACACAGGTTTAAAGAAGAATATAAATAGATATATCTGTGTTTGTGTGTGTGGAAGTGTCTATGAGCCCCGGTTTGCAGCTCTCTCTCTCCATGTGTGTCTGCCTGTCCCATTCCATCCACCCCTTCCTGATGGGAGCAATGCCCTGGATGTTCCTCTTTCCCAGAGCCTTGCCCTGTGCTCTGGGTTCCATCCTCCCTGGCTCACTGCTGGTGGCTTTGCTCTGGCCCGTTACACGAGCAGCCTTTTGCCCTCTGCCTTTCAGGAACGGTGTTTGTGGAGTCTCACACAGCCACTCTCCTGCATTTTTCATGGAGCTGCTCTCCGGGGGCTTTGCAGGCTGATCATCAAACTGCAGCTGGGCAGAGATTGCTGGTGATGACCCTCCTGGCCCTGCAGCAGGCCATGACACCCCTCTGTCCCCAGCCCCACCTTGAATTGACCCATGGTGTGTTTGGGGGGTCACACAGGCTCTGAATGTCCCTGCCTGTCTGAGCAAAGGTGAGACCCAGCTGTGTGCAGCACCCAGGGATGTGCCTCTGCAGGGAGGAACCAGTGCTGCAGAGACCTCACTCCTGGTGTTCCATCCTCCTCCTCCTCCCCTGGTCACCCCAGAGCCTGGATTTTGTATTGCTGATCTCGGATAGAGCCGGAGCAATCAGAAATATCAAACAAATAATGGTGCCTTAGGGCTGACAGAGCCTTACAGTGCACAGCTGATGTTTATTGCTTTTCCTAGATCAAGGCAAAGCTGGGTCCAAGAAGTTCTCACTTTCCCACTCTCTCCAAAACCACCTTTCCCAGTCCTTGCTGTGTTCCAGGCACAAACTGGCACGGAGCATTCCGTGGTCTCTGTGCCAGGAGAGCTGCTCCTGGATATAGGGGTAGGAAAACAGCGGCTGGAACTCCTTTATTCCATGGGATAAGGAGTCTCTGGAAAGCTGTGGGAGATCCTCGGGGCTGTGGGACTTTGTGGGGTGAAGGAAGAGAGGAGCAGGCTGTGAGCTCTGAGAGAAACAAGAGCATCTTTCCCCACCCCTTGCTAGAGAGTTGCCCTTCACTTTTTAACTTAATTTTTGGATGAATTGAATTCTCTGGGTGAGAAAAAATGAGTTCCATGCTATGGAAAAATGGTGAAATCTGGAAAACTGTATTCTTGGTTCTCTCCCTGCCTGAACAAAGCATTGACCTGCACACCATCAAGGCTCCTGGTCATCTCCTCATCCCTCCCCTGAAATAAAACAGGCGGTGACAAAGAGAGGTAATTTATGAGCACTGAATAATTCAAGGCACTTCCATGCCCTGCTCCTTTTTTTGTTGTTGTCCCTTGGGAGAATCCACCCCCTGCCACACACAGGGGGCCTGGGAGAGGGGGAGCCTCTCCTGGGACACACAATATTACACATTTTCCTTTCATCCCTCCTTCCCCCGGCCATCTCTCCCTCTGTATAAACATCTGCCTTCCAGCCAGCCCTTTCCATACTTTGTTTTCCCTGCCTTGCACACACACCTCAGCCTTGCTGTGCCATCCTCCAGCCTCCCTCAAGAGCACTCCATTTCAATAGGAGATGGGACCTGGGAATTTGGCTTTAATATTTCATAAGCTTCCCTCTAAAATGTAAAGCATATTTATGTTATTTGCATCAACCACCAAGAAAAATACTGCCTTCAATTTTGCAGGCATATCCTAACCTGCTGCCCACTTTTCCAGGGCAGAGCATAAAAACCACAATTTATTCAAAGGAACCCTTTCTCCTATTTACATTTATATTGAATAATTTAAAACAACTTCCTCCACTTCCATAAATTCTTCCTTGTAGGATGGGAGAACCTGTCCAAGTCTGAGGAACATGTTCCTAAGGAAATGTAACAGCACAGCACACAGAGATGTCTGCAAACCTGACGGCATCTAAGGGATCATCATGCTGGGCCAAAAATCACCTGTCTCTTTCCAAATTCTGTCCCTGCCTCTTTTGCTGTGTCTGAAGATGAGGTAGAAAGAGATCAGCACAAGCTGATGGGGGAAACAAACCCAGTTTCAACAATTTTAGCTCTGGAAAAAGCTGCCTGAGGAGTGTTGGAGCCGAGCTCCTCCCAGCAGCCTCCAGGGAGGCAGCTCATCAGTGGTGCCAATCTGTGATAATCAGGGAGTTCATTTAAACCCACTGAACACCACTTCCCAACTTTCATTTCCTCTCTCCTTGGGCATGTTTAGGCTCTTTGTCTCTTATCTCTTTCTAATCATTTATATTTTCATCACTTTCCCTTCCCCGGGGTTTATTTGGCAGCGTTTTCCGAAGTTTGGGTTCTTTTGCTGGCTCCAGAGTTGGTGTTGTTATCTTACACTGGTGGTCAGGTGCATTGTCCATCACTTAGGCATGAGAGCAGGGAATTGAGGCCAAAATGAATCAAGCACCCACACCCCAATGGATGGCTGAACATCCCTTGGGAGCCCAAACAGGAGCAACCAGAGAGGAACATCTCCAGTGAATCTCAGTATAGCAGTGAATCCAGATTAATCACCCACAGAGAGAGTGGAAGCTTAAATAATGTCTAATTTCCTAATTTCCAAACTGCCTCTATCACTCTCAAGGCTCCAAGTCATTTCCCAGCACAGAGAATGACTCAAATCTCACCATGTCCCTGGGACAGCTGATTTTTTTTTCCCCCAGCCTATTTTAACAGATTGTTATTTTTATTTCTTTAATCTATCTTTAATCTCAGCCTCTCTGTGCAGCAGACCCAGGCTGTGGAGCAGCAGCTGGATGTTCTGTGGCTGGAAAAAACCTCCTGATGCTGAGTGGTGATTGTTAATTTGGCCAGGGGAAGCCAAAGGACTGGAGGAAGGTGCTTGGAGCAGACAAAAAGAGGTGATAACTCAGCCATGCTCGAGCCACAGCTCCTCCGTGGCAGGAACCTGCAAGTTTGAGGCATATTTTATGTGTTACATACATTCCATAATCCAAACAAACTGCGGGGGATGCCGTCCTCAAATTGCAGTGAATTAGGAGCCATTGAAATGCAGCCCAAAGCACTCGTGAACTATTTGGGTAAATACTCTTTTAATCTGGTGCTGACTCCATTAGAAACACAAGAACCTAATTTCTGCTTGCTGTAATACCAGAGCAAGATGTTGGCAAATCAGAGCTGATGGAGTAACAGAAGTGTTCATGTTTTAATTGAATGTGGAATAAATCCACCTGCATATAATACCTCCCCTGAACATTCCCCCTCAAAGATAGCTTCCTTTTCTTTTTCTTTTTTTTTTTTTTTTTTTTCAGTCATTACTAGAATTTCAAGGTTAGAGATTAATTATAATGGTAATATTGCCATTTATTTTACTGCCAGCTGTAGTGGGAGAATAAATCTAGCTTGAAAATAAATTGTGAGCACTGTGTCCACACTTAAAAGCTTGTGATACTGCCTCTGTGTTAATGAAACATTATTGACTGATTCTATTGAATTTGGCAAAACCCCCTCCCTTGCTGCTTCTACTGCACCGAGGCACAAATCTTGGAAAAACAAGATCTTGTTTAAACAAGAGTTCAGCTCCTGGCATCTATCAAAGTGGAGCATCAGGAAAGAAAATGAACATCCCTTCCTTCCTTTATCTTAATCCAAAATGTTTCCATTCTTCCCTTTCTTTGCCTCCTTTATTTCTCTGAGGTCCAACGAATGCTGCAGGTACCTCCTGGCTGTGTTTTATGTTTAAGGGCACAGATACCCATTTAATTAACTCCATAATTGTGGTGGTTACTGCTGGCCTTGGGATTGCACAGTAAGCAGCAGAGGTAGATTAAGGCAGTAATTTCATGGCTATTTCTGTCCTTCCCCACTGCTGGTCTCTTAGGGACGGATTTAGGTGTCCTTTAGGAGGTTTAAAATTAGGGAAAATCTTTTATTTTTGATCAAGGAGAGATCCATCACCAATTCTCCTGATGGAGGTGCAGAGGCTGGAAGGTTCCTGGTGCTCCCACAGGGGACAGGGATGGAGGGATATGATCAGAGAAAGTTGGGAGGAAACCTCAGCAAACCTAGGCCCAGGGAAAGGAAAAACAACCTCTTTATTCCCTGTCTTAGCACCTCTTTTGCTTCTTGCAGGATCCCTGCTTGCGTAATTGCCTGCTCACAATAGCCTAGATGGAATTATCTTCATCTGAAACCTTTCTCAGAACTAGAAAGAAACATTTCCCCTGAGCTGCTGGCATTTGGAACAGGGGTCTACAGGCAAGCTCAGCCTTGCTGCAGTGAACAAATCCCACACAGAAGGGCTGCAGAGCATGGAATTCTTGGCTTTTTTAGTCACCCAAACTGCTGATATGTGATGCCCACAGAACAAATTGCCCATGAGTTGGGTAAATTGTGCTGGGAAATGACAACTTCTCCTCTCCCAGCTCTCCTGGTCCACCTCAACTGGTGCATCAGGACCTTGCTTGAAATTTGAGTGGTGCCAGGACTTAAAATGTAACACGTAGGAGGAAAAAGAAAAACTGGGATCACTTGGCAAACACTGCTCTGTGGATGAACCTGGAGCAAAGCCAGGATGAGATTGAGAGCTGAGACCCACTGGTGGTTTCCACTGGCTCTTCACTCTGCCTTCACTGGGGAGAACATCTGGGATCCATCTGGCACCAGTGGCACTTGCCACAGAGCTGGATGTGCTGGAAATTCTCATTCAGGAGCCAACAGGAACTCTTCTTGCTGGAAACTCTTCTCAAAGACCCAAACTGTGATATCCCTCAAGCACCAAAGAGGGGCCCATTAGAGTGCTTGTGTTTGAGCATTTGAAGCCATTATTCATGTTCACCCAGCTCCAAACAGCTACCAAACACCATGTGTTTTTCCTCAGTGTTAATAAAATCCTAAATGATTCTTCATTAAGAAGCCCATTAAGACAACTGCAGTTTCCTCGAAGCTCATTAGAGGATATTCTCACCACTAAATTATCACACTGGAGTTTTATAGGAGGCTGAGGAAAGATGCCCTATTGTGATTAATTCATGATAGATTTTCCTCTCCTCTGCTTGCAGCCTGCTCCCCTGGGTCAGCTTTGCTGGTTTCCCAACTTTGGGAGGATAAAACTGATCCTTCAGCTTGGCTTTGTGGGAGAAACAATCCAGAGCTGAGCCTGCCACCCCTGTTTGTGGAACTTTCCTTCATCTCCTGGCCTGTCCTCTGCACAGAGAGTTGCTGCCAGTCTGAGCTAGGATTAGGATCAAGGGCAGCCCTTGCAAGGCAAAAATCTGAGGACAAAGTGATAAAAACAACAGCAGAAAACAGAACCATTAAGCCTGTGCTGGATCAGTGTTCTCCTCACTCCAGGCTCTCCTGAACCCAGTGGGAAGCTCCAAGAGCTGGGGATCACTCAAGTGTGGGAACAGAGGCCTCTGTGACAAAACAGAGCTGCTCAGCTCTCCCACTGAGTATTAAAATCTCATTTTATGGTACATTATACCCTTGGCCTTTCGAACAATCAGTGGCCATAAATGGTGTTTGCATCCTGGAGCCAAATCTGGGCAAAGAACAAGAGATAATCCTCCTGCAGTGGGAAGGGCCAGCACTGCACAATTATTTATGTCCACTCAGAGACACAGGGAAATGAAATGCATTAAAAGGGCTGCCAGGCCCTCCTCAGAATGGGGCTTTAAATGATATTGATGTGGTGCTAATGGGTGCACAGTTTGTCTTCTCTGTATTACATCTCAGGGCTTGGAGCTGGCACTTGGAGAGGCAGCTTTGGCATAGTTGGTCTCTTTAGGAGGATTTATTTCTGGGGATTTGGAGTCTCAAAGAGCTGCAGAACCCCTTTGACCCAACAAGAGGATCAGGGAGGTGTCAGGGGTACCCAGCCACTGTGCCACTGCTTTCACTCACCCCTCATTCACCAGCTGAGGGTCGGGAATCCTTAAATCAGGATTTGTTTTCCCTGAATAAGAAATGCAGAATGAACCTGAATAATATCCCTGTCTGAGGATGACCCTTGGCAAGAGGCTTGGAGTCAAATGCTGCCCCAGAATGTCACACACTGCCTCAGCAAGGCTTAAAATTCCCAAGGTTTTGAGCCAGACCTCTTTTAAGAAGCCACATTTTTCAGGTGACAGAGCAAACTTTGTCCACTCCTCCAGCCTGTGTGGCTGCCTTGGAAGTCTCTCCCACCTATGGATAAAAACTCCTCATATGTGGCCTATTCCTTTCAGCTTTAATCTCCTCCAGAATCAGCTATTAAATCAAGAGTGTGTGTGATTATCTTTGGAGGAAAAGGTGCAGGGTGCAGGGTTGGAAGGCAAGAGCTGTTTATTCATTCCTGCTGCAGCTCCAGCAGGGAACGCTGGTCCTGGCATGGAATTAAGGGAGGAAGGGCAGAGCTGCGATTTGTTGGCTTGATCTGACAGCCAATTTTCAGATCTGGATCAGAAAGTTACAGAGGGAGTTATAAAAGTGCCTGCATTTGGGTTTAGCTCTGTGGAGGAGAGTGTTATTTTTCACTCTGCTTTCAGAGAAGAGTTTTTAATGTGTCAGGGCAGTTTTTAAGGATTCAGTTCATCGTGGCACCAACTAAAGCCAGCTGAGAGCAGAGACAAGTGCTGTGCAAACACAGTCCTTCCCCAGAGGGCTCAGAGGTTCTGATTAATTATTAAGAATAACTGAGGAAATCAGAGGATCACAGGATGAAAACCTGGCCTTGGACACTCACAGGGATGGGGCAGCCACAGCTTCTCTGACCAGTGCCAGGGCCTCACCATCCTCCCAGGGAAGAAATTCTCCCCAACATTTGAGTAAATCTTTCCTCTTTTGGTTTGAAACTGCTCCCCCTTGTCCTATCACTGTCTGCCTGTGTGAGAAGTCGCTCTCCATCTCTTTTATATTAACCAGTGAGTAATGAATCACAGCAATGGATGTGTGCAATGCTATTATTTCCTAATTCACTTCCTTCTGCTGCAAACCCACCCCTGAGATCAGCTGAGTGGAGCTGCTGAGGTGTCAGAGGAGTTGTTGAGCCCTGGCAGTGCAGTGGGTAAAGGAATGCACTCCACTTGTGCCTGGGGGAGTTTCCAGCCTCTCTTTCTTCAGGGAAAACTTTCTCCAGGTGTCCTGGGCAAAACACAGCCAAGAATATTCGATGGCACCTCAGAAATGCAGGCAGGAGCCAGCCAGGCCTAGGCAGTGCTGAGTGGGGGGTGTTTTCTCTCTATGAGCAGAGAAAATTATTCCTGTGCCTCCAAAGTGAACATCCCTGATGGGAGCTTTGCCTCTGATCACGAGGCAGCTCCAAAATTGCTTTCAAATTGTTCCACCACTGGGTTTTGCACGTGAACTCCTTGGTTGAGTAAGACACGGGAAAAAATTTGGGAAGGAGGGGGCAGAGAGGTGGCCAAGGTGTTGGGATTGGGGAGAATGGAGAGGGGAAGGGTGGAATTTTCTATTTTCAGCAGAAGCTCAGGGGTCCAGCAGAAGGGAAGGGTGGAATTTTCTATTTTCAGCAGAAGCTCAGGGGTCCAGCAGAAGGGAAGGGTGGAATTTTCTATTTTCAGCAGAAGCTCAGGGGTCCAGCAGAAGGGGTGAGTCCTTGGGCCTTCCAGAGTGAGAAGCAGGGCCTGGCACGGGGATGTGGAGCTCTACAGGAATTCCAAAACCTTTCACATTTATGGTTAAAAAAAAAGCCTTTTTTGGGGGGCACACCCAGCCTGGTGTCTTTTCTGCAGCAGTGAGAGCAAAAGAGGAATCACAGCCACTGTGCAAGTGTGGAACGGAGTAAGAAATGAAACCCTCCAGGTGAAATTGTGTCCTCTGAGAAGTGAAAAGTAATTTTTCTACTGACTGCATCTGACCACAGCTCTACTCTCCCCCATCAGCTGCCAGGCCTTGGTTAACTCTGCTGCCAAGGTATCTCCTTGCAGTGCAATAAAAATAAAATACTCTCTGCTCCAGCTTTCCTGATGGCAGTGACTTTGTTTAAGCAACTTTATAATGAACCCCAGCTCTCCTCCCAATAGATACCTTTGCTATAATATCCTAGAGTAACAATGAACGAAAATAAATCAGCTTTTACAAACTCATAAACACAAAGAAGGGAATGTAAACCAATTTCTGATCTAGTTGAGGTGCACTGAGATTTCACAGAGTGGCATGAAGCTTGAGTGGATTCTGAAATTGCTCTCGAGCCTGAGAATTCAGCTCTCCTTTCTCTCCTCTGCCAGCAGAGATGTTGCTCTTAACCCCTTGAAGGCTGGCCTTGAATTCCCTCTTTTTTTGGTGTCTTTTCAATTCATTTCTATATTTGCCTTGAGATATGGAGGATTCAAGGTGCTGAATGCTCAGAGCCCTTCACTGACCAAAAATTTGCCAGTTCTTTGGAGAAAGGGGAGTCTGGGACAGACACATTGTCACTGGTGTGGAACACCTCACCCAGTGTGGGTGTGAGGGCTGGGGACACAGCTGGGGACAGAGCAACACTGCTGGTGGCACTGGAGCTTGGGGGAAAACCAGAATTATTGAAAAAAATCGGAATTATCGTAAATAAACGGAATTACTGCAAAAACTGGTGGCACTGCCTGGAAAATACTGCAGGTTCCTGAGCCCTGCTGGGAAAAAGAGACCCGTCCTCACCATCCTCCCTTCAACAAATGCCCATGCACTGTGTAATTAACCCAGTTAGCAGAGACACTGATGCATGCTAACTCCATGAAACTGTTATTATCTGCACTGCTAATTAGCCATGGGAAAACAGGCACAGGGTTTATGAATATCCGTTTAAGAAGGGGGAGGAGGAGAGGAAAACCTGTTGAAACCGATTTTTTAACGCTGTTATTGCTTTGGTTTTTAAAGAGGGATGGAAGCAGGAACAAAGTAAAGCGCACACGTTGAGGAGGGATTCGTTTGGCAGGCTCAGGTGGGGATGGGGTGGAGGGGAGAGTGGTTTTGGGAGATCAGGGTGAAAAGCTGTGGGGAACTGGGTTTTACCATCAATTCCTGCACACATCTGGGTCAGGGTGAGCTCTCTGCCTGCCTGATCAGTTGTGAGATGTGAGATTGCAGCCTCACCTGGCTGGAGTGGGGCTGGCAGCAGCCCTGAGCAAGGCCTGGGGACAGCAGCAGCAGCTCTGCAGCACCAGGAGCCTGCAGCCAGCACTGGCTCACCAAGCAGAGCTGTCACTCTCACAGGAAGCTCCTTCTGGAGTTTGCTGCTGCATTTGGTATTCGGGGAAGAGCCCAATTCGCTGATTGTGCTGATGGGATATGAAAGGCAGGATGGAGTTTTATTGCAGAGCAGTTGACCCTGCTCCAGAGATATTACTGATACACAGCTGCTATTCAGCGTGGCAAAACACTGTAGTCATTATGTGAATCTGGCTGCTAAGAGAAGCAATTAGACTTCAGAGCTTTAGGATTTGCTCTAAAAAAAAATAAACCAAAATTCAGGCGTGTTCAGGTGGGAGGATGGGGCAGCTCCCTCTCTGTGTCAGCTGGTGGGATTGCTCTGGAGGAACACAGGGGTGCCTTGTGCTGCCATCAAGGGTCCAAGCAATGACCCTTCCCCATTTCAGAATCAGTTGAAGGCAGGTGAGAGTGTGGTTCTGTAGCTGCTCAGAAGGATTAGTGAGGCTTTTCTCCAAGGCTATGGGATATCACAGAATCACCGAAGTTGGAAAAAACCTCCAACATCATCGAGTCCAAGCTGTGACTGATCCCCACTGAGTGCCACATCCCGTAATTCCTTGACCACCTCCAGGGACTGGCACTCCAAACCCCTTTGGGGAGCCTTTCCATGAAGAAATTCCCCCTGATGTCCAACCTGAACCTCCCCTGGTGCAGCCTGAGGCCGTTTCCTCCCACTGAGGACACAGGAAATATAAAACACAGGCTCAAAAATAAACATAAATACAGGAAAAAAAAGATATAAACACAGACATACAAAATTTTATAAATACCTAAACATAAAAAGGTGAGGGAGGGAAGCAGGGAAGGTTTCTGTGCTTGCTGGTGAGCCGTAATTATGCTCAGAGCCTGTGTCAGCGATTACACTTGTTCCACTTGTACAGCACAGGGCTGGTGCCTTGTTTAACAATGCACAGCTCATTGTTCTCACCGCAGCCCTCAACGCCACCAAATTGATATTGCTTTTGCACGGGCAGGCAGATAAGGCACGTGCTCAGCACACTGGGAGAGCCACGATAGCATCGCCACGCACGGGGAAATGAAAATCCACCTCGCGGCGGCACAGCCCCGCTCCCTGCCTCCACAAAATCCCTCTTCCTGCCTCGGCAGCACGGCAATTCCCAGCTGGAATTGCAAACAGGAGGGCGAGTGAGAAGGATGTGCCACGCTGAGGCTGTGGAGGAGGGAGGAAATCCTTCTGGAGGGGATGGGAGATGGGGAAAAAACCGCTGGGAACACAACAGTGTTGCTCACTGGGGAGGCTGAAGTCACTCCTGAGGTCAACCCTGCAAATTTAGGCTGGGCCTTTAAGGCAATTGATGGTTTGAATGCCCTTCCCGTGCCAAAATACTCTGCCTTCAGCTGGGACACAGGGAAGGGTTGTTTCTATGGCAGAGGGTGGGAATCTGTCCTAAATCTGTCCCAAATCTGTCCCGTGTTACATTTGGGAATGAGGGGAGATTAAGAAGCAGGAGAGAACTGGAAGGAGAATGGTGAGCATGAGATTGCCTCTGACAGGCAGACACAGTGGCAATTTTTTCCCCGAGATGCATTTTTGTCCTTCACTGAAAAGTGCTCATTTGTTGTAGCAGAACTATTCAAGATTTGGAAGCGTTCAGGAGGAATTTTCTGAGTTGGAAAAACACGGTTTGAAATTATCAAGGCACCCCAGTCTCATGCAATCAGGACACAAAGTCTGGGAAAGTCTGAGCTGAAATTTACCCTTTCACTTGAAGTTTAAACTTGAATGCTTTAAAATACCCTAAAGCTTAAAATCAAAATGGAACAATCTAAAGTTATTGGAGGGAAGGAATAACCCAATCTAAACTGTATTTCTACTGGTCATCTGGGGAAAATTGGCAACACATCGACTTTTTGCTTCAATTTGAGATAGATTTCTGTCAGTCAGAAAGAAAAGTTGTCTTTTTCCTCTCTGTTTGGGGCAACCATGAGCATGCTGAGGGATGTCTGCAGGAGCTGGGTGTGTGGGACCCCACGATCTCTGCCCCCAGAACCTCTCAGGGGATCTCTCTGCCCAGCTCTGATGCTGGGCACTGTTCAACTCAAAGGGCAGAAATGATCGTTTTCTCTTGTCTCATCACCAGAGAATATAAGTTTTCTCCTGTTTTGGATTAAATTTATCCTTTTTTTGCACCTCTAGCTTTCCTCCAGCCCAGAGGAGCTCTGAGAGGGCCGTGGGAAGGGGAATCTCCAGCATGGGAACGTGGGATGCTGTCCTGGCTGGATATAGGGACAGTGGCAGGCCCTTCCTCTCCTCCATAAGCCACTTGGAGAAGACAAGCAGTTTTCCAGAGCTTCTGCTTTATGCCAGTAACGATCCTCTGGAGTATTCCCATTTCCATAGATTTACTGGCTTAATGCTTTGTTAGAATGATAAAAGCCAGTTAATTATCCCTTATGAGATTCTGCCTCCCCACCTGCCTTCCTCGGCCCCCCCAGCCCAGCCTCCCCACGGCTGTGTATTTATCTTTTGTTCATCCATTTGATTTGGAGGCGAATAAATCGGGAAAGCTGGAGTGATTCATGTACTGTGGATTGCATATTGATCTGGCACGCTCTCCTCCTTAAAGCCCCCATTAGTCACGCCGATCAATGGCTCCTTCTGGATGGGAATTGTGGAGCCAGCACGGGAGGTGCGAGCTGCAGGAAGGTCTCTGCACTTCACAGCCCCACGCCCAGCCCCTTTTATTATTCTTTTTGTTGTCGTTCTTGCCAGAAATCCGGATGCTTCAAAGTTTGCAGAGATGGCCCCGCTGCACTCGCAGCCCCTAAGACCCTTCCTGAAGCATTTTCTGAACACTTCCAGGAGCTGCTGGTGATTGTTTCTCTGCCAGTGAGCTTTTTTCTGATGGGTATCGAAAGCCAGGAGGTGAAGGAACATGTTGTTTTGCAGGATGCTGGAGAAATATTTCCTCCTACGTGCAAGGAACACGGGGTTTTCCATCAAGAACAGGGTGCTATCAAACCAGTATCGCTCCACACGAGCCTGGCATTAGCTGATCTTCCAGCAGAGCTCACAAAACACTTTCGTGAGGCACAGCAGCAGCATCTTCAGAATCAGACACAACCAACACCTCCACAGCTAACCGGGGCTATTTAAACAGCCAGCAGAGAGCCATCAGCACCGCCAAATCCAAATCTCAGCCTCCTGTCTCCCTGCTTGTTCCCTTTTCTTATTCACTTTCACACAGGACGGGGAAATTCCATGCAGGAATGTGGAGCCAGGGCACATTTTCCCACCCTAGTGCCGGGAAAGCTTTTTGAAGGCTGGTGCTGAGGTGACACACACCCCTAAATGCCCCAGGGCAGTGGTTTTCAACCTGCACTTTGAAGCATTTTAGGGGTCAGCAGATTAAGGAGCTGCAAGAAGAAACTCAGAAAAGCCAAGTTATTGTCAGCGGGCCTAACGAAGGTCTTCAAGGGTCAGGGAAACTATTCCTCCACGAGAAACTTAAAGGGATCAGAAATAAAAAAAGGGACTGAAAGCTCGGTGTGTGACTGGGGCCAAGAACTGGGACGTGAGGATCAGGCAGGAGGGCCTTTTGGGCTGTTTAATTTTAAGGGTTTTTATATTTCTCCCAGGCTCGGTTCTCCTCAAGAGGTTTTGTGTCCTGTGTCAGAAACCCTCCTGACCAGGCATCACAGCTCTGAGCTGGACACGGCTGGGAGAGCATCCCTGTTATCCTGGGGGTGCCCTGAGGGAGGGGGCAGATCCCTCAGGCTCCTCCAGCTGTCCCACGGCCAGTCCAGAAGCAGGAGCAGCTCACCCCAGGCTCAAAGCCACGCTTCTGCCTGCACCAACAAAGCAAAATCAATTTGTTTGCTTTGGGAGTCCTTCCTCTGCAGGTTTAGTAGAGCCATAAATCGTTCTCTCTGTTCAGGATTGGTCCCAGCCTGTCTCTGCTGGGAGCAGCACCCTTGGGAGCAGCGAGGAACATTTGCTGTGCTTTACCAGCTGGGTCTGGCCAAAAGATCTGGCTGCATCTCCATTTTCCCAAACCCAAACCCTCCTGAGGCTGCTGGGGCCTGACTGTGTCCTTCCCACCGGGTTTTGTTCTCCGTGCTGCTGGATCTGCAGCAGGACAGGAGAGGAGCAGGGTGAGCCTGGTGCTGTCAGGCTGATCAGAGCCTCCAGCACCCTGAGATGTTGCCAACAAATTCTGCCTGCCCAGCTCGGGCTGATGGGGCTTCCTGACAGGCAGCATCTTCCCGGGTGTTAAACATTAATGGTTTTCCAGCTTTGACTCCGGATTTTTGGATTTTTGGTGTCTGAGGTGTCAGCCCTCGACAGGACAATTACTGCCCGAGCTCCACACCTCTGGAGAGGCCCCCAGGGAATGGATTGCCCAGGAGCGATTAAAGGGACTCAGTCCAGGGTGTGTCACACGGCAGGGACACAGGACTCTGCTGGGGTGTGCTATCCATCATCAAACAGGAAGAGGAGTGTGGATGTTCTTCCCAATATCTGACAACTCCTGTTAAAACCCAGAGCCACCGTCCAAATCCAGCGCCATTTCCCTCTGCTCCCGATTTTTTGCCAGTCCCCATCTGCATCCTCACCTGATGCATCTCTGCAGATATCTCTGGCTCTCTGCTCTCCCCAGCAGTGGCTGCTTTTCAGGGCAGCTGATCAATGGCAATGTTGTATAAAGTCTCAGCTGCTTTTTTTGCCCCTTTCTTCCTTTGTATATAATTCACAATTTTGTCTTTAGGAAAGCTCATGTCAGTGAAATATGTCTCCTGTGTGAAATTTCGCCAAGCTGAGGGTATTCCCTGCTGAAAATATCTGAAACTGCAAGTGTTAGAGGTTTTGGTACAAATCTGCCTTCATGACACTCACCACTTGGAACGGATTCAAGATTTCCTTCATGGCCACATGATCTTTCACATAGGCTTGATTTGAAAACAAACTCGTTTGCTCTGCCAAAAAGGGAGGAATCCTTTCATGAAAACAGGATGAGTTCCAATTCAGCAATGATCCATGTAAACACAAAAATATAGGGTGCCATCCTCCATAAATCCTAGGCATTAAAAGATCAGCTAACAGAAAATGGCATGATTGCTTTGAAAGCCACATCATTCGCGCTGCTGGATGGAAAAACACGGACACGGGAAATAAAAACAGCAGGACACAAATGTTAATTACTGGAGAAACAGTTCTTTCCTAAATTGTGTGTGTGCCTCCTGTGTCTGCTGCTCTGGCTGGAGGACTCCAGCTCAGGGTTTGGCCCAGCCCTGCAGGGTTTGGGAAGAGGAGACACAACCCAAGCTGCAGTTTCAGATGGTCCCATCCTGCTTGTGAGCATCCCCGGGCTCATGTGCTGTCTCTGGGGTGCTGAGGATCCCCCTCCCTGCTCACCACTGGGACCACGTGAGGAGAACATCCCCCCATGACCCAGGAGATGGGTGTGAAACCAAACTCTGCAAGTTTCTCCAGCCTCAGCAGCTTTTTTTGCAGAAGAGGTTCGAGCAGGGAGCACAGAGAGGCAGGGGAAGCAGCCTGTGACGTGGTGCTGGGCAGCCCCAAGCCCCTGCAGGCTGGAGAGCCTTCCAGAACAAGGAGAACATCCCTGCCCTCCCCTCCTTCCCTGCTCAGGGAGCAGCACTGACCTTTCCCTGCCCCCATCTCCCCCAGCCCCACTCGGAGCATCCAAGCTCCCTCCACGAACACTCACTTTTAGAGCTGCAGCCCCACTCTGAGGGATTCTGTGGCCTAATGGTTCCACCCATTTGCTTTCCCAAGAGTCATATCAGTCATTTGTGACCGCTTGGAGTCACAGATAAATCCTGGTGTTAGAAACCCACTTGTGCATTTCATGCCACGGAGCCCTTTTCACTCCGGTCATTCCTGTGGCACAAAGCTCCTGCCTTGCTCAGGGATCACCATCCTCCAGGAAAATTCCTCAGGGACAGGGCCTGTTGCTTTAACCTGTGGATGAAGCTTTCCCCCACTGTTTTGCCTCATACACATTTTATTACAATGCAAATGGAAGCGTCAGCTCATTCCCCACTCGGCTGTTCAGGGGTGGAATTGTTGGGAGGGGAGAGAACAGAAAAATTCTGTTTGAAAAGGAGGGAAGGAGGGAAGGAGGGAAGGAGGGAAGGAGGGAAGGAGGGAAGGAGGGAAGGAGGGAAGGAAGGAAGGAAGGAAGGAAGGAAGGAAGGAAGGAAGGAAGGCTTTGATCCCACCTCTGCGTGTATTGGCTCTAGGTGAACACCTTCCCTTTTTCCATGGTCTCATTTACCAACTTACTTAACCTTCTCTGGTGAAAATAGCTTGGAAAAGATGAGAGCAGGGGGACAAAGAAATAAGGTTACACATTTGCCTGTTAATATTTATGAGGGCTATGAACCAGATTAATCTCCATGCACCGTTTCACCTGCGATGCTTCCCTTCCATATTTATGTGAGGGAAAAATAAACAAACAAATAAAAAGAAATCCAAATATCTACTTGCTTTTAAGCAGTGCGTGAGCCACCTGTCATTCAAACAGGATAAAAGTTTTCCTCTGCATCTTTTTGGGCAGTGGGATAATTTTCCAAGTGTCAGGCCAAGGGATGGGGTCACTGCTCTGTAGGAATTCAGGATTTCCCTGGGGTTTAGGATGGGGGGAGTGGTGCTGTGCAGGGGTGTGGGACACTCAGGAATGGGTGGGAAAGGGGGACAGAGATGCCAAAATCAGGGCTGCCAAAAACAGACAGCCCCTGCACTGCACCATTCCCTCACCTGCACTGCTCCAGCCTGAATCCCAGGTGGCTCCAAGTCTGCTGTTCACAAACCCAAGTGCTGCTGTTTGGGTACTCCCAGTCCCCCAGGGAAACATCTCTGCATTGTCTCCAGGAGAAACACAGTCAATCTGTTTATGGAACTAGTTATGGGGATGAATTACCATTTAAAACCCTGCACAGTTTACATTTCCATTTATAAGTTCTCCTGTTAGGATTATTTGATAATGCAAATTCTCATCTACTGTCTTAATAGACCCTTCAGTGTTGGGGTGGGTTTGGATTTCAATTGCTTTTTTTTTTCTCCTCCTAGTAATAGGATCTGCCTCGCATATGACAGATTTGTCAGCGAAATTTTAACAAATATTATTAAATGAACTTTAAATGCCATTTGTATCATCAGTTTTTAATTTCAAAAGTGTCATCCCATTGCATTTGGGGAATATGTAAATGAACAGTTCACCTACTAAATTTTATGGCAGCCCAACGTGTCTGGAATACTTTCTGCTGATATTTCTGTTTATTTAATCCTTCCAATATAAGGGAAAGATTAGCTCTGCATATTTTGTATATTTGTTTTATAATGACTTGGTTTTTTGTTTTTTTTTTTTCATTAATGAAATGATTTAGAGTGATGCAAAACAAGGTACAAATGATATTGGAAGTTGAATATGCAATAAACAATTCTGGGAGGGGAAAAACACATGGATTAAGGAAAAAGAAGGATAGTCCTGTGCCACTGCATGTGATGCAAATACTTAAACCCCTGTGTTCACCTGGATTTACAATGAGATATGATAGAGAAGAGAAATGTTACACCTGAAGTGTAATTTGGACCCTCAGACTGCTCTGCTGCAGAGCTGTGGCCAGGGCCTGCCCACCCTCTCAGGGGAGAATTTATTCCAGATATCCAGCCTAAAATTCCTCCTCCTGTGTGACCTGCTCTGACCCCACAAAGCTTTGAGCAGAAGCTTGGGTGGAGTAGCCCTGGGTTCCCTTCACAGATACCCCCTGTGGCTGAAGATTGTTCAAAAGAGCTGCTGCAAAACCCACCCATTTCTGGCTCCGTGTTTATTCTCTGTTGTTGTTTATCTCCGAAGAACCGGAGGGTTTATTTGAGTACAAACACACGGGTGGGATGAATTACACTTGTCTGCGGTGTTTTCCCTCCCCAGCACTGGTTTCTGATGGGGGTGGCATTCCCAGGAGGATGATTTGACTCCTGTAGGCAGCTTTTGATGCGCTGTGATAGAAGGAGGAGGAGGAGGAGGAGGAGGATGGAGGCCAAGCAGCCGCCTGTGGCTGAGGGAAGCTCGGGCTCTGCTCTGCACTGCTGAGCTCATTTATTCCGAGCAAACTCGGGGCTCTGGGAGTGACACTGATATGAAGTAAGCAAAGTGCTCTGCTTAATCACAGCCTGTGTGTGCTCCTGAGAGACATGGAGCCAGCAGAATTCCCCCTCACGCTTAGCACAGAACATCCAGAGCAAAATAACTCCGTCAGGATCCTGGTCACGGCTTGAAGAGGACAAGGAGAGGACTCGCTCTGAGAACTGCCCTGAAATGTCGGTGAATTTTGAAGAGAACACCTCTTGTTAACACAAACCAGCCTCTTCCAGCCCCTTGTCCTTAAGTGACTCAGCTGAGCCCGCTGTGGTACCTGCTGTCACCTCTCATGAGGAATTGCCACTGCAAGAGCACTCTGAGAGAAAATAATACAAATTATTTATCCAGAGAGATGCCCCTCTCCTGCATATCGGGCAGAAGGGTGCTCAGATGAGTCCTCTGGGTTTCAGCCAGAAGCTCTGGTCAAAATTCTGCCTGTGGCACAGTGTCAAGTGTCAGAACTGCTGGGGAAGCTCAGCAAGGCTGCATTTCAGTGCTCTCTTCATCTCTCAGCTCTCCAAAACCGGCGGCATCCCAGAGAGATGCAGGAGAGAGACAATTCCTGCCCTCCCTTGGTCCTCCCCTCCTCTCCCTGCCCATTTCCACCTCTGTTTCTTTGTCTCTCCTTCCCTCCAAACCTCCCATGTTTTGTCTTTAAGCCACCGTGGCAGCAGTTGGCTTGTGGCAGCCTTCCATTTCCTATTCAGTTCATCATGGAGCAGTAATTTTCTGCACTTCCATAATTAGGGGAATTTTAAGCAAACTACCCCGTGGATGATTGCAAGCCGGATTCAATCTCGGTTGCTTTGATCACCAAGAGGATGAAGACACTGCTGGAATATTTGGTGGTGTGCTCTGCCTGAAGAACCTCGTGCCAGCTGCTTCCTGCCTGCCTTCCCCTTCCCCTTTCCCTCTCAGCCCCCACCACCCCTCCCTGCCAATCCAGGGATTGTCTTTTCAGCTCAAGTTGAAGAAATAAATGCCCCTTCTTGGAAGATGAAGCTCTGTTCAAATCAGTTTTCCCAGTGAAGAAGCAGCGTGGCCTGATTGTTGGAGCAGGGCCTAAGGAAGGCAGAGGCAGGGAATTAAATTTCCAGGCCTGTGCCTCGGTTTCCTCATCTATAAAATGATAGGATAAGGGGCAGGGCATTAATCTGCTGCTTTGCTTTGTAAAAGCTCCTGCAAGCAGCATTCCCAGGGCAAATGCCTGATCCCTTGGGTCTCCAAGATGGTTTGGGAAGATCTGGGATAAAATCACAGGATGGTTTGGGTGGGAAGGAACTTTGAAGCTCATCCAGTGCCACCCCCTGCCATGGGCAGGGACACCTTCCACCATCCCAGGCTGCTCCAAAGCCCATCCAGCCTGGCCTGGGACACTTGCTGGCCTTGGATATCACGGTGCCTTTGAAGTGATAATTGGTTTTCCCAGCTTTTATCAGCTTTACCACCCAGCACTGAACACAAGACCTTTTGCCATCACCTTTTTGCTTGGGCTGCGCTTTAGCTATCTCCCTGATTATCTCCTTTCCGCTCCAGGGCTGGGAATGCAGCCAGGAGGGAACGGCCATTGCAGCCTTTAATGCTTCTGGCTCCAGGGAGGGGACAGGGACAGGGACAGAGCAGGGCTGAAGTGGCTGAGGACACCCTGAGCCTGCAGCAAAGTCTGGTGAAGGCTGGAGGGAGAAGGAGATGAATTTCAGGACTGAGGAAGAGGACAGAAGGAAGGTTTGGATGATCAGCAGAAGGGCTGGATCACAGCAACTTTATTCCAATTTATACCCAAAGATTGTGGCAGGAAAGGGCAGGATTTACCTGCCACAGGAATCTCTGCTCAATGGGAGGTCACGGGAGGAGGTTCCTGTTCCCAAATGTGAGCATGATGGGCTGTCAGCCCCAGTGTATTAATAGACTATTAATGCTTCCAAGTTTCCTGAGCCACGTGCATGGGTTTTCGATAGGTTAATTAGGCCATATTTCAGGATAATTACAGCTGTATATTTCTACACTAATTAAGTGGCTTTAAAACATACCCACAATGTGGTTCAGTGAATCATAATTAAACTTCCTCTGCCTCCTGCTATACACTAAGGAACTAATACCCATAAAAGACCCGAATGCTGCTCCTTGCCAGCAGCAAATTGGAGCTCGCAAAAAAAAAAAAAAAAATCTTATGGAATGTCTGCCTTTTTTTTTAATAGAATCATGTACAAACTAATTCAAAATGAATATTACATGAGTCATCAAAATGCTGCAGCTTCCCTCTCTTTATTTATATTTATCCTCCCACGTGAGCTGTCACCTGCAGGAGACGGCGGCGCTCCAGGGTGAGGGGAGAGTGATTCATTCTTGCAACAGAGACAGGCTTTGCTTTTCCCTCCCTCCCAGCTGGGCAAGGCTCAAAATCCATGGAGAACGAGGCTGGAATCTCCCATTTCTGATAATCTCTGGCTGGTGGGGTAAAGGAGACAATTCCTGGCTGCTGCCTGCCTGTCACTGCCCCCTCCTTGGTCCTGTTTAGCTGAGGCTGAAATTCCTTTTCCCTCTGCTTTTCCCTCTGCTCTTTTGGCATCTGACACTCTTTCAGTCTCCACTTCACAAAAATACCAATGCCTTGCCTTGTAATTTTGCCATTTCCTGAATGATCCCAGTAATCCTTTTCTTGCATCCTTCTCAAGATGACCTAGCACTTTTTCCTGTGCCTTGTCCCCAGGTATTTTCACACCTCCTGCCTCCTGAGTTGAGCTGTCCCACTCTTTTCCCTGTCTGCTTCCAGGCTTAGTGCCCTGACATTTGTCTGGGGGCTCACAAACTCTCCTACAATAAAAATAATCACCAAACTCTTCTCCTTTCCATCCGATTTTGCCATTTCTAGTGCAATTTTGTCTGAGTGAACTTAAGTGTCCATCTATTTTCACTCCCCTCTCTCCCACCCCTTCCTGGATGTGTGAATGTTGTTCAAAAGTTAAAAAGGGCTTGGAAAACTGGCATTAAGTGTAGAGAAATTCAGACTATGTGTGGGTTTTTTGCATTTTTCACTTGATTTACTCCAGTTGTATCTCCAAGCTTTTGATGGGAGCTTGCAGCAAGCATTCCAGTGGAGGAATTAATAATTAGATGGAGCAGTGATGGGTGCTGTGGAAATAAAAGATACAGATGGACGCAGAGGTAGATCAGTCTGACTGAGAGAGGCGAATTTTAAGCAATGTTTTAGCACATTTATGGAAATCCAGTGTGATATTCACCCAGGAAACTCATTCCAGGGGTTGAGTTCAGCTGCTCAGGAGACAGCCAGAGCCATGTGAGCAGCATAACCAACACCAAACAGCTCTCAGTTCCCTGCTGGAATTTTCCCAGCTAATTCCTGATGCAAAGCAAAGCAAATTCTAAACTTCCACTCGGAGCAGGGCTTCACACCCGGGGTCCCTCTGCCATTTTTATGAGTTACCTCACCTAATGAACAGATTCTGGGAGAGACAGAGCTCCCAGACAGGCAGGGAAGCCAAATTTGGAGGATTATTGATGAATTATTCAGCCCCCTCTGCCCGTAACACTGACATGTGAGCAGGAGCTTAATGCCCTGAGGCACCATTTCATTGTGGGAGGACAGATCCAGGTTTATAATCAACATATTGCATAAAAGCCCCTTATTTACATGTGCAAAGCAATTTTTTCTGGGTCTCAGGCCTTAATCTCAGGTGTCTCCTGGTTGGGAAAAAAAAATTAAGTTCTGGGTGAGGTTCATTTTCTATGGACCACGTCAAAAGCTCTTATGGAGCAAGGGAGGCAGGAAAACTGCTTGGTTCATCACTTATTTATTTCTAATGAATGAGAGAGGAAAAATGCAGCAAGACAATCCAGGTGATGTCTAAGGGAAAGGTTTTTAATGAGAGGAGTGAGGAACAAGTTATCCAGGAGAATCATTGAACCCCCTCCCTCAGAGGCTTGCAGGGGGTGTTGGATATCTGTGATTCTGCTCCAGTCAAAGCAGAGGGATGCAACTGCACAGGTCTAAGACAGAAAGGAAAAAAATTAAATTACAGGTCAGCTGAGGCAGTTGTGATGAAGACATTTCAGAAGCATCACTGAGCATGGGAGCCTTGGCTATGTGCAGATTCCCCAGGATGGATAAAACCTGATTTAATTCCAGCCACAGGCACCTTGTCCTGCCCCAGCCATCAGTGCTGAAGGTGCCTTTCTGTTGAAAAGCAGCAGGGAGAGGAGAGGAGGGAGTTCAGCAGATCTTGAGAGGCTTTTCCCTCTCTCCTGTCCTTGGAGTTCAAGTTGCAGGTCCAGCAACTGCTCCTCCCCTCAGCCAAATAAATCTGCCCCAAGCCTTCCCCAAAGCCTCCAGAAATTACAACAGCAATGCCTTAAAAAAGACCCAAAAAATCCCCACTGAATTTGGGTCACTTTTAGGCCTGCAAGTGAGGATTTTTCAAGGTGTTTGAAGTGCCCCGTTCCAGCTCAGGAGGAAGGGAGCCAACCTTCCCCTCTGTTTGCCGTCCCAGGTCCTGGACAGAGCTTCCCACATGCCACCAATCCAGCTCATGTTGCCCAGGGGACTCTTTTCCTGCCTCTGGAGGGACCCAGGGGCTGTGTTTTGATGCAGTCCTCAAAGTGCTCTGCAAGGTTTAGGCTGCAAGGCTCTGTATAAAACGTTAACCACGGTCATTTATCGCTCTGCTGTGCTGCTGCTGACTTTCATGTGGCTGGAACTGCAGCCTGGAACAAGCTGCTGCCACGGGAAAAACATCCCAGTAGAGGGAAAATGAAATATCCCTGTTGGGGCTGAGCTGGAAGGCAGAGCAGAAGGAAAGTCAGGATCTGCAGCTGGGAGGGATGAAGGGGGGGATGCTTGGGCAGAGGGAAGGGGAAAGTCAAGGCTGGATAAATCCTCAGGGCTGGGATGCAGCAGGCAGTGCTCCCAGAGCTGCATTTGCTGCAATAACTGAGTGCAAACACAGGAGGGTTGGCTCTGAATGCTGATACCTGTCCCACCTTCACCTGCAAAAGTCACCTCAGTGCCCGGCAGGCACCACAGGCACTTGTGACATCCACACACAGGGTAAGAGCAGGTGTGGGATCCTTGGGTTTGAGGGCTGAAGGATTGGTGCCACAGGGCAGGAGAGAGCAGGATCCCCCGTTCTAGGGGAGATATGGGACAGGAGCAGGGCAGTGGGGTGGGGGAATGAGGTGCAGGGCCCCTTTGGGGTGCAGAAGGCAGAGGGTCCCTGCCAGGCAGGCTGAAACCCAGAGTCTCAGGGAGTCACTACACGCCACCAAAGAGCTCTCCAGGATGCAGGTGAGCTGAACAAATGGAAATTGAGTGTGTCCAAGGCTGAGGAGAGTGTGACAGCTACAACTGCTTTTGGGGACGGCCCTTCCTGGCAGGCAGCTCCTCTGAGCTGCACAGCACGGGGCACTGGCTTGGCTGCATCCCTGTGCTCCCACCTCCTGAGGAAAAGGGGGCATGATCCCCCCAAAAAGCCACAGCCACTCGTGTTTGTCCTGCCTTCAGAGCTGGTAAAGGATTAAAGGATTTGTTCGAGGAGAAACGCTCTCACCCCTGGCAGTTTTAATAAACCAATAATCAAATAAAGAAGCGACTACAATAAATTAACATCTTTTACCAGGAGCCAGGCAAGACTATCCTTTTAAAGCCATTGTCAGAGTTGTAACCGGTGAGACAAGGGAGGGAGGGGAGGAGAAGGAGCAACAGAGGGGAAAAGCAGGGAAAAAAGGGAAAAAAAGCGTTTAACCCCGGTTGTTAGACATGCGAATCCCACGTCTAATTTCCAGCGGCCTTACAGCGTGTGTGAGTGCTGATAAGGCCTGTGTGAAATTGCCAGCTCGGGCCGAGGCGTGGATGTGCCATAAACCATTTCTTTATTGAGCAGATAAAGGAGCGAGGCCGGCTGAGCATGACTGAGCCATTAAACTCTGCAGCCGAGCAGGAGGGGTGAAGAAAGACACCCATTCCTATTAGGAACACCATTAGTTAATGAGAATTCCTGGGTGTGTGTGTGTGATCAGAGAGGGTTTTCACACACACACACACCTGGCCCTGGGTTCTGTGTGGATGGAGCAGGGTGTGGGGGGGACACTGTGTGACCCCTCGGAGAGGGTGAGGAGCAGGTAAATTGGGAGAAATCCAGGTGAAAAGCACATTCCAGGGGAGTCTGTGGGGAGCTGGGGGCCTGGGCCGGGCAGTGCTGCTCCTGCTGTGTGATGGAGTGTCCAGCTGAGCTGGGCTCTGCTTTGGGTACTCAAATTTTTTCAGCTTTGCTGGGTGTTTTTCCAATGCCTGGCGTGCTTCCTGCGTGTGTTATCCCTGCACTTTTGATCACAGAATTGTGGAATTGTGGCACAGATTGGGATTGGTTTGGAAGGGACCTTAAAGCTCTTCTCCTTCCACCCCCTGGGTCAGCTTCCACTAGACCATGGGGCTCCAAGCCCTGTCCAACCTGGCCTTGGACACTCCCAGGGATGGGGCAATGCCTGGCCACCCTCACAATAAAGAATATTCCCCTAATATCTCATCTAAACCTGCTTTCTCTCAGCTTGATGCTGCTTTACACGCAACCCTACCCCCGGTGCTCTCACTGGTGATCAGCAGGGCGAGGAAAGCAGAGAGATGTGCAGCCCTCGGGCTCCTCCAGCTACGGATTGCGATCCTTTTCCCAGCCAGGGAAGGTCCCATCCCAGCTCCTGGCAGTGTCTAACGTGGTGGCACAGCGTGGCTGGCAGCTCCTGGCCCTGTCCTCGCTGCTGATGGGAACAGGGCACCGGGGAGGGGGAATGAGCGGCCGCAGGGCTTGGGAGCGCTGGGGCTGGAGCGGAGCAGGCAAATCAGAGCAGATGGCCACATTAGCCCTGCAAAAGAGCAGCCTCTCGCTCCCTCTGCTCATCGCTGGGCGCCCATCCTGTCTCAGCCTTCCAATTTTCTCGGCGAGCCTCTGACAGCTGCTCCAGGGGAAATTGCCGGGGTGAGAGGAGCGGAGCCCTCACCTCCTTTTCATTACCCACGAGCGTGAGCTCCCTTTGTCTTCCCGAGCAATTTCATAGCCGCTGCACAAACACGGAGCCATCAAAGGAGCCTTTCACAGGGCTGGCACGGGAGACAATGGGAAGCAGATACACCTCCATCAACAAAGGGCTGCATTTCCATTTTGATAACAAACGTGCTGGCTCCCTGTCGAACACCCGCGTCTCGTTTTCTCTGTTTTCGCTCTCCTTCCCCCAGCCAGCCCCAGGGTGGGGTGTACAATAGCATTTCCCTTCCCTCCCCTCGCCACTGGTGCTGACAGATCTGATGGTCCTGCGTGCCACGCTCTGCCTTTCCTCCCAAACGGCGCAGACAGAGCAAAGCAGGCCTTGTTTTCTTCCCTTTCAGCGTTATCTCCCTCCTTCATGTCCTCATCACGATGCCACCGCAGTGATGGGGCAGCAGAGCTTTGGGAGCTGCCTGAAGGGTGTTTTCCTGGCTGTCCTTCTCCTGGGTGTGTGCACCGGGGCTGAGTGTGGCTGCCCAGGGCTGTCATTTTGGCAGGATGTAAGGAGGGGAGGAAGGAGAGGGCTGAACTGACACGGGGCTCCCAAGCAGCTGAAACCTGCCCGGTACAGGGATGCTGTTCCTTCAGGTCCCCAAACATGGCCCTTACAAAGACAAGCAGCCCTCTATCCCAATTAGAGCACTCCACCCATTTCTAAATTATTCACCCATTTCACCTCTTCCCTAAACTGATTATCTCAGGCAGATCTCAGCCACGCTGAGAAGATGAACAAGGCTGGTTCCTCTTGCTTTGGCATGACTGAGAGAATCAGACCCTGAGTTTCCACCCATCTCCCCACCTTGCCCCGTTGCTGCCCTGTGGTTGGGGTGTCCCCACCAAGACCAGCACCCTGTGCCTGTCTGCAGGTGACAAGGATGTTGTGTTAGAGGGGAATTAGCAGGGACAGCCCCCCTGGCTCTCTGCTGGCTCCCAGGCCCTGCAATATTCATGTCCCCGTGGCCGGGGGAAATGTGAGCACCTTCCCCTGGGAGCCTTCCTGGCAGAGGAACCCATCAGAGAGAAACTCAAAGCCAGGGGAGGGGGCAGGAGGAGGAGAAGCGGGAGAAATTCTGCTCCGAGCACTCAGGCTCCAAGGCAGCCCTGCCCCGGTGTGGCTGTGGAACAGCCCGGTGGATCTCAGCCACTGGGGATCCCGGGAAAGGCAGGAGAGGAACAGAGAGCTCCAGCTCCTCGTCCTCAGGGCCCTCTGTGACAAAGCTGAGCACAGCTGGGAGAGGGTCCTGAAATGCGGCTGCCCAGATGTGACACAGGTTCCTCCCTTTGCTGCTGTCCTGTGGCAATCCGGGGAAGGGATGTGGTGCCAGGAGCTGTCCAGAACCCTGGGGCTCCCCCGGCTTTGTCTCAGGCTCCTGAAACAAATCCAAGCAGTAGCAACTCCCTCTTGTGATGGTGAACACCACAGGCACTCGCTGCTGGCCCTCAGGCGTGGGTGGGCTTTACTTCCCAGAGGTTTTCAGGGTCATTATTTCATCCGCCACCAACTGACAAAATTTTCAGCCTCAGCAGAGGAGCAGTTTCCTTATCAGGCTGATTCTGGGAGGATGAACAGGATTGCAGGACCTCCTGGTGCCAAGGCACGGAGGGAGAGGAGCAGGGGTGAGAGCTGAGGCTGATCTGGAAGAAAAAACGAGAGAAAGGATGAAAGACAACCCAAGGAAACACAGAGTGGGGTGTGAAGAGGGTGAGGAAATACATAGGAGAGCTTTTTAAAGGAACGGGAAACAGAAAGGAAAAGAAGCCTTGCATACAGTGGATTGTTCACCCATATCAAAATGCCAACTAAATTAGGATATTATAGGTCACTGAACAGGGATTGCACAATGGCTGAGTCTGTAACAAAGGTTAAAACACGGAACAAAGACAAATAATGACAGAACCCAGAGCCAGTGACCATAAACTCCCAACAATAAGGAGGGCGGCGCAGAGGATGCAAAAGCAGAAGGAATCGTTGTTTGCAATCAGTGCTCAGTGGGTCAGACTGAAAATAAAATGGCTTTGCAGAGCCGGCGTCCTAGATGGGGACACAGAGGCAGCTTTGACAAGGTCTTTCAATAAAATTAATACACTTCAAAAGCTTGGTAGGAATGAGAAGCTGACATCAGCTCACAGACAGGCAGGAACATGTTTTAAATGTGCAATGTATGAATGTCAGAATGAAGGAAAGAAACCCTGGTTTCTCTGAGCTGTTCTGTACAGCTGTCTGAGAATTCTTCCGTGAAATCTTAGGTTGGGAAATCACTCTTTGGCTAAATTGTAGCTCTTTGCATTGAAAAGGGCAGTTTTGCTAAACTTCTGGGTTTGAAAACATTCACAGAAAAGCACTGAAATGGTTGGAGTGTGCCAGTTCTTGCCTGATCTTCCAAGGAAATAGAGGTATGGGAATCACACCACATATGGCATCAGTGAGAAAAGGCTTTTCTGTCCCCTCCTACAGCTCCTGAACCCTCTGAGAGATTTTATTCAACTGTGACACAGGGACAGGGGGTCTCAGTGTCATTAAGAGAGACTCATGAAAGAAAGATGTTGGGGAAGCTGCTGGGTTGTGACAGGAAACACCAGCACCCATTTTCAGAGCTGGTTCCTCTCTTCCACCCCCATTGTGCTGCCTTGGTCCCTGGGCTCTCACACCCTCCAGCTCAGGATCCCAGAAATCCTGGCTTCTCCCTGATCTCATACAGAAACCATCCCTGCTCTCCCAGACAGGCAGCCCTCTAGGTGACTTTTGGGGTTGCTATGGCAGCAAAATTGATAACTCCCATCTAAAAAGGCAATTCAGTGTTGCAGAGGATGATCAGCAGCATCCATCACGCCCACAGCCCATAGGTGCTGGGGTAAATGACCACCACAGCTGCTCAGATGGATTTTTCACAAGTCCTCGTGGCTTTGTGCTGCCACTTGGGCCATCCCAGCACGTGGAGAGTGAGTGAAAGACACAACATCCTTGCTTTGCCACGGATGTTTTAGTTCCCCTCAGATAAGTCTTGGGAGAGGGTGGCTGCTGCTCTTTGGGGGATGCTTTGGGTGCTGTGTGCTCTGATAGATGCTCCCTCAGCTCCACATCTTGTTCTGCTGCGAGGCTGAGATAGCAAAGTCTTTGCCAGATTTCTTCAGGATCCTCTTTTTATTACCTCAGATCTGCCTGGCAGCCAGGGAGGTTGTACAAGTCGGAGGAATGTGGGGATGCAGGGGATGGAAAAGGCAGGGCTTGTGGTCTGTGACATCAAACCAGTCTGTTATCTCTGCCTCCAGACTGAGGGCAGAGCTGGGAGTAATCCATCCTGTGACTGTCTCCAGCAGCTGGCTGCAGATCTGAACCTGACAGCTCTCCCTGCTCCTGCAGGGACACAGAATTCGTCCCCTCAGGCTGTTCTTTTTCCCTGGCCCTTCCCACAGCCCTGGATCTGGGAGCCAAAGGTATGAGCACATGGCAAAGCTGAGAGCACAGCCTGGCTGTGAAACCTCCAGGCTCCGAGGAATCCAGGTGACAACAGCATGGGCAAGACCCCATTGCTGCTCCAGACATTTCTGGGGTCACCACATCCCACCTTTTTTTTTTTTTTGACACAATCATGTCCCTGTGAAACAATGTTCAAATGTTCATTTTTTTACAAGCAAACCCTTCTCCTTTCTCCTCTGAAATCCCAGGCAAAAGGACAACGATGAGATCCAGCTGCTTGTACTGCAGTGCTTAATAAATGGTGCCATTTTCACAGGGAGCATTTTGTTGGTGTTAACATGATCTACACTGGGTTAACAGGACCCCCGAAATTGCTCCCTTACCATGCAAATAAAGGCAGATTTGCTCTTGCATCTTATTTAATTATTGAATGTGCCTCTCTTTTCCTTTGACCCTGAAATGTTGCAACAGAGAGGGCAGCGCCCTGCAGCCCCCCTGACCTGGGGAGCCCCTGTCCCCCTCCCTGGCACCAGGCAATCACAGCAGTCACTGCTACTCAGCTCTGCTCTCCCTCCATTTCCCTTTTGACCTCCCTTGTTTTCTTTATTTCGTTTTTTTTGTTATTTTGTGGGGTTTTTTTTTAATATATAATGTTTCTCAGAGCCCTCTGAGCTGCACATTTCCTCAGCTTTGATTGTAGTGGCTTAGGTAGCAATAGCAAGTGCAATTTTCGAGCTGTGTTTCATGGGTGGTTTAGAATAAAAACCCTGCATTAGCCTGAGCAGGCTCCAGAATGCTCTCAAAGCTGCTGCTTGTCACACACCCCGTGCCCTGCCTTCTGTCCCCTGCTTGCAGGAGTGACACCATCAGCAGCACCGGCCCAGGACTGCCTCTTCCCACCCCATCATCTTCCTCAGGGGCCCTCCAAGGTGTGAAAACCACGGATTTGTTGCTGCAGTGATGGAGATGAAGGCTCCTGCTCTCTGGTGCTCTCCCCCACATGGGTGTCACACCCTCAGGTTCCATGTGCTAGAGTCCCTCCAGGGAGAGCATGAGCTCTGAATCATCCTCTATCCCCCCGAGGATTTCCCAGCCCCCCTTTCTGATGGAAGGATAAATAACCAGGACGAGCCCCAGGATGTTAAAAGCTCCTCTCCTTCCCTCCCAGGACTCATCCCTGCAGCTGCTGTCACCTTGCCTGCATTAATCCCATGGCTGCCCAGCAAACTGCTGCTCCAGCACTGGGAAATCTCTGTCCCTGGCTCACAGCTGCTTCCTTCCTGCTTCGAGCAGCTGGGATTTGCAGCTCCACAAAAGCCTTTGAGCATCCCCGGGGCCCTGAGCACCTTCATGAATAACAGCACCCGGTGTGGAAATGATCTGCCCGGGCAGGGGAGCAGGCACAGCCCTTGGGCTGCCACTCCCTGGGCACCTCATCCCTCTGGTGTCCCTGTCACCCTCACCAGGGATCCAAATCACTGGAAAAGCTTCCCCCAGCCCACAGGGATGAAGGGCAGCGTCTGTGACAAGTGTCCAGGCACATGGCAGGGTGCAGAGGGAGGGGATAACACAGCCCCCAGTCCCTGCCTTCGCTGCCTGCCCACAGCCAGGCACAGCCCTGAGACATTTCTCCACCAGCCCTGCTGCTCTCCCGCTGTTCCCAACACCTCGTGCTGTTCCCAGTGACTCACTACCAAGATATCTGGTAAATACACACACAAAAAACCCCTCTTGTCTCCCCGTGTTACCCCAAGCCTGGGGAAAAAGCTCTGGCAGAGAGGAGGTTCCAGTCCATTCCTTCCAACGTGTCCTTGCTTCAGCAACTCGCGTTTCCTCAGCGCTCCCGAGTGGGTGAGAACCACTCGATGAGCAGGGAAGGGTTCAGCCAGGAGCCTTCCAAAGCTGAATCAGGGAAGCAGTGGGGTCTGCACCTCATGAAATGGAGTTAGGAGCTGTGATGGTGCTGCTGGACAGCTGCGGCTGCAGAAGGACAAGCCTTGGGAGCAGAGAGAGAAGGGCTTTGTGTTGAGGAGCAGCAACAAAACCCGGTTAAAGAGCAAGGCTGGCTCTATCCATGGCCTCTAAAGATCTCTGTGAAATTGAGACAGCTGGGAGACCTTGGCCACAAAGCCATGGAGCCCTCCCAGAGGGCTGGGCCCAGTATCAGGATGGTTTATCCAGGAACTCTGTCCGCCTCGGGATCAGGCAGCTGAGCCTGAGCTTAACTGGCCCCAGGGTTCCCCGTGCCCAGTGCAACAGCCCTGGCACCACACCTGCCTGCCTTGGCACCTGAGGCAGCAGGACAGGCTGTTGTTGGTGCCACCAGGTCACACATTTTGGCGCTGAGATTGCTGGGTGTGCAGAAGGGGACCCACCAGCTGGAGAGGGGCTTTGGGCCAGCTGGTGGCCAGGATTAGGGGTTTTTCAGGATGCACCAGAAACCCCGATGATCTAATATTGTTCCAGATGTGAAATGCCTTAATCCACAGGGAGGAGGTCTTTTTTGGAGGGGGGAGGAAGACACAGCCTCTGCCAAATCCCTTCCTGGAAAGGAATTCTCTTGCCTGGCAGGGGGTGGTGGTCTGGGAGTGTATTAAAAAATGACAGAACATAGCTGGCTCACCACTCTTCCCTGACAAGCCACACAGAGAACCTCCCTGCACAGCAGCTCCCATACCCTTCCATGCAGTCATTCGGGCTAAGGGATTTTTTAAAAAATGCCTTTATTACAGGGATTATTATCGTAAGTAGGTTAAACCACCACTGACAATGCCAGCTACCCTGAGGAGAAAAAAAATAGTGACTTGGAGGCTGGTGATTTCAAGCAGCTGCCCACCTCCCCTCCCAACCCCACTCTGACTAATTCAGACCTCAGGCAGATGCCTTTCGGCTATGATCTCCAATGCACAAAAAAAGCCTTATAAATAACCACCATTGTCCCGAGATTGCCATCTCTGCCTCTCCTTTGTCGCCCTCTCCCCGAGGCGGAGTCCGGGGCTCCCATTTGTGCTGGGGAGAAGCAGGGCAGGGCTGCTCTGAGCTCTCCTCTCTGCTCTGAGCTCTCCTCTCTGCTCTGAGCTCTCCTCCTTGTGCAGGGGGGTTTCTGTAACACGGGCACAAAGCTGTGCCCACCTCCTGCTCCCGAAGTGAGAGGGTGAGGGGAGCTCAGATTTGGGGATCTTCCCTTCCCTCCTGCATGAATTGCTCTCTTTAATTTTTCCCTGATGATTTCACACCTGGGCTGGGTTCATCTCTCTGTTCCTGAGCTCTCCCAAGTGAAGGAGGATTTTACATTTTACCATTCAGGAAAACACGTGCCTGAGCAGGGTTTGTAAGTAACTCCACTCCTCACTCCTCAGCTCCACTTTGGGTGCCCAGCTGGGCTCCCAGAGGTTTTCCATGTTTCCTTCCTGTGTCCCTGCAGGTCTCATGTCCCCTTCTAGGACAAAGGGTAGTGAAACACCAACCCCCATCGATGGATGCTGAGGGAAACTGAGTGTAAAATCCTGTACCTGAGCAGGGTGACAGCCAAACCTCTCATTCCCAGATTATTTGTGGGAGATGAGGCTGGGGCAACATCCCTGCTATAGAGAATCTCCTCTCTTAGATAATACAGCCAACCAATTAATTATTCCAAATTAACTTCATCCCTTCTGGCCTGAGGGGTTTAACACAGATGGAGACCCTGATTCCCTGCTCCCATCTGGACACCAAGGAGCTGGGAGGGAGGATGGAGCTGCATTCTCCCAGTGTGAGGGCAGAGCAGCTCCTCCCAGCCTGATGGGGAAACACCAACGCCACGGGGTATTTTCCAAGAACAGATAAGGGAAGCAGAGCGTTTCCTGGAGCTGGTTTATGGTAGTTTTCACACTTACCAGCTGTTTGCACATGAAATTGTTTCACACGATTAGGCAGGTAACAGCACCTCTAAGCCCTGTGTCAAATATTATTACGCAATAAAATAAAACCCTGAGGGAAATCGTCTTGACACACACCCTGATTTACACCCTGCACCGTGGAGATAATTACATTTCAGCGTGATATATAAAAGGCAGCAGAGGAAGCTGGTGGGGAAGGTGCAGCTCTCTGCAGTACCTGCTCAGTCAGAAGTGTCTTGTTAATCATTGTTTTACAGGAATCAAAAATCCCGCTGCAACCAAGAGGGACTAACAGGCCTGATCCCCAGGGTGGCTGTGAGCAGGGCTGGAATCAGGGCTGGCTGGGGAAGACAGCTCTTGCTGCACAGGTAACAGGGAGGGGGAGCAGCGTGACCTTTTCCTGCCTCTTCATTTCCTAAACAAGTGTAGAACTCTTATTATTGCAATCTTCTCATTCCTGTTCCCAGCAAGAGCAAAACCGTGGCTGAGGGTGAAGCTGTAAATATATTTGGAGCTGTATGAAGTTGGTAGAGAGAGGAGCCTGGAAGGATGGATTTGGGAGGGAGTTTAATATCTATGAAAAGGGGAAGTATCCCTATTCCCTATTCCCCATTCCCTACTCCCCGTTCCCTGTTCCTGGTAAGAGAAATTGTGGCCTGAAAGTGCAGCTCTGAAGGTCTGTGGAATTTCCAGGTGAAGCCTGGGATGGGGATGGTGGATAAGTTGAGGGGAGCAGGCTGAAAACTGGGATTTACTGGGATTTGCAGCGTTGAATTGAGTTCTGACCCACCCTCACATCTTTGCCTTTCTGCTTGTCTGAGCATGGGTGAAATCAACACTCAGTGATTGGAAAAAGAAGAGAAGAGAAATTAATTAAGAAATTAATTACTCCTCGAAAACTTTCAAGATCATGGGTTCTGGCTTCTGAAAACTCTCCAAATCCCCCCGAAAAGCCAGGTCTGTGCAGTGCACTTTGCATGTGAGCAGAGTCTAATTCTCTGCCTGATAAAAGCAGAAGGAAAAGATAAAAAAGCCAACGGGCAAATAGGATTAATTGTGTGTCAGAGGTGCCTAATTAGAAAGAATGATGGACTGGAAGGCAACAGACAGGAGGCACAAGCCAGCCCAAGCTGCTCTCAGTGGCCTCTTGTGTTTCCAGGAGCAGCAGCTCTGGGCAGTGTAAATGTTCCAGAATCAGCAAGTCCCTTTTTCCCATCTGTCCCCTCCATCAGGGATCTGGGAAGCCTTTCCCTGGTACCTCTCACATGCCAATGTGACCCTGGGATAATTTCATCCATTCACATGTCCATTTACTCCATCTCCCTTTCCCCTGAAAAATCAATGTGTTGATGAGTCCATGTCCCTTCTCCCCTCTCCATTTCAGGGCCTGTCCTTCTGAGCCTTCTCTCCTGCAAGGATTTTGAGCATCTGGAATGTCTGAAGCAAGTGTTTCTCCTCACTTTCAACTTCAGGGAGCCTCGGGGTCCCTGGACACAGAGTTGGCTGCGTTAGGATTTTTCTGTGCCCAGAGACGGGGCCTGGGTTGGATCCTAAATGGAAATAAATGGCCAGCAGTGTTGCACTGGAATTTTCCATTGAGAAGAGCAGCTGGAGGGGATCTGGTTATTACACGTGATGGGAGGGTGCCAGTCTCCTCTCCTGCTTGGAGGCTCAGAGAGCGTGAGTGGGACTAATTTCATTTCACCTAAAGCGTTCAGCGAATCCTTTTCACCATGTAAAATCCATTGCAGTTTTCTCATTAATCCTCCAAAGTACAGACACTTACTCCAGGCCTAATCCCACTCTGCTATTGTGTTTCTCCACTGCAGCCTTCCCTCATCAGCTTAACAAATTCCCTGATTTCAATGGAAGATCCACGGCTGAGCATGCTGGGCATTAAACTGAAACCTTCTCCCAAGGGCTGCTGCACCTTCCTCATTCCCCAGCCTGAGCAGGGATGAATCCTGAAAGCAGGCAGGAGAGGTGGAGGTCATGAGCTGTGACATTTAAAAATTGCTTCTCCGAGGCCGTGTCAGGTGAGACAAAAAAATGTAACGTGTCCCAGGCAAATTAGAATTGATCTCTGCCGGGTTTGGGGGTGAGATTCTCCTTTTCCTTTTGTGTCTCTTCTGGGAATGATCCCAATTCATGCAGGGAAATAGATGGAGAGTCCATGCTGGTGATAAGGCGCTGGATCTAATTAACAACTTTGTCAAAGGGCTTTGTTTGAGAGGCTGGGCTCTGCTGCCAGCACCCCCATCCATCAATGCTGAGCAGCCCTATCTATGCACAGAGAGTGAGCAGCGTGCTGAGGAGCTGCTGAACCCCAGCCCTTCTGCTGCACCCCTCAGACTGAGCTGCTCCTCCTCCAAACACTTGCATTTCTTCTCACTTTTGTGCCTGCTTTCTCTCCTTTGTGTTCATTTTGCTTTCCTTCCCTCTCTCCACACAGACCCCAGTCCCTCCTTTCCCTTTGCCATTGCTTCAGGATCAAGCTATTTCTTTCCCTCTGTGCATTACTTTGCCACCTCTGAAACGGGGAATGCTGACCCTTCCATCTGCTGGGGGTTCCTAAAGGAAAGGCTGAAAGATGGTTATAATAATATTTTCGTCTCCAACTGCTCAGCTTTGCTCACCCGTGTCACTCGAACAGCTGTTTCCTTAATTTACACCATGAATTCCTGTTGTTTTCTCCCAGTCCTGGCTGGGAGTCCCCTCTCCAGTGTGAGTTGAAGCAGGGAAGTGTTGCTTTATCTCTTGTGTGATTCCCTGACTTTTGGTCGGGTTACAAAGGATTTCCAGCCAGGACGAGCTCAAGATCTCCCTGCTCTGGTGTCTGTCAAGTGTTAGGCTGCAAAAAACCTTCTCATGGCTGTTGATCTACAAACAAGTGACTGCAAATGAATAAATACCTGCTGTTCCCACAAACCTGGCCTTTCCCAGCTATTCACCCACTCCCAGCCCATTCCCCACTCCCTGGGGAGCTCAGGTGCCCTCCACAGCTCAGCTTTCCTCCTCCTCCTGGCCCTGATTTTGCTCTGAGGATGCACCTAACACCTAAATAACTTCCCGAGACACATCTGCCCTTAGACCCCCTTGACAATAATCCAGGCTGATACCATTTGCTCTCTTCCCATTTATAAAGTCTGATTCCCATGTAAATGTTTCATTTGCTTCCGAAATTACTTTGATCTCTTCTGAATTTTTTTTATCTCTTTTTATTGCATCCTGGGATCATAATCCTGCTTTATGTCCTGCTATCTTTTGGAGAGGCCAAATGCCTGTGCTGCATTTGTTTTTCAGTCTGGCATTTTCACTGTGCAATTGGCTACATGAGCACACTTCTGAGGGAGAGATTCACAGTGGAAATTAAGCATAAAATACTAAATGTTTCTGTTGAGCTGTGAGCTGTTGTGTTGCTTTGTTAAATTTTTAAGACTATTTGGATGGAAATGGTCCCTCTTTTTGGTTTAGTTTTTACAAATCTCCTCCTGAGAAACCATAGCAGCCTTCTGGAATATGTAGGGAAGACTTGTCTGTTTTAATAAAAGTGAGAAGGGGAATCAAAATAAACCCAGAAACAGTGATAGATCCTCTAAAATTAGCAGCCTCACAGGCATCCTAGGAGAACTAACTTGGGAATGATGGTGTGACATGCACAGAAATGGGGGAGAGGCTTTTTGATCTCCTCAGCCAAGCTCCAGGCACGATGTTGGGTGGAAAAGCAATGTTCTGACTCGAGTCAAAGGTGTGATCTGCTTGGAGTACAACCTGCAGCACCTGGAGGAGCTCCTGCAGTCTGGGGGAAATGGGCACTGCTGGCACAGAGCTTTAGCCAAGAGAAGGAACACGAGGAGCAAGAGGGGTGGGAGAGGGAGTGTGGGTGAAAAGCAGGCTTGGAGGAGATGAGCAGGGTGCAGAAGGGAGGTTTTGTTGTGGGAGAACAAGGTTCTCCATCTTCAGCACATTCTGGTTTGTCAAGGGAGCTCACCCGGCTTCTGAACAGAACAAAAACAGCAAGGCCTGCCCATAAAGTCTGAATAAAGAATTGATGTCAGTCATTAATCTGCTGGTGCCTCACACTGCCATTCAGGATCTCCTGTGGTTTATTCTCTTCCACCAGTGAGCCCCCTCTGCTGCCTGGGGTTCAGGAGGGGGTTACCCTGCAGTGCTGCTGTTCCTGATCCCTCAGTGAGCTGCATTCCCACGTCCAGCCTCTGATCAGCTGGCCCGAGGCTCCCCTGGATCACAAAGCACAGGCCAGGCTGGGGGATCCTAAAAGCAAAGCCTGACACGATCAAACCCTGTCACACTTCAACCCTGCAGATCTCCCAAAACTGCAGCCAACAAGACAATCGTGGCCTGAGACACACACGAGGCTGTCCCTGAACAGAGAGTTGGATGCTGGTGCAATTTAAAGAGAAACCACTTCTCCTCAGCCCCAGCTGGATAAAAACCCACTGGCAGATGGGGCTTGGGCCAAGCCTCTTTTTGCCCTTCACCCTCTCCTCATCACTGCAGCGAGGTGTTTTCACTGCGAGCCCCAGAGTTATGGCTGTTATTAAGTTGGAATATTTTTATAGACTTCTCCACTTAGAATATACAGGCGTGTTTACACACACAGCCCTTTTGCTTTAATTTAGTCCTCTCCTTCCCTGCACCCCATCAAGTGACTTCTAATAAATGACTGAATAAATGCATTCAGATAGTGCTATAATGGAGAAAAATTCAGTGTCTAATGAAGAGATTGTTGCTACCCCAGGACTGTAAAGATGAATGATGGTGACTGTGGTTTGAAAACTCCTTTTAGTTTAAAATATTACTCCTTCATAAGGAAAAAAGAAGAAAGCACAAAGGGGGAAAAAAAATAAAAAACCAAAACAACAAAACAATTCTGTGTAGTTTTTACCAGTCAAGATCTGCTTGCACACAAAACAGAAACTGTCGCAGCCAAAATTGCTTCATATATCATAGCCCAGCACCAGGCAGATAATGGCAAAGCCAGTTCTGATCAGGGAGTGATTATTGCTCCATGCTCTGAGCACTGATGTGCAGACAACTGACTGCAGCTTGATTTCCTTCAACTGGATTGATCTTTCCAGGCTGAAATTAAGGATGTGATCACCCTGATGAGGTGTTGACCTGAAGGAAAATTCCTGAAAGGACACAGTCCTTCCTCTCTCGCACTTAAATTTTCTGTTTGCAGTAGGATTGTCTCTTTTCTGTAGCTCTGGGTGCTAAAAGGGAAGAAAAAAAGGCTTTTTGTCTTCCTGACTTGTTACTGACAGACATCAAATTATCTCAAGATCGTCTTGGACCTGATGGAAATCTGTGGTCAGAGCAGTTACCAGATTGCAGAAATAGGGAGCAGAGCAGGGGGAATTGTGATGAGATCATTTCGTTTGGTGTCATTTTGCTCTCCCCCAGCTCATCCAACGTGATCCTGGAGCACCCACACTTCCCCAGGCTGTGTGTGTGTGTTTGCTGATCCCACAGAATGTCCCTTTTCCCAACATTTTTGTCACTAGGAGTTTCAAAACAGGGACATTTCCCACTGGTACAGCCCCAGCCAGGCAGGATCTGCAGGGAAAATCACAAACAGTGATGAGAGCAACAATTAAATTCTGTCCACTACCAGAGCTGTGGCCACCTCTCCTCCTTGATTATTTTAGACTCTCAGAAAGGACTGAAAGTTGGGAGCTTTGCCACATTTGGCAATTCCCATGTGCCTGTTATTAACTTTTCACTGCTGCAGAACAAGCCCCAAGCTGGGAAAGGCATCCAGTGGCCAAAGGTTGAGAGGAGAAAGCAAATAACAAAACGAGAAAAGCCATGCACTGATGAATCCCCTGCTGCTAAGACAACAACAAGTCAAACTTCCACCTTTCACGGCTAAAGCAGCACATTAAAATTAATTGAATGAGCCTCAACCTCCATGAAAAGGATGTTCTGTGTCTGTTCATCTGAATCCTTGCTTCCCTCAGAGACTTTTTTTTTTTTTTTTTGTGTCGTGAATCCAAATTCAGGCTGTAAATTCTCCTTGTTGTAAAGCACAGTGAGACACAGACCTGGGATCTGCCAGAGTTTGTTATTGAGTTTGTAATATGCAATTGTGGCGATGATTATAATATCAGCAACTGGATTTCATCTGTCCCCACACATTGAAACAGGCGAGCTGAAATGAGCAGTGACAGGAAAATGGTCTTGTTTGCACATAAATCCTTTAATAACCAGCAATTTCAGAAAGAGAATAGTAGGAGAAAGAAGAAGTTGAAGGACAAAGAACTCACATATTAAATCCTACATTGAAGTCTTAACAAGCGTATCATTAAGGCTTTCAGTGTGCCTTGAAGACTGGTAAAAGCAACCAAAAAGGGTTAATTCTCCCCAAAATCTCTCATCCAACGACCACTATTTGCATGCCTTTTAAGGCAGCCAGGAAATTACATTAATTTCTCTAATGTGTGCAGTGCCATAAGTTCTTTTTTTAATTACAATGATCAAAATATTGCTTAAAATTAAAGGCAGCTGCATTTGTTTCTGACGGATATCATAATTGCAATTGTAAATTGGGAAATGTAATGTTTCCTGGTGCTGCTGTGAGCAATGACTCTGAAATCATTATAGATAGGTAGATATAAATAAACTAGGAGATCTGTGAAAATAGAGCAAAAGCAAGCTAAAAGGGTAATTAGCTGAGCGAATGGGAACAGAGGAATCCGGTGCTCAAACAAAAAAAAAAAATCTAAATATTCGGAGGAGCTCTGTGGCTGTATCTGTATCATGATGGGAAAAAAAATTCCAAAAAGGGAGGGGAAAAAAAACCCACCCCAGCAAGATAAAGAATGAATTTAAACTCTGGAGGGTTTTTTTTGCTGTCTTTATGAATTCCTCCCCATGAGTGAGAATGGCACAGAGCCTGATTCCTGAGGGTTTCTCCTGCCCTTGGGCCTGACTCGGAGCATTGCTCACATCTTGTGCTGATCCCTGAGGATCAGCAGGTGGAAAAGAGGATGGTCCCAGGACTCTGAGGCTGCTGGGGATGAAAAGCCAAGTCACACCTTTAAACCAGCCCAGGGGAGGATCAGCTCCCTCTTTTCAGGGAATGTGAAGCCATTTTTGGGCTCCTTGCCCCGGGGTTATCCCAACCCAGGATGCTGCTGCCCTCGGGAGAGGGATGGAGCTGTGGAAGAGCTGAAAACACTCAGAAAAAGCCCTGGAGCAGCCAGCAAGGTGCAGCTGAGGCCTTTTTTGTGTGCCTAAAAGCCCTTGTAGATCAGGAGCCAATTCGGGATGGGTGTAAATCCAGAGGAATGCGCTGTCCATCCATTCAGGTTTTTCAGGGAAAAGAAAAATGAAGTTTTCTGGAACTGAGGCCCGGGCAGCTGGGAAATGGCCAGCTCAGCAGCAACATTTATCAGCAGGCCCTGAGATATAACAAGCAATCACACTCCAGCTGGTTTCCTATCAATAAGCAGGGCTGGAATATTAGTAACTATTCCGTGGGATTCGGAAGGCAAACACTGAAAAAAAAAAGGGAAAATAAGAAAAGAGCAGTTGCAAACTGGCGAGCTCAGCCTGGATTCCCTTGCTCTGCTAAACTCCCTTCTCCAACAGCTCCAGGTGGTGCTGCCATGCTGGGAATGGTGGAATGGACAGATGAGTCAGGGAGGAGAGAAACAGATGGGAAAGGGGAGCAGTCAACATCTGTACAAACCCCTGGAACATCCCCAGATGGAGCAGCTGACCACGGGGCTGGAATTGTTCCTAGCACAGGCAGGACACAGACATCCAACACTGGCTTGAGGATACTTCCTAGAGATAAAATTAGAGGCACAGGAGACAGAAGAAAAAAACTTTAAAAATGAAAATTGACAATAATAATTATATTAATGATAAAGAAGATGTGGAGCTCAGGTGCTGTGGGGCAGCCCGAACTTGGCTTTCAGTGTTGCGCCCACAAAATCTGCAAGCACAAGTAGAGCTGAAATCATTGAACATCTGCTGAAGAAATGCATGTCCTTGCATGTGTGAGAAGGCACTTTGAGCTTAATTGGAGCTAAACCAAGCACCAGAATTTGACTATCCAGGCAAAATTCTGAGAAAAGCCAGTCCATCCCATAAAATTACCAAGAAACTCTTTCCCTGTGCTCCGGGCAAGAGCGGAAGCCTGGAGACTTCTCAGGCTTCATTAAAGACATGGGGATCATTATTTTCCTTCTTCAGCTCATGGAATCACCTCCTGAAAGGATCTTTTGGCAGCCAGGAATGAACCTAACGAGGACAGTGAGCGATGGGAGGGCCTTTGTGGGTTCTATAAACACTATTGATTTTCACATTCACAGAGAAATGAATTAGATGCCAATTGTGTATGAACTGAGCCCCTGTCTCCAGTACTGTGAGAACAGAACTGCAAAGCACTGAGTGCCCCTGAGGAAAGACAAATTTAGGGAGGGAGGGAGGGCAGATGTGGGATTGAAAAGGTTGGCTCCAGTTTAGTCCCCTGCTATTGTCAGCCAGTGCCTTAGGAAAGGCCATTTCCCAGCTAATCAGGCTGATGTTCAACCATGAGGGAATGGGTTTAAACCATGAGGGAATGGGTTTAAACCATGAGGGAATGGGTTTAAACCATGAGGGAATGGGTTTAAACCATGAGGGAATGGGTTTAAACCATGAGGGAATGGGTTTAAACTCCATGATCATACCTGCTTACTGCCCAGTCTCCGAATTCCTTCCTAAAGGGCACCAGACGAGAGAGAAAATGGTGGCTACAGAGTGAATAAAGTGAAAATGGGCCCCTCTCTGCTCCACTTTGCACTTGCACAAATCCAGCTGCATATTTACATCCTCACGCTTGACAGATGACAAAATAGACATGCAGGCATCATCTCCGTGCCAATCACAAGGATTACCCTTCCAGAGCTTCAAATCTACTGTTCCAGACAGTCCTGCACCCCTGGGAGCTGCAGGGACGGGGAGGTCGCAGGCAGTGACAGGATGCTGTGACCCCAGAGCCGTGACAAACGACACAGCCCCGTGTGACAGGGCTCTGCCTGCTGCTCTAAGCCATCATCCCCACGATGGAGAGCTCAGCCCCTGGAGGTGGGGGTGCCTTCATCTTCTGCAGGGCTGTAACGACTCTGAACCCTGTGTCTAACATCACTCAGCGTGACTGCTTAATTACAGTAATTAGGGAGCGTGCTAGGGAGCTGTGCAGCGTGAGAAGGAGGGATTGCTCTCAGGAAATGGATTCCCTGTGGGTCAGGTCCCTTCCGAAGTGATCCTGCCCATCCCTCCCAGCTGCTGGGCTCAGGGCTGGCACTGGGGAGCCCGAGGCAGGGCATGTGCAGCTTCTTGTTCCTCCTTCCCTCCCATTCCCAGCTCGAGTTTTACTCTCCAAAATCAATGGGAGATTACTCCTGGCTGCTCTGGTTAATTAGAGAGGTGTCCCTGGGAGGGGAGGAGGTGGCAGCATCATCCCCAGGACAGTGGAAGTGCTCGTCCCCTGCAGGTCTCGGGGAGTGCAGGTGGGGCCCCTCAGCTGGATGGAGCCTCCAGCCTGGCAAAGGCACCTGGAGAAGTGGCACACAAGTGGCACACACCGCCCAAAGGCACGGTCAGGAGGGCCTTTCCAGCCCATGGCACTCGGAGGGACTGGTTGGACACCCTCAAAGTCTCTCAGGAGAATCTCCCTCCTATTTCAGCCCCTGAGCACGTTGCCTCAGCTCAGGCAGAAAATCCTCTGTGTCCTGTGCTGGGAGAAACTTCCAGAGGCTCAGGGCAGCTCTGCACCGGGCGTGGAGCTGGATCTGAAGCTGAACAAACCTTTTCCCACACCACCAAGCACATCCTTGCATCACCCTGCCTCAGGTACTCCCTCGGCTGCTCCCGCTCTGCTCGTCACACCTGATGTCCCCTGAGCTGGAACAAACCCCATTTCACACCAGCAGTGCTGGCCTTTCCAGTCCTCCCGGGCTTCAGAGCCACCCCCCTGCCTGCTGTGACACCCCTGCCGTGGCACACACGACTTTGGTCACACTTTAGCAGGCATTGAAGGGAGACAGGGATTAGAACCTGCCCCCAGCCAGGACAGAAATAATCCTGACCCCACAAGGCTGCGCCGAGGAAGAACCCCAGCTCTGGCTTAACGAACCGTTAATTCCAGCTTAATGAGTTTTATGCTGAGGAGAATAATTAATGTAATTAGTACTGATATGAAAATGATGGCACTCGAGCCTGGATTATGAGGGGGAGGCTGGGGGTGGGAGGGAGGAAGCTTGGAGAAAGTTCATTCCGTCTATGGTGCTGTTCCGCCAGAGGAGCAGGGCTGGATGCATTCTTGGCAGCCTTTAAAACCTCACCTCCCATCTGCCATAAAGGGGAAGAAAATAGAGCATGACAGTAGAGCAAGAAAAAAAAAAAAGAGAGAGAAAAAAAATAGAGCTCTGTTTGCAGCAGGGATGTGAAATCTTCAGTGCAGCCCTTTCCTGTGCTGGCCCTGAATTTGCAGCTCCCCCGCCCCACTCTGAACATCCTCCACCCTCCATGGGGCCTGGTTTTTTTTAGTTCTAGGATAAAATATCTTTATAAAGGTAATTAGATGGTAAAACAACTGCTTTTCACCTTTCACTACATAAGTATCAATTTACTTATCCTGTGTAAGTGTTTTGATAGGTTTGATATATTTAGTGCAGTCCAAGAGCTGTATTTTAGTTTTATACACATGAATAGTTGCATAAATTTCTACACAACCATAAAATGACCCAGCAGGAAGTTTTCTATTCTGGCTGTGGCACTGATCAGACATTCAGCACTGGAGAAAGGGATCACACTGACCCTGACAGCCACGAGAAAATCAAAAAGGAGCTGGAAGGGATGTGTTTCCCAGCACCTCTCTTGGAGTGGGCAGCTTTCACCTGTGCAAGGTGTTTCTGGTGCCACACTGGGTGCTTGTGTGATTTTCAGCTCACATGGACCACGTTTAGATGGGCATTGGTGGCAGTCTGTGGGCAAATGTTTTTAAAAAACTGCCGTGCAGGAGGTAAATCCAGATTCTTTCCCCTTTTCTGGGAAGTAAACACAGTCCTGGGGGGAGATGCCAGGATCCAGAAATACAGGATAAACCTGTCTTTGTGCAGACTGAGGAGAACATTGCCAGCACTCTGCTCCCACCATCCTGTGTGATATCCTAGCCCTGAGAATTGTCTCTCTCCTTGATATTTCTGAGAAAGAGCCCAGAGAAATGCTGGAGTTCTCAGCAGAATTGTGTCAGCTTCTCTCCCACAATGCCATAAACCCTGCCCAGTAATGCCCAGCTTTGGCTGCTGCTGGTGCCCATGCATTCAGACCCTCCACCCTCCCTCCATGAACTCCCCTGCCCCAAATCCCTGGCTAATTTTTTCCAAAAGGCCTTTATCCAGAGGCAGAGGCTCCATCCTCATGCAGTGCAGCTTTGCTGGCGTTTTTTCATTCTCCGAGTTAGTGCTAAAAAATGCCACCAATAAATGATCAATAAGTGATCAATTGTGCCTGATAGGGAACCTCCTGAGGCAGTTCTGGGTGTTCAGCTGGGTTGGGCTCACAGGCAGGTTCAGGGTCTCCCTGCCTCTGGAACCAGGACTGAGCGCCTGCACAAGGAAATCAGGCCACTGGCAGGAGAAGTGGGCTGGAGAGGAGGAGGAACCCCCCTTTTCTTTCCCTAAATAGCTGCTGGCCCCGAGGACTGGCTGTTTGTGACTGATTCTGTCCCACCCCCGTGCAGGGGGAGGCTGGGAGGAGGATTCCCAAACCGATTGAAGTGAGACTGGCATCCTTTGAGCACCCGAATTGCTCTGGAGGCAGAGCTGGGGCAGGGAAGTGCAGCAGGCATCGCCCTGGAGGCCACTGAACTCTGCTCCTCTGCTTACCTTTGAGTCCTGTGTCCCCTGTGCTGCAGGCAGGGAGGGATGCAGCAGGAAAAGTGGGTTATTCCAGTCCTGAGGAGCCTCTGGAACAGGCAGGGACTCCCGGGAGAAGGCAGGAGTGCGTGTGGGTGCATTTTGGGGGGTGCAGTGCAAGGGATGAGGGATGTGGAGGACAGCTCAGCAAGAAGGCAGCCCTGGGAGCAAGGCAGACACCAAACACCCCACACAGGTCCCACAGGCAGGACAGAAGCTGCTGTAACTCTTCAGCTCACTTTTATTTAAGTTCTGTGATCAGTCTTTTCCATCTGCAAGAGCCCTGGTGTCAGTGCCACCAACACACTGAACAGAACCCGTGACATTTCACCCTGGTGACAGGAAGAACAGCTCCATCTTAGAGGTCTTTCCAACCTAAATGACTCCCTATCCTACAATACCAGTTCCTCCCCTGTGCTGCCAGCCCACTGGATCCCACTCCAGCAGTTTCCAGTTGGACCTGTTCAGCGTTCTACACCCAACAACCCTGCTGGGTGGCTCAGTCTCCAGAGCTGGGACCTTTTAAAGTCAATTGGCACCGTGTCAGCAGGAGAACACCTCCCCTTGGCCCTGATTTCAGCACCTGCAAGCTCCCCCCAGGCATGGGCAGCCTTATTGTGGGGCAAAGTGAGGATGAAGCCCCGTGGCAGCAGGTGCAGGGGGGTTTGGGAAGAGCCACTGGGCCAACGCTGTGTGACAGGAGGGAAAGGGAATGAGGAATAAGAGCCCTGAATCAGAACCATTTCCAAGCACAGATTTGTAAAACCAAAACAGTGGGCTCGCTATTTCTAACTTCAGGGTTTTCCTTCAGGGTTTTTCCCCTTTTCCTGGGGTGCAAAGGAATTTGGTGGCATGTGGCGAGTCCTTCTTGCCATTTTTTTGAGATCAACCCAGCTTTTCAGGAGAGGCAGAGAGAACCAACACATTCCCAGACTAAATACCAGTGCTGGCATAAGTCAAACTACTGCTTTGAACTGAGGCTTCTCCTGCCTTTTACCTTTTCAAGGAGGATTGAAATCCTTTTGCTTTGCTGCAAGCCCAGTAAAACCCTTTGTGGCAGACTTCTGTGGGCAGCTCAGATTCAAAGCTGCACAAGGCAAGCAGAGTTTTTCTGTAATGCTGCAGTTTGTATCCCTGCCTTCCCCTTCCTCATCAAAGGATCTTCATCCCAGACATGGGCAGCAGAGAAAACCACCTGCAACGTGTTCTCTGCCTCCTCTGGCAAGCAATCATTTTGTCTGGCTTCTTTCCTCTTGTATCTGAAGACCTGAACATATTCCACTTCTCATTTAAATTCCTGGATCTGTCTGAAACCACATCAGGTGAAGGCTCCAAATCAAACCAGGGTACAGGCAGCGCTCTGCTATTCCAGGCATGCAGGCAGGGAAGTTTGAAATGGATTTTTGCTTGCTTTTTCCTCGTGGTCGGTGGTGCTGGGTTGATTCCAGGACATCAGAGACCGGTGGGGCTTCCAGCACCTCCTCACCTTTCCAAAGAGAGGGAGCAAAGGCAGATTTGGCAGACCCAGCATGGGGTGAATGTGGTGGCTGTGCCTTCAGTTCAGAGCACACCCAGTTTCCAGCTGTGTGGTAACCAGAAAATACCCAAGGTGTGTTGGGGAGAAAACCAGAGAGCAAAATGCATTTTCTGAATGGAGACATGGAGCACTGGAGTCCTTCAGGTGCGAGGGAACGACCGGCTGAATCCTCTGGAGACTGGCAGAGGAAATGTGAATCCAAATGATTCCAGACAGGTTTGCATCAGTCAGGACTGGCAGGATGGGAGTGAAAAGCTGTGTGGAGTGCTCTAAGGCTGTGTCCTGGTGATACTCCCCTGACCCTTTGGGGATGAGGGTGCTCCATGCACCAGCACGTGGCAGAGCTGCTGCTGCCCACTCCAGCTTGGCCAAAAAATGCATCCGAAATTCCCCTTCATGCACTGCTCAGCCAGCCAGGCACCCCCAGGTCTCTCAGCTGAGGCACCCACCTGTAATTTAGTGTGAGAGGGAAGCACCTCTCCAGGGGCAGCAAGTTCCCCCCCAAACCTTGTCCTGGGGACCAGCCACCGTCCTGCCTCCAGCACCGAAGGGGCAGCGTGCACTGAAGGGGTGGGGTGGGAAGAGCTGGGGGTGTTTTTTGCCGTTCAGGGGCCCGGGGGATCCATGTACATCCCCCACAGGGCTGTGCTGCCCCACTGACCAGGGGGTAAACTCCTCTCCCACGTCCAGATGTGTTTGTGAGCCCGCAGGGAATGGCGAGGCAGAGTGACCCAGATGTGCGGCTGTGGGGAGGAGGAGGCACAGGCAGGATGAGGCTGCAGGTCACAGGGACACAGCAAGGGCAGAGGACAAGCAGGGCTGCTGGGATCCAGAAATAAAAGGGTGCCTCAGAGCGGGTGGCACGGCAGGAGCTGGGCTGGGACATCTGTGTGGTCGCACCTCCTCTGGCAGCAGCTGTCACCTGCTGGGAGCTTCATTTCTCACCTGCACCAGCAGCACTGGCAGGTTTTGGGTGCCTGGGCAGCAGGATAAGGGTGGGGTGCCCACCTCTTCCTCCCACACGCCCTCAGCTCAAGCACCCTCACGTTTTCCATTTGGATTTTAGCGTCTGCAGAATGCCAAATTGCCAGCCTGAGCCAAAGCAAAGGAAATGCCCTCTGGCCACAAAGCTTTATCCCCTTGTTCAGAACCATCCCAGTCCTTCACCTCTTCCATGGGTGAAACAGAGGGAAGTTATCCCTGAAACCAAGCTCTTAGGCAGGATGTTCATTCCTTGTCCTCCTCTTCCTCTTCTTTGCTTTTATATACATTGGAGTGTATATCGATATTTATTTTTTTTTTCTCTCTAATACAGGTGAACACAAATGTGATGTGGAGATAAATTCCCTTGTCTAAAACACTTTGTGGTCACAGGAATGTACACGTTTGGATTTACACACCCACACACATTCCAATATCAAAAAAAGGTGTAGTCCCAAAACTAAGATGCTTTTATAAAAGTTAAAAGGCCAGATTCCTCTGTTGGCTTTTATCCTTCATTAAGAGCAAGGAGATTACCTGATATCCTGATTTATTCTTCATATTCTGCCTGAGTTAATTTAAAAATTCCAATCAACAGATGTGAGGAAGAGAGGGGAGGAAAAGCTCGTGGGGGGCCACGTTAGGCTTCGAAAGGAAAATCAGAGAGAATGTTTTCCTTTATAATTATTTTCTCCTTTGGGTTTCAGGTTATCAGACCTGTTTTTTAAAGGATGCTTTCTCCAAATGTGTTGACTCCAAAATATGTCCCTTTTAAAAGAGTCAATCCAAGAGATTGGGAGTGGGAGCAGGAAGGGAAAAGGACAGAAACAAACCGCCTAAACCAAGTCCTGATCTCTATTTTTGGGTTGGTTTTGAGCATCTTTCATTATAAGCATCTTATGATTTGGTTCAGCAATCTTGGCTGTTTAGCTCTTCACAAACGGGGATTTGCTATCCCCACTTCTGAGGGGGAAAAGGAGCAGGGGGAAAAAAAGAAAGAAAAGAAAAAGCCACAGCCTCAGATGTGAGCACTGGCTGTGCTGTAAAACTTCATCCAAGCTGCAGCGAGGGCTGTGGAGAATCCACAGCCCGTGCAAAGAGTGCAGGAATTGACACAGGGGAAAACCGATGGACACTGGACTGGGTTGGGCACATCCCATCCACCACAGGGCAGCTGTCACCCACAGACACATGCACACACAGAGCCAGGAGGAGAAAAGAAAGATGCAGGTACTGGAGGGGACGTGGGAGAAGGCAGAGTGTTCCCTTGAGCATTAGCAAGCCAGGCAGACACCGAACTAATCATGGCAATTGCACCGGGATTTAAAAATCAATCAATAAAATGAGCAATGGCAAAGGGAGGGAGGGGCTGGAAGGCCTTGGTTGTTGAGGAGAGGTGAAAACCATGAGTTTCTTCCTTTTTTTTTTTTTTTTTTCTGCCGTGTTGACACTTTAAACATACTGTTCCTTAGGACAGATGTAAGGAGCCCGGGAGCCGGGAGGTGGGCAGCAGAAGGAGATGTCGGAATGGTGAGGATAAAGCTCTTGTGGGAGGTCTGACAAGGGGGCATAGACATGAGGGATCTTCTCCAGATATCGATCTTCATGTGAGTAACAGCGGGTCAGGTAATCACTCGCATTCGATATCTCTGAGTGACACTTTCCAAAGTTCTGCAAGTAGAGACAAAAGTCAACGGGTGAAAACTCCGGGAGCGCCGGCCGGAAAACACACACAGCTCCTCAGTTCCTTGCTGAGACACACAGAGAGCAAGCAGGATGGAATATTAACTAGGTTACCCAGCTCGCTGCTTCAGGAAAATGGAAACCCAGGTGATAAACTGCAAAGTTTTTGTCTGGCTCCCTGAAACAGGCAGATTGTCCATGAATATGTATGGCTTGGGCAGGGTTTGTCCCCTGTCTGTAAATACTCTGCTCTCTGGACAAAACAAGCAGCCAGCCAAAGGAAGGGCACTTCATTTTCACGCTCTCTAACTCTTTCCACACCTGAGTTTTGGGAAAGCAGTGCTTGAAGGCATCATTAACCTAAGCCAGGCCCGTGCTCTTCCATGTAAAGGGCACATGTGTCCTACCGGGGGCTTGGGATGCAAAATAAGCTTACTGTGCCTGTTGTTTACGTGGGAGACAGGAGTGCTGGGCTGTACCTGCATGAACAGCTCCCCGGGAAGCCTCGGGGCCGGTTTTGTGAGTCAAATCAACTACAGAGAACATCAAACCACTCTCAAACGCGAGGCTGCTCTGTCAGTGCCGGGGTGTGTGAGGATGCTTTGCTCTCCCGGGCTGGAGGGAGCATCTCTGGCACAGCCCAGGGCTGCGGCTCCCCAGAGGGTGGCAGCAGATGGGAAGGATTCCTCCCTGCTCCCAGACCTTTTCCTGCTCTGGAAACCCTGCAGGATGACCCAAGCAGGACGGACGTTTGGCCAGGATGTTTTGAAAACCAACCTGCGCTCAGGGGCGCTCACCAGGAGAGAATTTCTTCTCCAAGAGGGAGCAAACAGTGCTGGAAAACGTTTTGATGCTTGTGGTTTGGAGCAACAACTTGCCCTTGAGTCCTTCCTTGTTCCCTTTCAGAATCCCAGGAACAGTCAGTTTAGTGGAAAGGACAAGGGTTTGACCCTCAGGAGAAAACACAGGAAGGAACAGAACAATCCACTCGGCTCATCTGCTGCCAGCTCCTGGATGAATATTTCACCAGGATGCTTTAAAAAAAAAAAAAAAAATCCTATAGAAAACAAGGTGTCGACGATAATTTATTGATGGCTCAGACGGCTGGGAGAGGCACAAAGGCAATTTTGGGAGCAGCCTGGCTGAGCCCAGTGAGGGAAAGTTTGCCTGAGCCTGAGGAAAACAACAGCAATGCTGAGGTCAACCTCATTTTCATTTCCCTTCTGCTGGCAAAACTACTTATACCACAGATGAAACTTTTAAAAGTCGGTGGTGGAGCTGCTGTGCTGGGATCCTAAATTTGGGTGGGCTGTTCCCACAGTTTTTTGTCCACTTTAGCCTTTTAATTGCCAAGTGAAAATGTGGGCAAGTGCAGCATTAGAGCTCTTTAACAGGAGGAGCCCAAGCCAGGGGCCATGGAAAAGCCTCAGAGACTCTCCCTTAACCTTAAATAAATGTTTGCTGTTCTTCTGGCAGCCCCAGCTGATAAAAAGACATAAAAAAGGGGCTCACAAATAGAGAAAATGGGATGTGCAAAGTGCTGTCCCTGTACAATCTACTCAGAACAGAACTCAACAGAACCCCTTTCCACACCTGCAAGGGCAAAAAAACCTGTATTTAGCCATGTTCTCTCCCTGCCTTATAGAGATCCTTAATTTTCTGGGTTAAGCTAACCTGAAAGCTAACCTTAATTACAGAAATTTAGTAAGACAAAGCAGGCAAGGGAGTTTCTGGTAATTTGTTATCAATTAAGCAGGAGGGGAAGTTTAGGTGCTTTTTGAGAAAAGCAGATGATTTGCTGGTGCTGTGTGCAGGTCTGACGGACAGAAAGGTCTCCTAGGAGAGATCCTCAGTTAACACAAGTGGAAGTTGAGCTGGGTGTGATCAGGTGGCAGCAAAAGGGGCTGTAAGACACTCTTTTGTGGGCTGGCTCTGACAACATACGGGGTCAGGAAAGCGTTTTTCTTCCTGCTTATCTCCCAGCTAATGTGGCCATGAGACATGAAGCATTGCCAAAGACACCAAGTGCAGTTTTGTCAGCACTGCTGCCTGCACAGGTGAGTGCAAACAAATGCTTCTGTTCTTGCTGGCTCCTGTTTTGTGCTCACTCCTCAAAGGTGGGGTCAGGGCAGGGCAGCTGGAGAATGTCAGGGCCAAAGGAAAGAGAATTCCCTGTCTCCTTTTACCTCTCCTCAGCACCTGATCTGGGAGTTGCTTTGCTCCTGCTTTGTTCCCCGAACTCATTTACAGAGTGGCAAAAGGGAGGAGAACAAAACCAGCCTGGTGTTTTTTAACATATTTAGCAGCCGGTGCCCTTTGACTTCCTTCCCCAGTCCCACTGTGACTTTTCCCCAATCTAATTTATCTTTAACGAAGTTTGAAATTAAATTAGGGATAATGAACTAATTAAATTGAACTGGCACACGATTCTACCACCTTCCCCCACCTGACTTCTCCCACTTGCCTTTGTCTCCAGCATGACTCCATGCAATTCTTCATTATCTGGGTTACATCCTCCCCTCTCAGTTTTATTTCCAAGAGCTTGATTAAAGGGGATGTCAGCAATCTATCCATTTCAGACAGCCTGGCAGATTACCTTTAAACAGGTTTTATTTGATTGAATTAGGGAGCTTTCATTTCTGCCATGACTTTAACTCAACCCTTCTCCATCCCTCCACACCCAATTCCATCTTTTCTTCTATTTGCAGAACATCTCTGGGTAGCAGGAGGTGTGAGGCAGCTGACCATGTCCTGTACTTTTAATCATCTTGGAATAATGAGTTCTTACTGGTGTGAAAGTGAAAAACTCCTTCTCAGTGACCTGAGGATTTCTCTGCTATGTTTTTTGGGAAATCTGAAGATTTTACAGGTGAGACTTGGACGGGTGATGGTTTCCTCTGCTTGGCCAAGCTCATGGCAAACACATTTTTGCACTTCTGGAATGTGTTCACCTGTGTTTTCCTGGCTGGGAAAAGCCCCTGCTGCTCAAAACTCCTGAAATTTTGGGCTGCTACTACCCTGACCCTCCTCACCTGTCGGTTTTGGATTTTGGGCTGCAGCACAGGCTGATGGCCAGGAAGGAGCAGCTCTGGTGAGTGACAGCACCACAAAGCCACTGCCACACTGTGGACCAGCCAGTGCAGAGGGTGTGGGTGTTGGGGGACAGAAAATACATTGGAAATCAAAAAAAGAGAAGTATTTCCTCCTCCTGGGAGCCTCACATCCTCTCCTCCCCTGGGTCTGAACTCCCTCCTTGGGGTATCCAAGCTGGTTTTCCCCTTCCAAGTATGGCCATGATTTCAGGTATCTCTGGGAAGTTCCTGCTCTGTTTGATGCTTTATCTGGGAGGGAGTTCTTGGGTAATCCTGTCCTAAGTAAAGAACAAGCACTGATGAGTCAGGAATGGGCAGGAACCAGTGGCCCTGAGCTTGGGCTTCTGTGAGGACAAAACTGAGGGCGAGTGGGACAGAGGGACTCGGCCCTGGGTTCAGGAAATAAAAAGATTGAGCTGAAATTCCCAAAATACAGAGCAAGGACCTCTGGTGAGGGATGCATTCAGACACATGCAAGTATCAATTATGCAGGAAACTTGCATTCCTTCTCACAGCATGCTTTTCTCTTCCCTGCTGCCTCTGGTACGTACCTGGTCCGTGTTCCTACAGCACCTCACACCATCAATCAGCCCAAACATTTCCCTCCTTGCTGTTTCTCTCTCAAATCTTCCTCTCTACCCTGTTGGAGTCAAGGCAGGGCTGATATCTTCATGTAAAAATGGGAAACTAATAAGGAGCCACCTCTTTGCTTTACTTCTCCTGCAATTTGGAAATGGGAATCTGATTCCTGGTCACTGATTTGTTGTGCTCTTGATCCAAGCCTGATGGTTTCCAGCTATTCTTGCTGCAACAGGGACAAGAAATTCCCAAGCAAATCCAAGAGCTCGAGTGTGGGGAGGTGAAGGGGGAGGAAATAATTAAAAAAGCATCCAAAAAAATTAAATTGCCCTGATCTGTGGTGTGTCTTAGCAGGGAGATTACACCTTCAAAGCACCATATGACTGGCTTTATTTTTACTTCAGAGAGACTGGGAGGATTTCCAAATTTGGATTTGGAGGATTACTGTCCTTTTGCTGACAATAAAATTCCCCACCCCGGGGAGGACGAGACGAGACCTCCCAAGATGGATTAGGGAGCTCTTGCCTTGTTTGGAACAGTGGGAGCAGCCCAAGAATCTCTTGGGAACAGGAGGTGAAGACACGAGGGAGAGTGGCTGGTTTCAACCAGCCCTTCCTCAGGGCTGGAATTCTCATCCCAGAGAGGGTGCAGGAGGCTGGAAGTGCCTGGGTGTCCAGAGACAAACAGCCCCCCAGGAGCAAATGGAGAAAAGGAAACACCAAACCCGTCCAAAACTTACTGTCCACTCTCGCTCGTTACGTCTACGAAGACCTTGATCCTCATTCTGGGAGCAGGAGTGGGTGAGACACCGCAAGAGAGAGAGGTTATGGATGTGCTCCAGCCCGGGGCTGCTGCAGACACTCACCTAGGAGGGCTTTTGCTACTGCAGGGGAACTACAGGGCTGCTTCCAGCACGGGAAAACCAGGGAGCAACAGGGATGGAGGCAAACTGGAGCAGCCCCCTGCACACCCAGGTGTGTGTGCTGCACCCTCACCCTCACCTCAGGGAGACACTGAGCAGCTTTGTCCAGGGGGGCTTGATAAAAATGCCATTTTCCTCCTGCTTATCCTCCTCTCCTGCCTTCCTCCCCAGTGACCCAATGTCCTTTATCTTCTCCAAGCCCTCCCTTTCCATCCCCAAGCTTCTCTTGAGCCTCCTCAGATCTACCTGGGGTGACCAGGAGGGATTCCAGTGCCTGCAAAGCATCTCTCCATTTGCTGTCTGCCTTTTCTGCTCTCCCTTCCCTTCCTTTAAACCCACAGGTCCTTCCTGTGCAAAATAAAGGGGAAGGAGCAAGGCAGAACCTGGAGTCACCACAGCCTCAGGAATACACAGGAGTGAGGGAGAGCTGGAGCCAAGGACAGGGACACCAGTGGCATTTCCTTGGCCAAAAACTCTTGGAATCATCCAGCAAAGGTAGGAAAGGAGAGATTTCTTCCCTTTCTTTGGTGGCTTTAATAACTGAGAAAAAGCTGTGATTGTGGGGCGAAGGAGCATAGGAAGAGCTGAAGTCACCCCAATTTTAGGGGTTTTCCACTAAAATTATCATCATGCAAAGGGTTACTGGAGATGGTCCAGAACAACCAGATGAGTCTGGATCCCTCCCTGCCACAGGACCTGAGCTTGAAAGAGTTTGGTGGCACTTGAAAAAGTCAGGAGAGCAGGCCTCAGTCTGTGTCTAGTTTTGAGAAGGAGAACACCAAGGAAAATGATCTCTCCCTCTCTCCCAGGCATCCCAACTTGCCACCTGCACCAACCTCATGCCACGCCAGCCCTGTCATTGTCACATGCACAGTCCCTCTCTGCCTGTCTCTTATCCACGGAGTCTTTCAGCTGCAGGAACCTTTAGGTGTTCCCAGATCCTCTCACATCCTCTCCCACCTTGTTCTTTCACACATGCACATATGCTCCATTTTCTCTGGAGTTACTTCCACATGCACACAAACCCTTCTGGTTGTTTTTTTTTAAATTTTCCTTTCAATCATTGCCTTTTCCTTTCCATCCCTTCCTTGTCCTGGCCTGGAAAAGCCCTCTTGGCATCTCTGACTTCTGATTCCGCACAGGTGCTGCAGAAATTCCCTGAACCAGAGCAGGAACTTCAAACCCACCTGGAGCGGGGGGCAAACCCCTGCTCTGCCAGGAATCCATGAACCCTCTCCCCCTCTCCCACATGCCTGGCTGCAGGAAGCAAAGGGAAAACACAGCAAAAAGAGCATGCAGAGAGGCAAGGCAAGGCAAAGGCATTCTGGGCAGCACCCCCCAAAAAAAAAAAACAAAAACCAGGGCAGCAGAGAGATAGAGAGAGCAGGCAGGGAGGGACAGACAGGACGCAGAGGGAGCGCTCCAGAGCGAGGGAGGAATCCAGGGAGGGGGCAGCGGTGGCTTTGAGGGGTGCAGTGAGGGAGGCAGAGTGCCATGTGTACCTTGAGGCCAGAATCTGAGGGGAAAGGGCCTAGAGTGACATGCGCTAGCGTAAGTTGGGCTGGATGGTTGCATACTCGACTAGGTCTCCGCCAGCATGGATGGAGGTCCGAGGGCTGGGTGACGCGGCCAGAGCCGACGTGTCCAGCTCTGCATACTGGACATCACAGTCCTTGTTGCCAGGGTTCTGGAGAGAAGAGAGCAGCAAGGCGGTGAGGGGGACACGAGGGAGGAGTGGGGAGGAGGTGGGGAGTGAGGACAGAGGGGCCGTGCAGATGGCGAGGGGTGAGACAGGACACGGGCGGTGAAGGGGGAGAAAGAAGAAAAGGGTGAGGAGGGTGGGGAGGAGGAAGAAAAAACAGTTAAAAAGAGGGAGGTAGGGAGGTAATGAATAATCAGTCAGGTAAAATCCCAAATCAAAAGGCCCAAAGGCGCTGCTCCCCCAAATGCAGAGCTGAGAGACCCAGCCCTGGTTGGCAGCATCCCCACAGCCACTGCCCCTTTCACTGGGGCTGCTCCCAGCAGCATCTCACTGCTCTGCTCTCCCACTGAACCCCTCTGGGATCAGCATTTTCCTTAGCTGGGGCTGGATCAGTGAATTCAAACCTCATCGTGCACCTGAGCTGGTCTGTTTCAACCCAAGAATTTGGGATTCATTGCAAACTCAGGTTTGGGGAACATGAGTGAACATCATCGGTTTGAAATTTGGATTTTGGGGAAGGAGATACCCAGAGGGAATGGCTTTAAAGCCGAAACTCCAAAGGCATGGCCACAGGGGAATGAGGCTGCTGGGCCACCACTGTTCTGCCCCAGTGTGGGGACTGTGGAGCTCTGAAGTGCCTCATTTAACACAAGGCTTGGCTGCACAGCTTGGCACTGCAGATTAACTCTGCAGCACGACTTTGTCATTGTAACACGGTCTAAGAGATGCTAAAAGCACCCTCCTTTGGCATGGAAATATTTATGGGTATTCCTTCACTAAGCAGGCTTATCAGCAAGGACTGCATGAATGGAATATTATCCAATTTGTCTGATCATTCCTACCCAGACATCTTTCATGCAGATAACAATGGGAGAAGCCTGGAAGGCAGGATAGCCCAAAGAGCTCATGGCTCTGGGGGGAATATGGATCACCAGGAGGAGCCTTGGTGCCAGCAGCCACGGTGCGAGGGGGATCCTGGCTTCTTGCCCCGTGGAGTTTCTTTAATCCTCACTTTTGGGGCTGGTTTCAGTGCCAGCATTAGCCAGGCATCTGCTGAGCCTCTCTGAGAGGAGAGAGTTGTCTCTTCCAAACAAAACAGCTTTCCAGTCTCTCTCTCCCCTTTCCAAAATGGCTGCACTGCATGGCAATGATGCAAAAGGTGTTTAATTTGAAAGTGTTCCTCTCCTCTCTGTCTGGAAGGGTCCTCAGCCACCTACCAGCTGTGGCTGAGCCGTTTTTAGAAGTTTATAGCCCTGTAATGAGCTGGTTGAGAGCCTGTTGCTGGAAGGGGTTGTTCACTCAGTGATTATCTCTGCCTGCTGCGCTGGCCTGTGCCAGGGCTTGGCTCCTTGATCCTGCCCCTCGGCCACAGGGATGAGGGGAATGATGGGGAACGGGGCTGCACAGCATTTCCAGAGCTCAGCAAAGCTGCAGGCTGGAGGAGCAGAGGGCTGGAGGTCACCTCTGTCCTGCCCTTGGTGGCCAGATGGCAGGGGCGAGTTGTTGGCACGAAAGCTGCGCATCCTACGGTCTCTGCTTCATGTCTGGACCCAGAGTTTGGACATTTAGGAAAATTAGCAATGCCAGCTCCAGTCTCAGACCTAAACCTAGGCCTTGCAGAGCTCTTTCCCCCTGAATTTTGTGTCTCAGTACCTCCCCTGCTCCTGGAGGAAGCCAGCCTAAGTTTTACCTCCTCATTCCTATCCTGTCTGCTTTGCCTCACTCCTCTCCTGCTTCCTTCCCACAGGAGGTGCTTTCTCCATGGATTTCCCTTGCTTTCTCCCACTCCTGGGCTCGCTCCTGTTCCTTGCTGCCTGTTTGGAGCAGAATTTATTACAATATCAATAATGTGCCTTGTATACAAGGCCCAGCAGTGCCTCACGCAAGCGCTCGGTGTAAATCATCACCATCGGCACCCCGGTAATTGCCCTGCAAACCCAGAGAAATTATTTTGCTGTCTGCAGCAATGAAACTTCCCCTTCTACCTGTGCAAATGGGCCCTGCTGACACGGACACTAATCACAGCTCTGCTCCTACACTCGCTCATGCCTCCACCTCCCTCTGCCTCCCGCTGCCTCTCACACACGCACGGAGCACCCACCTGACACAAAAGCACTGGCAGAGCACACCTGCCTTCACCCACACACCTGAAACACACTCTCCGTGCCCTTCCTGCTTTGATATCCCCGGTGGCACCCCAAAACTGCTCAGGGAAAAGCACTGCAGGCAGCCCCCACACTCCTACACCCACCCCTGCAGCCTCAAGTGTGCACGCCACTCTCCTTGGGCATTTCGGGGCTGTCAGCTTTGTTTTAGCTTTCCCACAGCCTGCAACACCTAAAAATACATATTCATTCATGGTTCTGCTCCCTCCTGCAGCTATCCTGACCCTGCAGACGTGCCCCAGCCTCTCCCCTTGTCCTGGTCCCCTGCCAGCACACGTCCACACACACGTCCCTGCACACCCTCTTGGAGGTTCCTCCTCCACCTGCCTCTTTTATTTTCTCCTGGCACCTCTCCCCTTGCCCCCTCCCTCACTCCTTGCCATCTCTAATCACTCCCTGACTCCCATTCTAGTGCTGTGAAATCGTCAACCCCAGGCAGTGGCTTTCGTGCCGCCTCGTGATAAATCTGGTTTATCCCAAATTACGAGGTTTTGCACAATTCATTTAAAGCTGAATGCACCCGCCCCATTTTCCTGCAGAATCCGCTCCCTTCCACTCTCATCTCCTTCTCTCCCCTCCCTGGCCAAATCTGCAGATGAGGTACAGGCAGAACAAGAATATCCTGCCTTTCTGCTGTGCCTTTCCCTCTCAAGGATCCCAGAACCACGGATACCCCGCAGCAGCCGCCTGCATCTGCATTTTGAGCACGGTGGGAGCAGGGCTGGACCAAAGTGAGGTTGGCAGGGACCAGGGATGTGCTTCCCTCCTCATCCTCCAGCTGCCCCAGCCCTCTTGGGAAGGATTGGGCAGGCCTTGCTCCATCCCATGGTGGTTTTGGTAACCACTGCTCTTCCCTGGGGGTTGCCACTCCTCAGTGACATGAAAAGGAGACTTCTGCAATGCTTGAAGGGTGAAAAAAAGTGAGGCACATCACTTTTTTCCCCTGCAGGGAGGAAGGCAAAGCTTGTTCCTTTGCAAAGCGTGGCTGGACAGCACAAATCCCCCCCGGCCTGGCTGCGGCAGCACGTCCTGCCTGTGTGACCTGGCAAGAATCCAGCAAAATCAGCACTCCTTGGCAGCCAAGGCCACCCTTCCCTCCCTTGCCAGTCCCAAACTCGAAGAGCCAGCTGCCTGCCCAAAGGATGCAGAGATTTAGCAAGGACTGGGAGCAGGCTGCATCCTGCTGGAGGGGCAGAGGGCCAGAGCACGGCGCAGGTACGTGCAGGGGGAGCCTGCCGCCGCTCCCGGGGGCTGCCAGGCAGGCTGGCCAGGGCCAGGGCTCATCCACAGCTGTGCCAGGCCCGTGCCAAGAGCTGTGGCAGCAGTTGGAGTCCCCCAGACACCACGTCCTTGCTGCAGAGCCAGTTCTTCGTGGGCCAAGTGAAACGAGAGCTCCACAGTCCTGGCTGAGTCCACGGTTGAGGAGCAGCCGGTGCCAGGCGTGGGACATGGAAATGCATCTTCTCCGGCCAGGATTGAGAGCAGCAAACTCTGTTCCCATGGTTACGGAGCAGCAACCCATCAGGCCCCATCTCACATCACTAACTCTGCCACTTAATTAACTGACTGCTCGTTATTTCCCAAAATGAACTCCTCCATCCTCCTGCTTGTCTGAAATGCAGCTTTCAGATGCTTTTCGAGCAGTGGTCTTGCTCCAACATCCTGTGTTTCATTTAAAACTCAGCAAGGGTTAGAAAGAGCTGGGGACCAGCCCCAGGACTGAGGGAGGGCTCCAAGTGAAAGTTTTCCCTTTAGGGATGAAGTAAATAGGATCACATTCACCCAGCTCGGCACGGAATTGTGGCTTTTGATTTCCAGCACTTCAGATTTGTGCTGGCTAAAGGTCACTGGGCCCTGTCCTCCCATTACCTGCACAGGAACACACATGGCAGGGTCACACTGGGATGAACTGGGTTATAATTAGTGGTGTTCATAAAAAAACTGCTCCAGTCTGGGCTGATGTTTGTACACCTTTCTGCAGCCAGGGAGTTCACTCTGCTGAAGCACCGGGCTGGGTGTGCAGTGCTCTGAACTCCCCGTGAGGAGGAGTCTGGGAGAGACCTGAAGGATTTACACTGGGATATCTCATCTCCTACAGAAAAAAAAACCAGAGCATCCCCATGCCCTGGGGTGAGGGAGGGAAAGGCTGCTGTCCAAGGCCTGGCAGGATGATTTCTGTTTTCTCATCAAAACCCCACTCTAATCTTACCTGTTTTCTGTTCTCTATGCCTTTGCATCTAACATTTCCTCACTCCTTGCAAACCAGCCTTTCCCATGTGACTGCCAGCATCTCCTCCTGACCCTTAATCTCTCACTGCTGCTGCTGCCTCACATTAACATCTCCCCATCCGAGGCTGAACAAATCCACGCACCAGGGAAAAAAAAAAGGGTTTAAAGAACTTGTTGTTGTCAAGTGAGAGTCAAACGCTGGCATGCTCTGCCCTGCAGATAATTGCTTTGTGAAGCTCTCACTGCTGCTTCCCTCAGCTGCAAACTCCACCAGGGGCTCCTGGCAGGAGGTGAGGAGTGGCCAGGGTGGGGTAGGTGGGCTGCAGGTAGAGAATTTGGGGTGGGCAGGGCATTCTTCCCATAAAGGCACAGCTCTGGGACCTATGGACAGCTGAGATCAGACTGTGGAGGCTGCTCTCCTCCAGGATGGGATAAGCCCAGACTGTGGATGGTGGGGATCTTGGTTTTTTTAGGGTGAGAGGTCCTGTGTGCCAGGTGAGGCTGGGCTGAGGTGCCAGGCAGTGCCACTGTCACCCTGTGCTCCTTACCAGTTTGTCACTGTAGGGAGAGGGCTCAGGGGCTGCCATGTCATAGTAGGGAGTCTGCAGAGGGAACTTCTGGAGCTCCTCCTCGTGTTTCATGTTGTCCAAGTGAACAACCTGGAGTAGAGGGGAGAGAAGAGGGATGAGAAGAGCAAGGGTTATCCTCTGGCACAGCTTGGGGCAAGCCCTGCTTCAGGTGACACCACAACCAAATGCCAACCCCTTCAGACTTCAAGATCCACCAAAGGGACAGAGCAGAATCCAAATTACAGCTTTCAATTAGTGCCAGACTCTGGGAATTCTGGGGGGACAAGTCACAGAGTCATAAAATCATAGAGTCATACAACAGTTTGGGTTGGAGGGGACCTTAAAGATAATTTAGTTCAAACCTCCCACTAGACCAAGTTGCTCAGAGCCCCATCCAACCTGGCCTTGAAAAATCCTTACTTTCTGCCCCTCAAACTCAAATCAGGAGCCTCTTTGCTCTTGCAACCCCTATTTCCCAAAATCCAAGCACTGTGGACACTGCCTGGAGTCAGTTTTCCATGTCAGAGGCAGGAATTTGGAGGTTTTTACCTGGATGTCTTCTGGAGTCAGGTGGCTTTTCATGTCCTGTTTCCTCTTTGGTGGAGGGGCAGGTTTGTGGGATGGAGGGAGGTCAATCCTGCAGGGAAAGAAGAGGCTGCTGAGCAGAAAGCAGGAGAAAAGGTTCTGCTGCTTTGATGTGCCCAAGGATTTGATTGTGTTTGTCACCAAACTGCCAATACAATCACATAGATTACCCTCAGGAACTCCCCCGTGCCCTTTGCCTCACCCCAGTTAGAATTGTTAATAGAAATAAACTCCCTCCTAGCATTCTGTCCCTATTCCTGGCAAATCCCCATGTCTGACTGCAGATCCCGAGGGATACCTGCTTGGGAATGGCTGCAAATCATCCCTTGGGAGGTGTTATGGCTGTGAGGTACCAGAAAGTGAAAAGGAGGCAATGCCAGCCCCAGCCTGCAGGAATTTGAATCCTCCTCATGGACGTGCTCTGCCAGGAAGGGACATTCATCCCTGACCCTCGCCAAGGATCAGCTTTTACCCCAGAGCATAGGGATTGGCAGCCACGATAATCCCAGCCTAGAGACTGTCTCTGCACATTCTGTTCACATGCACAGATGTGTCTAATCCTTTTACAAAACTTATTAAAACTCTGATCCACTAATTAGCTGGCTCCCCCCCTCCCTTCTCTCCGTGCAGACTCCACCAGGTCTGACTGAGATGGGCGCCTTCCCTTGGATTCCAGCGTGGGACCGGAATGTGCTGGTGGCAGGGAGGGCAGAACAGGTCCCCGGGGCTCTGTAAAACATTGACTTCATGGCTCTGAAGAGAAGAAATGCTATTACCTTCGGGATCAGCCTCCACAATAGAGGCAGCACCTCTGCAGGGCTGGGCATGGTTGTGTTTCTATTCTCAGCTAAAGTGGCTCTTCCCCGAGCCTGGTGGAGGGCCATTGTGGGAAGTGGATTGTCAGAATGCATCTTGATCACAGGCCCGCTGCTGTTGATGCAATTTCACCTTGTGGTGCTGTTTTATTTCTTTTTTTTTGTTTGTTTGTTTGTTTCTGTGCCTTTCTGCCTCTCTTTTCCCTCCGCTCCTCTCCCGCTATCCTCCAGTGCCCTCTCTCAAATGGGATTAAATGGAGCACAAAATGTGCCCAAGGTGTAACAACAATGAGGTGGGGATGGGTGAACATAAAAGCAACCTCTGGGTGCTGGGCTTTCTGTGCTTCCCCTGCGAGGTGGGAAGGGAGGGAGGGAGAGAGTGAAGTGCTGGTGACAAGATAGAGCTGTTCAGCAGAGCCCAGGGTAAATGCTCCTGAAGAGGTTTCTGCTGCATGAAGTGGCCTCTACACCACTCAATTCCCTGCCTGGGATCTCTGCAAAGCAAGTCCCTCCCTTGTGGTGGCCTCTGTCCCTGCTGTTGGCAGAGTTTATGTCACCCATGGGTCCAAAACTGCAATGCTGGTGGATGTGATCCCTTTCCAGACTCTTTGGGATGCACCCAGAGGTGCTCAGGGTCTATCCCCCTTCTGATGGCAGGCTGTGATTCAGTCTCATTTAGGAGCCTGAAGCCACTGAGAAAGGAGGATGGGATCCTCTTGTACCCCCTCAGGGGGACAGTGGCACTGAGCCTCTGCTCCAGGGATGTGCCACAGCAAACCCAGCACCTGGGGGAGCATCCCTGTGCCCCAGCTTCCACTTCAGCCTTGTGCACAGAGCTCAGAAACAGGAGAGGGCAGGATGGGGAGCACCCAAGGAAGGGAAGCGGATCAGAGGAACGAGACAGAAACAGCAGGAAAACATTTCACTGCCAATTTTTCCCATCGTGCAGGTAGAGGAAGGGCCAGAGGTGCTGTCCCCTGTCCCCAGAGCAGCTGCAGCTCGGTGGGCAGGGGTTCTGCTACTCACAGGTCGTTGTCGGTGTCGGAGCGGCTCTTCTGCTGCCGCCTGTAGACGATGATGACGGTGACGGCCACGCTGATGATGAAGACGGCGGCGATGACGCCTCCCACGATCCCGATGATGCCTCCGGGGGCACTCTGAGGTAGTGGCTTGTCTGTAACACACAGGGAAGCACAGGGGAGAGGGTTAGAACACCAAAAACGCACCTGGGGAGGCGCTGGTACCGCCAGGGATTCCAGGAGCAAAGGTGAGGCTGAATTCCAGAGCTTTCCCGAGGGTCCCTGTCCAGCAGCTCCATGGAGGGAGGCAGATCCTATTGAAATGCTCTGCTCAGAGCTCAAGAGGAACAGAAATCGTGGCTACAATTGTGGCTCCAAGAGTTAAACGCTTCCTGAGACCGCTCTGCGATCTCATCTTCAGGTGTTTATTCCTGGATCTGCTTTCCTGCCTTTGTTCAGGCCTCAAAGGAAGAAGGGTTTAGGGAATAAAGGTGCTTCCAAGCATCCATGTGGACCTGCTGCTTGATACTGTTGAAGTATTTTGAAAGCCTTCTGCTGGGCTTTGTCACAGCGTCCTCACTGAATTCCTGGTGCTGCTGGAATGTTCTTACAATGAGCTAAGGAGCAACGCTCAATTGATTGGGCTGGAGCAGAGGTTTGTGCACCCCAAATCATTCCAAAAAAAAAAAAAAAAAAGAGATGTCCTGAGTGCAGGGTTTAGGGGCAGGAGGGAGATGGACACAGTCTTGCATTTCATCCCCTGCTCTGTCACCTGGGCCAGCTCCTTGGTGACAAACACGGGCCTCATCCAAAGGAAACGCAGCCCGATGGGAAAGCGCTTTGAAACCTGCGATAAAAGGATTTAATTTGCTCTACCTTCCAACCTAATTAAACTTGAAAACTAGCTAATTGGTACTTTGTACTTACAACTCCGCCAGTGATGAAAGGAGGAGATAATTGGGATGGAGGAAGAAGGAGGAGGAGGAGGAGGAAAAGATATTCAGGGGAGGGGAGCAAGACAGGGATGAGGGAACAAGGGGCTTTGTAGAACTTGTCTGTCACATCTAATTTTTCTACTTTTCTTAATGTCCTGGCTACTGGCTGCTCTTAGAGACCAAATTGAGCTAATGGATCTTATTCTGCAACAATTTTGGCTTTGGGTACCAGCATCTCCCCTAAACTACCCATCCCCAAGGCCTCGGAATTAGGCCCACTTTCCAAGTGCAAAGTAATAAAACAAAATGTATGCGGCTATAAAACATCTGCACACATTCCCAAACCACACAGGATGACGAATCCAGGACTTTTCAGGGTGAAAAACCTGCCTTTTACTGCCACTTCACCCCCGTGGATCCAGCTCCTGCTGCTCCTGAAACCCCATGTGCCAGGTGCAGTCGCAGAAGGGCAGCACTGGATCATTTCCAGGAGAGTATTCCCAGATCTCCCCTCCCAGCCAGCCTCCCCCAGCTCCCAGATTTGCTGCTGTCATCCAGGAGTGAACTGAGCTGTGCAAACATCTCCCCTCCTGCTCTGGTCGATCCCAAATTGCACAAAGCACTTGAGCTCCCAGCCCCTCAGTGAGGAATTCACCCTGGGAATTGCTCTGACACCGATGCCTCATTCCCTTTTCCACAAAACTCTGCTTTTCTCCTGCCAAAATCCGACATCCATCCGTCAGCATCCCACCTTCCTCCTTCCCCTGTCCCTTAATGAAGAGCCCCGAGCTGTGTGTCTGGTGGCAGCATGCTGGAGTCATCAGAACCCGCAGTGGCAGCCACTTTTCTTCCTTGTCCCTCCTCCATACACCTTGTAAAAAATATTTGTGCCTCCAGACAGCTCTCTCATAGCTGACATCCCACCATCCAAACCCTCCCAGCCCAGCATTCGGGATTGTGGCTGTAAAGAATGTCCCAGTCACTTTGGCTGGGGCATTTCCGTGATGGATTGGCCCCTAATGGCTCTCGGGATGGCAGGGACCGAGCAGAGAAGGAGCTGAGAACATCAGCCTCCTGCTGCCGCTGTAAATCAGGGGTGTGTTGGGGGGGGAAGTGCGGAAGGAGAAAGAGGGAATGGGAATAAATAAACAAAATGGATCTCCGGGAACTCAGGTGAATAGCAGGAGGGGGCTGAGAGAATTTGGAGAGGGGGGAAATCCAGCAGGAGGGGGGAGAGGTGAATACAGGGCAGTGGGTGAGGACGGTATGGGGAGGAGGAGAGGGAAAGGATGAAGGAGCACAAGGAGAATTGCAGATATTCGGGGTGTTTATGGGAGTCCCTCTCCTTGCCAGGCTCTCTGTAGGAACATCCCGGTGTCAGAGCCCAGCCCAGGGCTGTGTGTCCTTGCAGGGACAAGCACCAAACCATGACACAAACCCGGGACAGCAAACCCTGCCCCTCCACGTGCAGCCCTCCTTGCTGAGGGCGATCTGAGCCACTCCAAAGCGTCGGTCGTGGCTTTGCCGGGGTCCAGGCAGGGGAGGTGTCAAAGGTGACAGCGCTAATTGCTGGCAAGAGGAGGAAACCCCAGGAGGTGAGGAAGATAAATGAGAGAAGAAGGTCCTGAGAGAGCAGGAAAGTGCCCAGCATAGAAGAAAATGAGAATTAGAGAGAAATCCTCCTTTATGTTTGCTCTTCCCTCTTACTATTTTTTTTCCCCTTTTAAACCTATTTTTTCAGCTATGTCCACTGTTTATTTCCCCTTGGGGAAGAGTTGTGGTTGGTATACTTTGGAGGGCACCACCAGGGCTTTTCTGGAGAGGAGAGTGGCTGCAAAAAGGGGCGTTTCAAGCCAAAGAGGAGAGGAGAACACCAGAAAAGCCTCAGGAAATGCCCAGAAGTGCCAGAGGAGGATTCAGTTCCACTGACAGGGCTTTTGGGTAGCCCTGGGAAGATGTTTGCAAGGCTTGTGAATCAGGATCAGAATAAATTGGCAGGACAGCCCAGGGGCCTCCAGACAGGAGTGGGAAAAGGCTTTGCCAATTAAGAATGCAAACCCCTGTGCTCTGTGTCACGCTTGAACAATTTAAAATTCTC
>VYXF01003290.1:93448-108448 GCA_013397295.1 Polioptila caerulea
AAAAAAAGTTTGTGTGAAGCAGTTGGCAGTGAGGCAGGTACCAGAGAACCCAGAGGGGCTCAACAAACAGCTCAGCCTTATCTGGATGTCTGAGGGCTGCTGGGAAACTCCCCGTTCCTGCTGGAAGCTGAATTAATTCACAGTATTACAATTAAGGAGAAAAGAAGGGCGTCCCACCCCCAGTCTCTTTCAGAGCTGTTTTGTTCATGACTTTGTTCTCCCACGGCTCTTCTGGAGATGGAGGCAGACACAGGAAAGGGAGGGAAGTGGTTTTCTCTCCCGAAAGCATCATCCCCAGTCACCCGACTGGCGTGTGCCCTCCCGAAAGGCAGCGCTGGCAGAGGAGGGTCTTTGCACCAGCCAGAGCAAGAAAAGCATTCTGTGAGGTGCTGGTACTGCCACTCACCAGCCCCGGAGCTGCTAAAGCACAGCCCAACGCCGCCAGTGGCTCCCAGAGAAGTGAGGGATGCCCGCTGGCCATGGCTGTGCATCCCTGCGGTCACATCCCTGCACATCCCTGACCCAGCTGCTGGACAGCGCCGAGCTGATGGCACTGGCCACGACAAACCCTTTGTCCCAGCAGCCCAAACTGCCTCGGGGCTGCTGGCTCTGTCTGTGACTCGCTGCCAAGAGCCAGGCCAGCGTTCTGGGCCAAAGGGACAGAGCCATCCCGGCGGTGACAGAGTGCAGCTGCGGGGAGCAGCAGTCAATAATCACCGAGGCACAGCGGGACAAGCAGCTTGCAGCAGAGCAAGAAAGATGTTCCCCAAGGCAGCGTGCAGCCAGGCAGAGATGGAGCCACTGGAAAACATCCAGGGAAGGCTGTGGCAGAGCGGGAATGACTCACTGGCTCTTGGTGTGGAGGGGGTGATGGGGAGGAATTTGTGAAAGGAACGGGGAGATGGGTGTCTGTCACACCTTTGGAAGTGAGGTCTCTTTCCTCAGAGCTGCTGGAGTGGCTGGGACACTTACTGGGACATTTGCTGAGACATTTACTGGGTCATGGAGCAGCCTGGCTGTTCTTGGGATCAGGATTTGAGAGGGAGATGCTGCGTCCCCACCAGGGGCCTGGGATTGGCTTTGTAAAGTGGGGCTGCCACAGCTCCTTCTGCACTTTGTGCATCCACAGTGACATTCTGAGCAGGTGGGGAGGAGCAGAGCTGTGGGATGGAGCCTGGCCAGGCAGGAAGGCTTCATCAGGGGGAGGTGACTGGGTCTCTCACTGGTATTTTTTCTGTTCTGACTGTCTGCCCTGAATTTGGCTGCCCCAAGGAGAGCCTGAGCCCCATCTCATTGCTGAGGCACTGACCTGCATCCTCCAGGTGAATCTGGAAGCTGAGCCAGTCTCAGGGCTGGTTTACAGCAGCTCTGAGTGGAGCTAATTTGTTCCAAGACAGCTGCACACCCTTCTCCTGCCTTTGCCCCCTCCTAAATCCAACCTGATCCCTGTTTGCTTCCCAGCAAACCATCACCACAACACACAGCACCTCTGCTAAACCCTGTGCTCCGAGATCTGCCTGCACCCATCACCAATTCCAAAGCAGGGTTCCCTTTCATTTATCACCTCCCCACAGCGAGCAAATCCCCATTTATTTCCTGGCTGGCTGGCCAGGCACAGGCACAGGGCTGCCTTGTGGCACAGCCATGGGAAGGGTTTGGGACCCTTCTCTTTTTTGCTGGCAGCTAGGAAGCTCCTGTAGCAGCCAGCCTTGCTGGATTTAATGTAACCTCGGTGCTCCCTCCACCCCTGCTCACAGCATTTTCAGCACAGCACCCTGTGCCCAGCCAGTGCCAGCCCAAACTAAGCCTGTCCCCAGCCTGGCTTGTCACCCTGTCCTGGTGGAAGGAGGCATTTGCTGGACTCCTTCTGCCTGCTGGCCCTTTGAGCAAGACAATGAGCTCAGATGATGCATATTTATAATACACCCCACCTGACACATTCCAGGGAGCCTGAGACAAGTTCACAGAGCTAAATTAAACCGAGTTGAAAAGCTTGGCAGAACAAATACTTCCCCGGTTTGGTTCTGAAGGCAGGAGCGGGATTGGCTAATTTGAGACACGCTCCAGCAGAACACACACCCCCAGGCACAAGCTGCTTCCCAGCCTTGTTGTGATGCCTTTTGTTTGCAAAGGGTTAATGGGAAGCTGTTCCCAGGAGAGCCCGAGCCCGAGCTGGTGGAGCTGATGGGGCAGAGGGGAGGATAAACAGCGGGGCTTGCAAGGCACTGGGGGTTTTACAGGGATCTGAAGTCTGAGGGATGAGACGTGGGGAGGGTTTCTCTGGAGGCCGCTCTCTGGGCTGTGTGCATTCAGCAAATCCCTTCCAGGGCCAGCCAGGCATCCAGAGGATGGAGGGGATTAAGGAGGGCAGGACGCTGCTGGGAAAGCTGCACCAATGGCACTGGACCATGAGTGTGGGAGGCTGAAGAGCCTTCAGCCCTTCATTCCTTGGGTCCAAACCCTTCACAGCGCTTGCTTTGATCCTGGTTTGAGGGGGAGAGGAGAAATGGAACACAGCAGCTCCTTCTGCTCCCACCTCAGACCCTGCTCCAGCTCAGACCCTCCCCTCACTGCAGGTGGAGGTGACCAGGCTGCACTCCCCAGGGAAATTCTGTGCAAACACAAAGCCACGTTCCACATCAATTTGTGTTTGCAGCACCACTTAACCCCTGGCAGGATCCAGACCCAGCTCTGTCACCAAGCGCTGCTCATCTGGGCAGAGGAACAGGGGCAGCTGGACCTCAGCTTGGGGAGCAGAAGGGGTTGGTTAGGAAAGATGGCTGGCAGGGGTTTCTGAGCAGGAAGGGTGTCTGGGCTTCACCTGGAGATAAAAGCATCGTCTTAGTGATTCCCATGTGAGTGATGCAACCCCAGCAAACTTCTTCACATGCTCAAGGGGAGAGTTTTCAGCTGGGCAGGGTCTTTTTGATGTGATTTTCTATATTGTAATGAAGATAATTCAGCTGCAGGATGCATAGACCTTGAATGTTTTGCCAAGTTAGCAATGTACACATAGACATCCATCAACATCTTGATTTAACACATCCTTAAGGCTTGTTAGTTCCAGGAGGTGCTGGAGTAAGGGATGCTGTCTGCTGTCTGTTCCACTGGTAGACAACAACATCTTCATTTACCACATCCTTAAAACTTACTTAGTTCCAGGATGTCCTTGGCTGAGGGATGCTGCCTGTTCCCCTGATTAGGTGTCCCTCTTTCCTGATTAGGCTTGAAAGCCTACAAAGGTCTGACAGCAGGGAACATCCTCACTCGGGATAATCTCGACCTATTCCACATTTTGCAGCGCAGCCAGCTAAAGGTTAAACACCAAAATGAAGGCAGAGCTGCTCTTCTGCCTCCGTGCCCTGATAGAAGTCAGATGGAATTTTCAGAGCCATCACAGCCTCTCCCATCGGGGTGTTTGTTGATGTAACTCTCACTTACACAATCAGCCACCACACAGGCGAGTGCCAAGGCATGGCTGCGATCCTGACAATGCCTCATCTCCCTGGAAATCCCCCTCTGCACAGGCTGGGCCCCCAGAATGTGCTGCTCACCTCCCACACGGCGCTGCTGGTCCCTGCAAAGGGGTGCTGGGAGCGTCCTGATTTTATTGTGTGTGCCATGGGGGCAAACCCAGCCTCCCCAGGGGTGGTCAAACAAACAAATGCCCCGACCCCTCTGCTTTGTCCTTTCTCTCCCTCCCACAAGTGGGAATCCCTCTATCCCCTCTCTTAATTTCCCTCCACTGTAGCCCAGAAATCTGGATATCCCCTGGGTGCTCCGCTCATTCCCGGCACGGCCATGCCCCTGTCTGGGTACTGATCACATTGAGCATCCTTTGAAGATCCCTGACCACTTTCCCTCCCTCTGTCATTTTTGCCAGCCCAACTGGCACTTTGAGGCTTCTCAAGCCGCTCTGCAGCCTCTGATGAGGTTTTGGGAGAGCCTGGAAGGGGAGTGTGTGGATCCAGCCCTCCCTGGGGCGCCGGCTTTGAAGTGGACACTGGGATGTGCTTGGCTTTCGTGGGGATTTCACACACATTCCAGCCAGGGAATGGCTTTGCCATGCAAGGCTCTCTCCAGTTTGTCCCTTCCCTGCAGGAAGCCCCAGCCTTGGTTAAACAACATCTGGTTAAAGAGCTGCTGGCCGCAAAAACATGTCTGGAATGTGGCCCTAGCCCCTGGTGACCTCCAGTGGCCACTTACAAGGATGGGGTTTGGATGCAGCAGTGGGAGCAGGGTGTTAACCCCACGGGAACCAGCAGGGATTGAGGATTCTGCAGAATCTTGATGGGAACTCCATCACAGATTCCTCTTCCTGGGCTGGCTTTTCTTCTCTGGGCCACTCTAGCAAAGAAGGGGCAAACACGACCTTGCTGTCACTAATCCACCCCAAACTCACCTGCCCTCTCCCCACCTCGCTTGGCCAACCCCCACAGACCCCCCTGCCTCCCACAGCCCAGGACTTGCAGGATGAGGAGCAGCCCAGCCTGTTTTTGGGAAGAAGATGAGCCCTGGAGAAGAAGGGAAATGTTCTCTGGCATTTCCTCTGCCTCGCAGCCCTTAATTTTAGTTCTGCTTCATTTCCTTGCAACTTGGCAGAGTAATGAACAATCAAATCCCTTTAGTAATTTATTTCTTCTGCCGCACAGTTTCGAGGAGGTGATGACACTCGAAATTGCCTCTCCTGGAGGGATGGAGGGGCCGGATCCTGTAGCCCATTACACCAGAGTGTGCCTGTCCAGCTCCCAGCAGCCTGCCCAGAGCACAGCGTGCTCCCAAACCCGTGTTCAGCCAGAGATACAGCCCCGCTCCCTTGATGAGTCCATTAAGGTCACGCTATTACAAGCAGCCACCAGATGAATTCTGTCAGATAGAAGGCACAGGAACTGCAGCTCAGACTCTCATCATTTGTGTTAATAGAGTTAATTTGCTCAACAATCCCCTGCAGCACTCCTGGGAACGTCTCACTCTGCCTGGCCTGTGCCCCGGGCCGTGTTTGTCTGGGGTGTTTACAGCACCGGCAGCTGTGTCCTGGATGTCTCCGAAGGATGAGCTCCCCTCCCGTTTGCATCCGTGTCCAGGGACCCTGGGGATGCACGGCAGGGTGAGGAGGAGCTGCCCTGCTTCCCTGTCACCCAGCCAGACGTGCATGGGCATGGAAAGGGGGACAATCCTCTCCTGTCCCCAGGCAGCTGCAGCACCAAGGAGGGCTCCAGGCTGCTCCTCACACCCCCTTCCTTCTCTCCTCTCCCAAAAACCCCTGAGAGCTGCAGCAATCCAGACCAGGGGGTGCCAGATGTGTGAGGATGGAGCTGCTGGATGCTCCTGGTGCTGCTGCCTCCCCTCCTGCCCCTCACACACCCTCCAGGACTGTCACCATCCCTGTCCTGCTGTCCCCAGCTGCCTCCACCCAATCCTGCTCCAGGAGAGGGACCTGGTGCAGAAAACAACTCAGACTTCACATTCCCCATCCTTTTCCTGCTTCCTCCCTCCCGTTAATGGCATGGAAAGGCCTCTCACACACCCTCATCCCTCACCTAACTTCTGAAATGATGGAAGCACCAACAATGAGCCATCATTCAGCTGGGTATTTCTCAGCTTGGACACAGGGAGCTTCCCCCTTCTCCAGCTTGGATCAAATGGAAAAGCAGGAAAGGGAGCAATCAGTCAGCAGGACAGAGAAGCTGAAGGACAGGCCATGGATGCAAAAGCCAGGCTTACCCTGGGGACACAACAGGAATAAACATCCCTGCACTGTTCCATTGGCACTCCAGCAGGTGGATGTGGTCAAGAGGGCTGTAATGATTCAGAAAAGGCAGAAGATTTGAAAAACTGCTCCTGATCTGTCTCTGGAGACGGGCACACATTTGTTTGTGGCTTCTGAGATGACAAAATAATTTCCCTGTGTTGGAGGATGACAAGGCTGAGGAGCTTGCTGGACAGCATCTCCTTGGATACTCCACTTGTTATAAACAGAGGGGTTGAAAGACTCAGGAGACTGAGGAGATTCCTAACTCACTGCTGGTGGTTTTGTACTATTTGTTAAAATAGTTAAATTTGAGAAGGTTAAATTCCAGCAGAATGGAGGAGGGCACAGAGAATGACTCGAATCCTACAGGGTGATTTCCTGGCACCACAGAAAAAGCAACCACAGGCCCCAGTTAATAAAGAATTAAAAGGCAGGAATATAATCAATGCCAGTCTGTGAGGTTCATGGGAAATGGGCCTTGTCAGTCAAACACAATGTCATTTCTTTCCCTACTAAACCAGTCATGTCATCAAAGCAAGTGTAGAGACGGGATGGAAAATAGATTTAGAATGACTGACGGGATTTGGGAGCTGAACACAGAGGCTGCCAGAGCTGGTCAGTCACAAGGTCAGCCCCGAACCCAGGATGAGCCCTCCCCATCTCCAAATCTCCTTCTCCCCACCCCGATCCCTGCTGGGTGTCAGGAGAGGGGAGGTGACCCCTCTGTGACACCGGGCCTTGAGGAAAGGACATTCTCAGGATAGGACAGGGGTCTCAGAGCCTCTGTGGAGGAGCAGAGCTGCCTGTGCACATCCCTCCTTTTGGGGACAGGCTCCAACATCTTCCTCTTCGCCTCCCCCCGTTCAGTTGCTCAGGTAACACTTTCAAGGCAGGTCCTCAAAGCAAATTTTTAGGTCAGTTATAATTGGAGAAGCTCACACGGAGCTATAAAACATCAGTTAATATGCTGGAACTATCTAGTTAAATGCCAATTATAAAACCCCATAAGCTCCTCAACTCAAATATATTAATAACATAATTAAACATTTACTGCTTATGCAAATTAAAAGTTCAGTTAATCGGACGTCAAACGAAACCCTAGGAAGTGACCATTTAAGTAACTAATTTCTATTTAATTACCATTCCTCCCCCGTTGCAAAGCCCCCCATGCCATTTTTCCTGGGCAGTGTTTACTCGAGCCACTCTGACTTGGCATTCCCACCCCATTCCATTCATAAGCCCAGGCAGCTGCAGCATTCAGAGCACAGCTGGCAGCAGCTGGATGGGGCACACTGGGGGAATGATGGACTTTGGGGCGAGCATTTCGGGGTGGCATCAGCTCCCTGGGTGGACAGACCATTGTTATGGTGGCACTGGAAGCACTGGGAGCTGCAGCAGTGGGAAGAGGCTGTAAATGAAGCGTTAATTCCTCGAGGGATGGAGGAATTGCTCCTGGCGAGCAGAGCCAGAGGGATGGACTCCCTCCTCCCTCCCTCCCTCCCTCCTTCCTCGGGCAATCAGTTAAACCTGACAGGTGTGAAGTTGGCAAATTTCTCTCCCAAACCGTGAGGAAAACAGGCTGGCAGGAGTTTGGGGGGGACAGGGAGATGAGGGAGAGGTGGGGACATTCCCACACCCTCTCCCCCTCTCTGTGGTGGCTCAGGGTGGGAGGAGGGAGGGAAGATGCACCTGGGACTCAGGGGTGAGGCTGGAAAGAGACTTGAAAACCAAGAAAATCAGAACCCACCCCTCTCACAGGTCCCTTTGATCCCTTAGGATTTGATCCCTAATCACCTCCCGGGATTTAGCCAGCACTGAGCTCCCCAGCAAACCTCAGGAGGTGTCTCCTGAGCATTTATTGTTCACATTCAAACTCTTTTCCTCCCAAAATTCCCAACCATTCAGACAAAACCCTCTGCCTGCTTCCTACCAGGACCTGGGTTTGGTCCAGCAGTTGTGAAATCTGGGCAGGAGGGAGCATCCCTAACTCATCTTGAGCCTGGCTTGGTCAGATGAGGCCACATTCACCTCAGCTGCCGAGGTGAAGGGAGCAGCTCGGATGGAAGGTATCCATAAATCACTGCCTTTCAATTATTCAGCCCCTGGAGGATGATACAACATTTTTAACCTCCATTTCAGGTGAAAATATCAGCCTGGCTCTCTGATTTCTGCTCGCTAGGATGTGAAATTCCAGCAGTGCAACACACATCCATTTTTTATTCTTTTTTTTTACAGGCTGAGCCTTTTTCTGCAAATACTCTCTAAAGCCAGGCTGCATCTGAACACAGTCTGGGGAGGCTGTGAAATGCCTTGTTTGGAGGAGGAAGAGGAGGAGGAGGAGGAGGAGAGAACCAGCCCCCCTTGCCTTCTGCCAGGCACCACTGAGGGCATCTGAGGCTCAACAGCTCTTCTGGTGTCACAGGTCCCTCAGCTGGAATCCATTTGCATAAAGCAATTTCTTCCGACAAATATGTTCATACAAATCAAACTCGAGATTGCAAATAATTTGAAAGTGAAAAAAAAAAACAAAACCAACCAAAAAACCAAACCGAAAAACAACAAACCCAACCCTAATCAAACATATTTGTTGCTACAAGTAATTCAGCCTGCACCGTGAGTTTCTCCTGGTTCCATTTATCCAGCAGTAGCTGGAGGAGATTTAATGGGCTCTGTGTGACCTTGAGTGCTCTGAGCTGAGCAGGAGCAGGACTTGCCTCTCACCTCACGAGGAACTGGGGGTGGAAGGTCCCGAATTTCAGTGACCTGACCTGTTTCCAGGGCCTCCTCACTGGTTTAACATCTCCCAGTCCCCCCTTCTCCTCTGTCTGCTGGAGCCCTTTGGCTCCTGCACTTGCAGTTGTGATTCTGTGGATCCCTGGGAGATCCCCCTGATTTCGGCTGTTGTGCAAGGTGTTCATCCCAGGTGCTCCAGGGAGGTCGAGCAGGTTCCCTGGAAATTCCCTGGTTACCCTGGGCTGTATCTCACCACAAACCCTGCTCCAACTCATTTCTTTGGGCGGAAACAAAACCCCATTGTAGCCAGGAAAGCCGAGGGAATGCACAGGATGGTGCACAGGAAGGTGCATCTCCCAGTTCCAGGGAGCTGAATCCCACCATGCTCTGGACCACGCTCAGCACTGCACCCACAACAGCCACACAACTCTGGCTCCTCTCCTCCTGCCCTGATGCAGCTCCTGCCTCTCTCCTCTGCTGCTCCTCAGGGCTCTGCAGCCCCTTTTGGGGCTCTCCTGCTCAGCTGTGCCTTGGAGAAGGGATCCAAGCCACGCTGCCATTTTTCCATGGGCTGCAGGTACTGGTGGTTCTCCCACCCCCAGAATGTCCCTGTTTGGTCCCAAAGAAACCCAGTCCTGGAGGGCACTGCCTGGGGGGCTGTTCCTGCTGCCTTCAGCCCTCTGCAACCCGAGCTGCCTGCTGAGGAGAGGCCCCAGGCCATGGGTTTTATCCATCATCACTGAACTCTAAAGGCCTGGCTGGGAAACCAGGGCAGCATTTCCCAGGGGCTCATCCCAGGCAAGACAGCCCCTCCTGTCCTTCCCATCGTAGCCCCAGCTCTGCTCTCCTTCTGCTCCTGCCCATCCCCAGACTCAGCTGAGGCAGCTGCTGGGAGCTGTTCCTGCAGGAGCCATGGTCACTCCTGAAGGAAAGCTGCACTTCCAGCATTGCCATGGCTAACGGGGCAAAACGAGAGAGGGAAAACGGCTGGAGAGACAGACACAGCCCAGAGAGTGGGCACGAGTCCCTTTGGTTCCCTTGAAGCCTGGCTTTTCCTCCTCTTTCACAAGGAAAGCATTCCCAGGGCTCTCCCAAATCCCTCCCAAAGCAGAGTTACTGAGGCCTGGCTCCGTGAGCAGCACAGGGATTCTCCTGCCAGGCTGCACACAGGGCACTGATCCCCAGCCTGGCACCAGCCTCCTGCTGCCCTGGCACAAGCCCCAGGGACCACACCACTCCTTGCCAGCCTAGTCCTGAGCATTCCCCTCTCCCTCCAGCTGAAATCCCAATTTGGGTCAGCATCCCTCTGTGCTGGGCAGCACTGGGGTCCGGGTCAGGTTTAGGGTCAGGCCTCCAGCACATCACCCACGTGCTGAGGCTGGGTGCAAAAATCCCTTCCCAGGGAGTGTCCCACTCTCCCAGAGGAATGGCAGAGGAGCTGATAGCAGGGCAAGGACAGCTCGAATGCTGCCTCTGATCTCCTGCCTGGTCTCTCCCTCCCTGGCAAAAGCCTGGCCTTGATCTCTGGGAACAAGGCTTCCTTTGTCAGCTCCTTTCACAGGACTGTCCTTCCCAAGGCAGGGGACAGGGACAGGGACATGGGGACACGCCCTGGCCCAGCTCACCCTCAGCACCCCTGAGCCTGCAGAGAGTTTGGAGGCACCATTGCCATGGCAGGCACGTGTGGCACTCGAAAACACCCTCCAGTGTCCCTGACACCAGCTAATTCCACATTTCCAGGGAAATATTGACATTTTTCCAATAGCCTGTCCCATCTGCTGCAGCCAGCAGTGAGAACTTCCTCAGCCACAGACACTTGTCCCAACTTTTCACAGATTTTTGGATGGATTTTTCTGCCCTGTGTTTTTCTAGCCGTTTATTTTTAAGCTCAGGTTGACTTTGGGCCTCAGCCAAGGAATTTCAGTGTTTACACCAACAAAGGGAAGCGCTCCCAGCCTCCTTTAGCCCAGACTGGAGCTGCTGTCCAAGAATTCCACACAAAACCACTGTGCCAGTGGCAAACCCAGTGATTCCCAGTCCACCTTCTCCAGCCCAGTGCTGTTTTGGAGACATCTTAACCCTTAACCTTCAGCATTCACCTGTGAGCAACTCCCCTTCCAAAAGACCGATACAAATAATTGGAATTTCCAAAAAACACTGCAAATCCTGGGATATTTCCAACCCAAAGCATTGGAAAACAGGTGCCATTCCTGCTGCTGTGCTCCCCTCACAGCTCCCAGTCACTGAGTGCACAACGACGCAGCCACGCACGCCCCAAAAAGAAGGAGAAGGTCTCTTTTTTTAAAATTCTTTATTTATAAAAAAGTACATTTTTTTTTTCCACAGCTCAGCCACTATTGGTTTTTTATACAAGTAAAAGGAAGGGTGATGCAACACCCCTCCCACACAAATTATAACCATGAAAATACCACCCTACCCCTCCCCAGGACTCAAAATTAACAAATTACAAAGGATGGAAAACAAAACAAAACAAAAACCAAAATAAACCAAAATAAAACAACGAACCAAAAAACAAAATTAAAAAAATCCGAAAAAGAACTCTGGAAAAAAAAACCAAACCAAAATCATAAAAGTTCATTACATTATTATTATTATTTTTATTTTTTATTTTTTACAAAAGCACTTACAACACAGATTACAAAATAAAAAAGAAAAAAAAAAGAAATAAAAGAAAAAAAAAGTGGGGTTGGGGTATTTGTTTGTCTGTCTGCAGTTTTAATTCCACAATGATCATTACAGCCAGAGGACGAAGAAAAAGAGAGATAAAATCACTGGAGCTGAGGAATCATGTTTTAAAAAAAAAGAGAAAGGCCAAAGAAAAGAAAATCCAGATCCTCCACCAGAGTCCCTCCACCAACAGGAGCATCTGCCAGCGGAGGATCCGACTCTGTGTGCTCCTGACGTTCCCCCCAGGGGAACCACACAGGGAAAATCCCAAATCCAAGCTCAGCCTCCTCTCTGAGGCTTGGCTTTCCTTCCCTTGCGGATGGGCTGAGCCCCCCTGCTCTCCCCCAGCCCCTCTGCCCTTGGTCCCCCACTCCAGGGCGAGTTTGGGGGTGATGGGGAAGGACCCCAGACCTTCAGACCCTCCCCTGTCCCCAGCACTCCCCTGCTCATCCCGAGGAAAAGCTGGAGCTGGCAGCAGATTTCCCTGGGGATGAAGGGGATGGAAGGAAGGAGTGCGGGGTGGGGAGGGTGAGGTTCTGTTTCACACCTCATCAATACACAACAGGCAGCAGCCACACCATGCTGGCAGTGTCCCCTGTCCCCACAGCCCGCACAGACCCCAAAACTTCACTGCTACAACAGCAGAGGCTGAGGGAAACTTAAAAGTGGGTTTTAACCCGCTGGCAACCTGGGATCCCCCCCATTTCCACCCCAGGAAACCTCCGAGCCTGCAGGAAGGACACATCTGACCCCCACAAGGGCAATGGGGTTTCTCTCCATCTAATCTGGAACCCAAACCCCCAAAATCTGTGTGTGCGTGTGTGTGTGTGTGCTTGTGCATGGCCAAGAGCCAAGCAGGGCAGCAGCCCCCGTTCCAATCACACCCCCTTCTCTAACTGCCTCGAGAGCAATCTTGGGAATCTCTCCCTCCCTAACCCTCCGTGATTTTTGCTGAACTGTTGTTGTGTTTCTTTTTGACTCAACATCAGGAAAATGGCTCCCTTTGTCCCTCATGTCTTTGCAATCAATTTGGTGCAACCATCTCACTTTGTTGATTTATTTCATGAGCAAATCTTCAGGTTGTTTTTTTTTTTTTTTTTTTTTTTCTTATTTTTTTTCCCTCCTGCTTGAATGAAAATGATTTAACAGAGGAAAAAAAAACAAACCAAAAAACAAACCACTAAACCTGGTAATTAAATAAGGGAAAATAACATCACTAGGGTGAATTGCAATGAATAATCCTAGAGAAAAGCCCCAGCAGGGAAACAGCTGGGGTGTCTTTGTACATAAAGCACGGGCTCGTTGTGGGTTGTGACACATCTGTTTGCTTGTACAGCTCCCTGAACTCACACCGGGAAGGAAATGGGGGATTGGCCCAAATTCACCTGGATTTTGGGTCACTGCCCCCTCTCTCACTGCCTGCTCAGCCTCCCCACCCACCCTGAGGTAGCACAAGCTTTGCCATCCCGGATGAAAAGGAAAAAGCACCACGCTGATGTCTCTGTTCCCTGGCCAAACCCAGGGATCCCTCCCGGACAGGGATCCCTGTGCAGGGAGGGGATGAGGCACTGGCAGCCAGCCCCAGCAGAGTGAAGGCGTTCCCCAGGCACAAACCCGAGCCAGGCACTGCCGGGGGGGCCACACCAGCTCGGGACTGGTGTGAAATGGGACAGTTCCTGGAGAGCAGCAGCTCCCTAGCACCGAGGTGGAGAGGAGGAGGCCCATGGACAGCTTCCCTCTCCCAACTGGAAGCTCCCACTCGCTCCTTGCCAGGTCCCACAGGGGCATTTTCCACCTCCTTAGCACCTCTGATGAAAGGGGGGGTGGAGAAGCAGGGGATTTTTCACTTGAGGGTCCCAGAGAGCCCTGAGCTCAATGTGGCACTCCAGCCTGGCAGATTCTGCCCAGTGCAGGAAATTGGGGCACAAAGGGACAAGTGACACCATCAGCAGAGCAGAGAACAGCCCAGGCTGGCCCTGCTGCTGAGCCCTGCCTGGTCCCAGCACATTCCCTCCCTGCAGAAGCCCCCAGGAGCAGGATGCACGTGGTTCTTCACTTTGCCCTCTCTGCTGAGCTCACCCCTGCACTCAGGTAGGAACAGGTATCACTTTCTGCTTGATGGTGGTGGAAAAACTCATCTAATTCCCTTCAAGGGCCCCCTCAGAGCAATTTAACCCAGAGAAGGCAGTGATGCAATTACTGGACCAAAACAGCTCTCAGATGAAGCATCAATCTGATTTTCTTCCCCCACACTTCTTTTTTCTCCCACCTTGCTGTGGATTAATGGCTAATCACTTGGCTAATTACCACCCCTAGAGCCTCTTGGCCATCTAGCTGACCTTGCAAGGGACAGCAAGAAGCAAATGACAGCACAGAGGTGGCATTTCTCCGTGGCTGTGGTGATAATTGCACCAGGGGAGCAATGCTGAAGAGCTCAAGGATGAGAGAAATGCAGCACTGAACCTTGAACTCGCTGGGTGCCTTGCTGCTGTGCCAGGGAACGCTGGCTAAGGATCTTCCACTCCAGGTTCTGGATGAAAAATGATCATTTGACTCCTTTTCTGAACCACTCTGAGGAGGTAAGTGCCTGAGCTAGGTCCTAAATTTGGGCAGGTGCAAAAAGGGCAGGAAAAAGTGCTGCAGCAGGAAGGGAATCGTGGACAGGCTCTAGCTTGGAAATTCCACATTGCTCCACTCTCTCCTTTCCTTTCCCTGGGTCCTGCTGGGTTTTTGAGCACTCATTCAGTGGACAGTGTGTGAATGGGCAATAAATAAGCCAAGGAGGCTACAGCTCCAAAAATGGCACCTTTAAAGGCAAACTAACAACTCCCAGAGCAGATTTTTTAGGGTTCCTTTGGTCACCCCTGAACCTGGGAACAGCCACACAGCCCTGATCTCTCCCAGACCCTTCTGCCCCACTTGTCAGGCTTTGAACCTTTGTTTTTTAGGACACAGGGCTGCGGGCTCAGGATGGTGGGAATTGGCCAGACCTGAGCAGTGGCCTCTGCCTGAACGTGAAGAATCGCTGCTGGGCCCTGTAGATTTTATCAAGGATTGTTTTCTGCCAGCGCCACCTCCTCACAGGATGGACCTGAGCTGGGGAAATCTGCAGGGCAGGGTCTGTGCCACTCATCTCACTCAGTGCCTGCTGATGCCTACCCAGAGGTGGGTGTTGGAGGCATTGTCACCATCCTGCTCCAAGCCTGGCTGTGGGATTCAGATCTAAAGGATTATTCACTCCAAGGTGGACTTTGTAGGGAATTCTCCCTGCACCACACACTGTGCAGCCTCTGCCCTGATCCAGACTACAAGGCTTCCCTCTGGGGGAATCAAAGCCCTGCGTGCTGCTCTCCCAAGGCTCTGGAGGGAAGTCATTCCCACCCCTAATGATCATTAAGCAGAGCTTTGGAGAGATGTTAAGAGGTTTCATTTCCTTTATTGGGGGATTTCTTGCTAGCAGGGTGCTGCTGGTGGCAGTGGACGGGCCTGGGCCGGTTCAGCCTGAGGGACCCTGAGGGAATCTCTGCCTGCCCTGGCTCTGGGAGGACACAGAGCAGCCTTCCTGTGGCATGTGGCTGCCGTGCCAGAAGCCAGGAAGCCTGAGGGGCTGGCAGGAACAGCGGAGAGATTACAGCCCTACAATTGGATTGCCCACTGCCCTACCCCACTAATGCAATCAGAGCACACTGGGCACGGCTCAGGCTGAGCTCCCTGCGGTCTGCACCGAGCACCTCACGGGAAAGGAAAGCTTTGGAGGCTGCCTGGATCAGAGACCTGACCTTGTCTCATCTGTGTGGGTCTGCCTCTCCATCCTCCTCCCTTTCTGC
>VYXF01003290.1:109619-121750 GCA_013397295.1 Polioptila caerulea
GGAAGGGGGAGTCTCACCACCCCCCCAAAAAAAAAAAAAAAAAAAAAAAAAAAAAGTGATTAGGGGGAAAGAAAACCCCAAAATCCATTCACCTGATAATGGCACCTATGTTTCCATTGCCATAAAACTCTCCTGGCCTCTGTCCTAGGGACAGCCCACCTGCCCCCCTCCCAAGGTTAAAAAACAAACAAAGAAGACAACATACAAACAAATTTCCAGTGTTTCAGGGGGGTGGGAGCGGGAGGAGGAAGCCTCGGGGAGGGAAGNNCCCTCCCCTCCCCCCCCCAAAAAATGATCCGTAAGCAAAGCCACCCTCCCTCTCCGCTCGCCCCTGCTGGGAGCATCCAAAAAGTCAGTGCGGGGCCGGCCGGGTGTGCTCGGAGGGATGCAGGGGAGGGAGGGCATCGCTCGTGAGCGCGTTGGTGAGCGTGTGTCAGTGTGTGTGTGTGAGAGTGTGCGAGTGTGAGTGTAGCAGAGGGGCGTGGAGCTACACGTACCACTCCTTTTTGGAAATAAAAGACCCGTCGTTCTGCGACACCATGTTCTCGGCCAGGTCGAGCTGCTCGGGGTCGTACTGGAAGCCGAGTGTCCTCTCGTCGTAAGGTTCGGGGTGGGCCTCGCCCTCGTCCACGGTGAAGTAAGGCCTCTTGGCATCCTCCTCGTAGGCTTTGGGGCCGCCCAGCTTGCGCTCGCCGCCGGCATCCTCATCCTCGTCCTCGTAGGTGCTGCCGCCCAGGGGGCCCGGCTTCTTCTCGTCGTCCGAGTCGTCGGGGTACTGGAGGTTCTGGGCCATGGGGGGGTGGTGCTGTGGGATGCCAGCCTTGCTGTAGCCGTTGCCGTACACGTGCTTCTTTGTGCTGTAGTCACCCTTGAAGGTGTGACGCCGGCGCCGGAGTACCACAAAGAGCACCACGGCCACCAGCAGGACCAGCGAGACGCCTCCCACTATGCCCCCAATCACCGGTGTGGGGATGTTCGGCTGCACCATGGATTTGTGATCATCGATTGGAGACGGGGTGTAGGGAAATTCTGGGTAGGAAAAGACAGATGGAAGGGGGAACAGTGTCAAACCATGCGGAAACGCGCCCTCCCTCCGTGCTCTCATTGCCAGTTTGGGGCGGGGGGTGAGGGGGTGGGAAGATGAGGGTAAGGAACAGGGAAGGGAAAAACTGGGGAAAGGGGAAGAGGGGCGTCCTCTCCGGGGTCAGCTCTGCCTCAGCAAGGGGAAGGTGCCGTGCCAAGCTGGCCAAGCCTCATGCAGGAGCCCAGCAGGCTGGAAGCAGTGATTTCCCCTCCCCAGCCCTCCTGGTGTCTCCAGGCGTGCTCAGATCCCACCAGCCCCGTGTCTCGAGTCCGGCCGCGCTCCGTTTTACCGGGTGACAGAATTCCGGTGCCAGGTTCCCAGAGAGTGCTCCTGACAAGGAGCGAGACCCCAGGCCCCACCCGAGGGTGGGCACCGAGCTGCTCAGAGGTGCCACGCTGGACCCACCAGCTCTGCATCCCTCTCCTCACATCCCAGAACCAGCTGGGCACAGGAGGCAGCAGCACCTTGTGATCCCCCAGCCACCCACAGGTGCCCTGTGGCTGCACAGAGCTGCTCAGAGCCCTGCTGGCTCCTGACCCCTTGTGCTGACCCTGCAGCACAAGGACACAGCCCTCCCACTGCTTCTTTTCCTTCCCTGGCCAGCACAGTGCCACTCCTCCTGCTAATCTTGCTCCTACAGTTACCCTGACCTATTTAAAAAAAAAAAAAATAACTCAAAAAGAGGCAGAAGAAAGAGATGAGAAAGCAGCTCTCTTCTCTTTCATGCAGTTCAACACCTACACGTTGGCACAGATAAAGTTTGAGCCAGGACTTCAATCAATCTTCCTGGGCACAGTTACAGCTCCTGGCCAAGCTCAGAGCCTGTTGAACAGCCGTGTCCATGAGGCATCAAACACCACATGGTTGCCTCAGCCCTTCACGTGCCTCCCAATTTAGGCAGCAGGTGCCTGGTTAATGCCCTGTGGCAGCCTTGTCTTTGCCCAAGACCTTTCCCAGCGCTTTTGCCACCCCCAAGGCCTGTCTGCCAACCCTGGAGCCTCCCAGCCTTCTCTTTTTCCCCCAGCAGCCAAGGAGAGGTGCAGACCCAGCAGCAAGCTCAGCACCCCTGAGCGCAGCCAGGGTGGGGTGATGGGGAAAGGGGGGCTCAAAGGCAGCAGATTCCAAAGGGATGTGAGGCAGTGGCTGCTGCCTGCCCCCCTTCCTGTCCCTGCTGGCACAGCTCAGCCCAGCCACTGAGGGAGAGGGGAGAAAAGAGCTTCCCCCAAGTGAAGGCACTGCAACAGCTGCAGGTTTTGGACAAGGGCACTGAATTCGAGCAATTGCTGGCCTGAGCTGTAAATGTTTTGGGTTTTTTTGTGCCTGGAAGATGATTAATTCCTGCCTTTCCTGAAACATCAACCCGACAACAGCGTCTTGGTTTCTGCACTGCTGACTTGCCTGGAGCGAAGCCTCCTGAGGCTGAACCCACACAGAGAGCAGCCCATGGGCAGAGTGGGCTGGGGGACAGATGGAGGGTCCCTGCTGCAGCCAGAACGAGGCAGGGGCCAGCATTTTTTCCAGCCTTAGAGAAGCAGCGAGGGCATGTCTTGCAGCACGGGGAGCTGGGGTTGGGTTGTGGAAAGCCAAAGCCACATGTTGCATCAACAGAAAGCCTGTCCCAGCCAGCTGGTTATTGCAGAACCTCTCTGCAGGGACACCAGGGACAGTCACGTCCATCCCCTCGTGGTCCTGCCTGCTGAGGGCTCAGCTTCAACCACACAACGCCCGCACTGTTCCCCCTCCCCCTGCCCCAGCCGCCTCCCCAGCGCTGCTCCTCGCTGTCCCAGCCTCTGTGGTGCCCAATTCCAGAGCTGTGCCCGAAGCAGGGGAGCAACTGGAGGCTGAGGGGGAGCAGGGGAAGCCCAGCAGGCTGGCTGAGGCCCCAGGGGCTCAATCCTTCATTTTCCCACAGCTCTGAAGCCTCCTCACACCGTGCTGTTCCCTACAGGTCCCAAAACCCACCCCGAAAAGCCCCAGACGTGCTGTGCACATCCCTCAAACCACACTGATCCCTCTGCCTCCCACTCTGGAGAGCAGATCTGAGAGGGGAAGTCTGTGCCTGATTTCTAAAGGAGCCTGGCCCACTTTCCTGTTGAAAGCCTCATTAACAGTCCAGGTTGGACGTGTGAAGAGAAAAGGGGGGATGTTTTCCTACCTTTCTCAGGAGATATTTATTTTTTCCCTGCCCTTTGTGCTGCCCACTCCTGAGGTAGCACTTGCCATCCCCGTGCCACCCCCCTGGCACTGCCAACGCCGTGGATACGAGCAGGAACACATCCATCCATCCATCCATCCATCCATCCATCCATCCATCCATCCATCCATCCATCCATCCCTGCTGGATTTCACACATCACTCAGGCAAGGAGCTATTTTCTCCCCATCCTCCTCGCCGTGGCCCCGTTCCCATGCCAGAGAAAACAAACCCAGACTGTGGGAAGGGAGAAAGAAAGAAGGAAGACAGGGGGAAGATAACACGCCAGCAGCCCCAAATCACCCCCTCCTCACCCACAGAGCTTCCTCCCCCAGAGCTGGGACAGGGGGGCTCTGGGGGTGACCCTGGCTGGGCTCAGTGTCCGGGGAGGAGGGGTCCGGCCACTCCAGAGCCCAGCACTGCCACTGGATGGTGGCACAGCCTGGGGCTGGCCCTGGAGCAGGGTGGGCTCTGCCCACCTCCCCGGGCTGTCAGAGTCAGTGACAAAGTGCCACTGGCAGGTGGTGAGCGGGGACCAGCGTGTCACCTGTGCCCGCATGCAGCCCCAGCAAGGACCAGGACATCTGCCAATGCCACAAACCGGGATCCACCCCGTTTGGTGTGTGGGGTGCAAGCAGAGCAGCACCAAGGAGAGAGGGGGAAGTGTGGGAAAAGGATCCCCTTTTTTTGTGTCCAAGGAGGGGCGTGAAATTTCTGGAAACCGGTGCGATGCCCGAGCGTGCTCGGGGGCCCCATGTGAAAAATCCATTAGGAAGAGTCTGGAGAGAATTAAAACCACTGTGAAAAGCGGCCTGGAGAAACAGGAGACAGCGGAGCCGAGGGAGGGGGAACAAGCCAGGCTTTAATGCCAGCATGAAAAGCCTCCCCCCGCCTGCCACCCCCCAGCCCTTATAAAAAGAGGGAGTGCTGTATGAATAGGAATTAAAGCAGCAACACTATCTGCCCGTGCCCGCCTCTGCCAGCTGTTGCATTCAGCCCAGCTTCCTGTCCCTGTGCCAGCAGCCAGACCCCTGGGACAGCAGCTGGGAGAGCAGGGAGACAGGAGGTCACCCCGGGCTCAGCCTGGCACAGGTTCCCTTTGATTCCTCTGCAAGGCTCCAGGCATCTCCTTCCCTCTTCCTGCAGCCCCCCAGGGCTCAACAGTGAGGCCACAAACCTCCCCAAACCTTCCCCATCACAAGAGTGGCTTCAAAAGGACAGGTTTTTAAAAACCCCATCTTTCTCTTAATGGCTGTTTTCCTATAAAAGTGAGGTGCATGCAAATCATCCCACCTGTCCATCAACCCTTTATCTGCTGCTTTTTTTGAAGCTGCTGGCCAATTTTAGTGCTATGTGACAGAAAGAGCTGAAATTATCCCTATCAGAAAGCTCCTGGAGACGGCTGGAGTGGGATCCTTGGTAGAGGTGGGAGCTAAACCTCATTAGACATCAGAGAACCCAGAGGGACAAAAGGCTGCTCCCAGGGGCAGGAAGGGCCCAGATCAGAAAAAGGGTATTTTTAGACACCCAGTAATTCTTCTGTGATATGCAGATCCAGGGGAAATCAGCTTTCAAAAGCTCTCCTGCTCATTTGCTGGGATATTTTAAAAGACTACTTCCTGTGGACATGTTTTTCCTTCGAGTCCCATTATCATCGTCTTCCCCTCCATCCTAAGGACCAAGGGGAAAGCCAGCACCAGCCCAAACTCTCTCTGTAGCCACAGGCACTGAAGAAAATGTCAAACTCCATGAGCTGTTGGACACGTGTCAGCCCAAGCTCTTCCAGAGGAAGACTCTGCATTTCCTCCTACCTTGGAAAACCAAACATCCACACAACGTGAACAGCAGTTCCTGGGAGGAACAGGAACCCGAATTCCAACGTATTCATGGGGCTTCCCAGTTCCCAGATGGCCTCAGCAAATACAGAAATGACCCTGTAGGGTTTGTTTAGGAGCCAGATTGCTGATGGCAAACTTTCCCTGCCGGAACAGCCCGTGCCAAATCATCCCAGGACTTTGCTCCTGAGTTAAGTTATGTACACGAGGGAAGAGAAGGAGAGACCTTGGGACAAAGCTGCAATTTGAGAAGCCCAGAGCACTGCTGACCTTCTCGCTCCCCCCTGCACCTCTGCATGTCCATCTGCAGCTTTCCAAGGCATCCTGCTTTCCTCTCCCTCCCAGGGGTTCCTGCAGGGCGGGTGGGGGTGGAAAAACCACTGGCAACTAATCCAGAAGTTCAGCAGCTGCCACTGGCGTTTCAGAGTGTGACAGCTTTCCGGCCAGATGCCAAACGTATCTTAGGTTTTAATCTCTCTCTCAGGTCACCTATCCCCTGTCAATCAAGCCCTGCTCCCGCGGGGGCCGCTGGCACAGATGCCACCAGACAGGAGGCACAGCCACTCTGGAAGATTAGCATCAGCCAGACCCCCCTCGGGGCTTGCTCCTCTCTGGCCCCCCCGGCCCCACATCCTCCCACCTCAATCTGCCTGGCTTTGGCAGCACCTGCTGCAGGCCTTGGGATTTAGGGTTTCCCAGAAAGGGCTTTCCCCAGCCCGGTGCTGCAGCTCCAGCGAGCCCCAGGGGCTGTTTGCAGTGACCTTGCTGGGACGAGAGCGCTGCTGGTGTGTAAATAACTCCCTGCTGGAGAGCCAAGCGAGCAGGGGGAGGGGGGTCAGCAACCCCTGCCAGCTTTTCCTCCCCCCAGCCTTTAGTGCATCCAAGGCCAGGGCTGCAAAGCTGCTGGCACAGGCTCTCCCTGCTCCCCCAGCTCGGCCAGTCTCCTTCAAAGGTCCATTTGCCATTTTTCCCCCTTTCTCCTTGTGCTTCCTCTGGCTGCAGCCAGTGCACAAGTGGGTGAATGTCTCCTGCACAGGGCTGGGGCATGTCCATGCTTTGCTGCAGCCAGAAATGTTCATGAACCCATGGACATTCCCACATGGAAATGCTTTATTCCTGCCCTGTACAGCAGGGCATCTCTGTGCACGCAGGTTTGGGAAAACCATTTCCACAGCCAGGATAAAAATGGGATCACACAGGTGTGAGTGTCCACGGGCAGGATAAAAATGGGATCACACAGGTGTGAATGTCCTCGGGCAGGACAAAAATGGGATCACACAGGTGTGAATATCCACGGGCAGGATAAAAATGGGATCACACAGGTGTGAGTGTCCATTGGAGTCACACAGGTGTGAATATCCATGAGCAGGACACAAATGGGATGACACAGGTGTGAATATCCATGGCCAGGATGCAGATTGGGATCACACACATCAATGTCCATGGCCAGTTCTCTGGGCAGGGCCCCCACACACGTGCAGTCCATCAGCACAGCCGTTTATTCTGTCACCCACCCGCCCCAAATAAATAGTTACATGTCACACTACATGGCTTGCCTGCGACTGACAAAGGTCCTGCAAGGCAGGAGAAGCTATTATGGGAACAGATTGCTGGAATAAAATATTAAATTTCCACTTATCAATCTCTTTAATGCGCCATAACTCTCAGAGAAGCATTCAGCCTTCTCCCTCTGAACAAATTGCCCTCCCCTTCAGGGGGCTGAACCAGCCCTGCACTCTTCCTCTCTGGGGGCTGGAGAGAAAATTTTGGGTGGCAAAAGGGGGGAGAACAGGGAGATATAAGGAGGAAAAGCTGCTGCAGGGTTTTCTCTGCATCAGCCTTCCGTGTTGTTTTTTTTTTTTCTCCCAAGGCTGGCTGCTCACTAGATTGAACTCCATTTATTGCATGCAGCTCTTGAAAGAGGTTTCGTGGTCCACTGACAATCCCTAAATTGCCTGCAAGACCCAAACAAATGTACCTGTAATAGCTGAGCGAGGAGGGCTGAGCCCTCCCCAGCACCGGCCTAATCGCTCCTTAGGGAGAGCTGGATAAACATATTCAGATCCCATGAATTATTAAAAGAGAGGGTTTTTTTTTTTTTTTTATGTGGTGCAGGCCTGGCCTGTGGGGTTGGCTGTTAATCCCTCCTAGCAGGGCAGCTGTGGGTGTGCCCTTCATTCATTCTCATTTAACCTCAACTCCACTGGACCTTTGGGAACCAGCTGAGATTACAGGCAGGCAGACACCAACCCAACCCCAAAAATCCTGCCAGCCCCCACCAGCCCAACCCCAAAATCCTGCCAGCCCCCACCAGCCCAACCCCAAAAATCCTGCCAGTCCCCACCAACCCAACCCCAAAATCCTGCCAGCCCCCACCAGCCCAACCCCAAAAATCCTGCCAGCCCCCACCAACCCAACCCCAAAATCCTGCCAGCCCCCACCAGCCCAACCCCAAAATCCTGCCAGCCCCCACCAGCCCAGCCCCAAAATACTGCCAGCCCCCACCAGCCCAACCCTAAAAATCTTGCCAGCCCCCACCAACCCAACCCCAAAATCCTGCCAGCCCTGTGCTGGTGAAGCCTGAGAATGATGCTCTAAGAGTCCTCTGAAAAAACACCAGGAAAAGAGACAATTCCACATCCCAGAGGGATCCCCCTGCCCAGCCCCTGGTCCCTAGAGGAGCCTGTGCAGGTGAGCTGGTGCAGCCACCTCAGTGCCACTGTGGTGCTGAGACACCTCCAAAATGGGCAGCAAACGTGAGGAGAGGGCTGTGCCTGGTGTCCTGACACCTCAAATGGCCTGGGGTGGTTGGACAGGCAGAATGACAGCAAGAAATGAACACAGAGGCTATGGAGGAATGGAAAGTGAGAGCCTCTTACTCTCAAAGTCTCCTTCAGTCCCTATTCCACCTCCTCCTCTGGGGAGCTTGGAGGTTTCTAAGCTCTGCTCGCTGTCTCAAACGTGCCCCAACGTTCTGGACACTGCGTGGGATGGATTTCTGCTGCCAAAGGGAGTCAGCTCAGTTTGTACCAGGCACTGCCCCAGGAACACTGAGGTGACCACCCCCGTGGAGGGGCCAGCAGCTGATTTTGGCCATGACCTCGCCCTGGGTTTGGGTGGTTGGGCAGGGCTGGGCACGAAGGGCTTTGTTCTTCCAGCGCCTTTCTCTGACAAAAGGAACAGCCCCCAGAGAAATGCCTGTACCAGGAACAACTCAGCAGGCAGGGATCCAGGACAAGAGTGTGAATTAAAGGCCTGCTACAGTGATAATGATCATAAATAAATACCGGGTAATTAGCATCTAATTAGCACATCCCATCCATTGACCTCCAAGCACTTGGGTAGAGGAAGATGAGCCTGGTTTGCCCATGTTACAGAGAGGGGAGCTGAGGCACTGAGGGTGCCAAACACAGAGTTTTTGCTAATTTTAGCTGCCCTAGACTCAGCTCTATGCTTGCTCAGCATTCACCACCAGGGAAAGCTGGTGGAGGGGGCTGCAGTTTCATCACTCTCAGGTCAGACAACTCCCCAAGGACCGGGGTGGCAGGAGAGGCTCTGCCTGCCTTGGGCTGGACAGAGGAAGAGGTATCAGCCCTGGGAGCCTGTCCTGTGTTCCCCATGCCTTGGAAGCCCCCAGTGCACCTCATTGCCCATCCTGTCCCGGGTGTCTGCAGTCCAGAGCTCGCTGCAGTGTGGCTTTGCTCCACCTCACTGCTCCAAGAGGCACTTCCAGCCCTCCTGAGAGCCACCAGTCACTGCCTGATAGCCCAAATCGTTCCTTTTACCCCAAAGGAATTGGATAAATGTCCCTTTCCTGCTCTCAAAGCACCCACAGCCACTTTTCCCCCTTGGTGATGTCTCACAATGTCACTCTGACTTTCAGAAATCAGGCTACTGCCATATGTTATTTCTTCTCTTGAAGCTATTTCTTGACATGACTTTCTCTCCCTGACAATACCCATGCTTGCCCACATGTCTTTCCCTCCCTCCTGTGGCCACACTGCTTTGCAGGCCCTCAGATTCCTTCTGTCTCCTGTGACATCACAGCCTCACTTCCCACTGCCTGCATCCTGGGATGTTACTCCTCCCTGGAGCCCAGACAAAGCTCCTCAAGCGCTCCCAGGAATCCCTGGCAGGCAGGTGAGCGAGTCCACAGAGCACTGGAAGGAGCTCAAATGAAGAATCATGAGAATTGCCCAACACCAGAAACACCAAACACCATCCTGAACAAGTGACCCATCCATCTCCTGCCTTTCTGACAGTCCAGAATCCTCATCCTACCTCCCCTTCTGATCAGTATCTCCCTGACGTGTCTTTGCTGTTAACACAACCATCTCTCTGAATCCAAAGCAGAAGACAAGGAGGGAACAAACTGAATAGGTGTAAGAAAGGAAAAGACCACGAGAGGAAAGGAGGAAAAAAAAAAAATCCAGTGCAACACCAGCACAAAGCCAAGAACCCCACTGCCCCATTTGCACCATGAGATTCCCAGCCCTGAAAGGAGACGCTGGCGATCGAGGAGATGGAACTGGTAGATGCCAACTGCTCACACCTTTGTCTCCCTCCCCACCTTCTTCTCCATGTTCCAGAGCAGCCCAGGTGCTGTCCTACCTGTGACATTGACTTCCACCAAGCCCGAGCGTGTCCCGATGGCGTTGGTGGCCTCGCAGACGTAGGTGCCGGCCACGCTGTAGGACACGGGCCCTTTGAAGTAGATGGTGTTGTTCTGGATTTCCACACTCCCTGGCAGGGTCCCGTTTGGCCTGGGGGGGACAGAGAGCATGGTTGGCCCCAGAGGTGACACCCAGCAGCGTTGCAGAGGTGACACCAACGTTCTGGGTCTGTGCTTGCCTTTGGGCGGGTGCAGAAGCTGGAGGTGCTGGCTTGAAAATCCCCATTAATGTGGGCAGGAGAGGGACACAACCTGACCCTGTTTTACCCCGACTTCCTGCCCATTTAACTCTCCTGATCAGCCAGTGTTAATTGCAACTCAAGGACAGCAGTGTTGATTTAGAGCTGTGCCCATGTCAGAACAGTCAGGTAAGTGTGCAAGTGGAATAATGCAAAATTAAACCCGAAGATATGGGAAATAAATGAACAAAGGCAGATGAAAAAATAAAAAAAAAAAAAAAAGCCCCTGTGTGTTAGGAAAAAACACACATGGCCTGGTTATTCTTAATTACTGAAGCAAAGCAAAGTAATTACTTCTCTTAGGCAATTAAAAATTACTCAAGTAGTTCCTTCCCCTCCTCCCAACCCAAATGTGCACATATTGTCAGCAATTTGTAAGAAACAAAAGGGAATAACGGGGGTATAATTAGGATTGTAAAGAAGTGCCTAAATGCATGTATTTTGCACGTCCACATATACACATCTGTACAGAAAACACGGCTTTTCCAGCTGCATCAAGCCAATGATCCCAAAGCTGATGGAGAAACACCTTAACCATGGTTCTGTAGAGCCCTGAACCTACAAAAAGCTCAAAAGGGTGGTGTGGGATGCTCCAGGATGCTGCTGCCTCCTCTGCCAGCTCCCCTGACTGCTGCTCATCACCATCCAAATGGGAGGAGAGGAAAAGCACTGCTGGGTTTTCCATTCCAGGCAGCAGCAAAACAGCAACAGCCCCCAAGAAGGGGAGGAGGCACAGAAATAGCCTCAAGTGGCATCTCCTCTGCCTTGGGTGCATTTTTGCCACTGAGGCTTTCCTGGAAATGTTGTCAGGAAACCAGAGAGACCCTCAGAGTTTAAGTCAGACTGGCAGAACCAACAGATGGAGAGAGCTGGGGATGGAGAGCTAGGAAAAAAGGCAAGAAAAACAATCCTCTTCAGACTTTCACTTTGAACAGTTTGATCTGGGAAGTGGAATGAGAGAGAATGTGCTCCTTGCAAAGCCATGTTGAGAGCCTCTCTCCTGATGACAAATGCCAGCTGAAAAGAAGAAAGGATCCATTTGATCTTCCTCTTTTAAAGCTACATGAGTGCTTACAGAGAAGAAAGAGAGGCAGAGAGAACCACATCAGGTTGTATCAATTCCCACCTGGCTGCCCAGACACCCCTCTCTCACTTTTCAAGTCCCTTTAGCGTGTTCAGCCAAAAGCTGGAAACCTGAGGACAAGGAGTTGTTGCTGTTTAATGTCAGTCACGTGAGGGGCTGCTGGAGCTGATTCCAGGGAAAGGTTGTTCACACACAGACAAATTTTGTGTTATCTGTGCCCCTTCAAAGCAGGGAAATCCTGGGTTCTTTGCCAGCTCTGCTCCTGAGGCACTTGGTGATGCTGGGCCCATAAATCACCTTGCCACATCTCAGCTGCCTCACGTCACCAGGGCAGAATATGATCCCAGCGAGGTGAGAACGGGAAGTTTTCCCTGGATATTGAGGCTGCACTGTGCTGGCAGCCACCCTCACCACAGGCACAGCTTGTACCTTGGGGTGACACTGCTGACACTAATGGGACTGGGCCCTGAGTGACCAGAGGGTGGCTGAGGTGTCTGCAGAGACTCCGTGTGCCTGTTGGGAGGTGACATTTGCTGCTGGCAGCGGGGGCTCTGGGGACACTTACAGCTTCCACTCGTAGGTGTGAGCTGGGGGGTTGGCATCAGATTTGCAGATCAGCTTCACATCCTTGCGGTTCAGGTACCAGTTGCCATCAAAGCCCTCGATGGTGACTTCTGGCTCATCTGCAGGGGTGGGGGGAAAGGGAGGAGAGCAGGAGGGGAAAAGGAGAGAGGAAAGGGTTGTGGGAAAGGAAAGGGGAGGAAATGAAGTGGGAAGAGATGAGGGGGCATGGGTGGGAAAAGGAGAGAGATTAAAAGGATTGTGGGAAAGGGGAGAAAATGAAGTAGGAAGAGATGAGGGGACAAGAGTGGGTGAAGGAAAGAGATTGCAAGGAGGGAAAGGTGATGGGACAAGGAATGTGGGAAAGGAAAGGGGAGAAAATGAAATAGGAAGAGATGAGGGGGCAGGAGTGGGAGAAGGAGAGAGAACACGAGGAAGGAAAGATGATGGGACAAGGAATGTG
>VYXF01003290.1:121928-164019 GCA_013397295.1 Polioptila caerulea
ACATGACAGAGGCAGAGAAAGAAAGCAAGAAAAAGAGAAACCCCACGATTATTCCAAAGGATCCTGTCAGTTTTCACCCCCAAAACCAAGCCCTCCAGCAGCCCAACACCTCCCCTCACCAACCCCTCTTCCCCCAGAGCGTGTCCCCAGGGCAGCCCCGAGCAGGGAGCCCTCCCAGCCGTGCCCAGGCCCCCTTACACTGCACGTTGAGGGTGATGCTGTCGGTGAACCTCTCCAGCTGGTAGTTGACCACGCACATGAGCTGCTGGCGGTGCGCCTCGCGGCTCGGCACCAGCCGGTACCGGCTGATCACCGTGATGGTGCCGTTGCCGTTCCGGATCTCCTGGAACTCCGCCTCCCCCTTCAGCTTCGTGTCCCAGGTGACGGTGCTGGGGGGCTTCCCGTTGGAGGAGGTGCAGGTGGCTACCAAGATCTTTTCTGTCCTGCCAGACTTGGCGATTAGCGGCCTCTTGGTGCCCTCCATCCAATTCGTGGGCTTGGCTGCAGGGGAGTGCAGGGAGGAGGAGGAGAAGGAGAAAGGGGTGCAAAGGGATGGTTAGAAAAGCAATGCTGCCCTGTTTGCTACATCCCCAGAGCTATCTAAACATCACTGAGACTGTGATAGAGCTTGTGGTGAGTCCAGAGCTGTGCAAATTGCCAGCAGTAATTCCATGTAATAATTCCTTTATGGCAGTGCCTATGCACCTTGCACCATCTACCTGCATCATTTATGGGGAAACCATGGTGGAGGTGCCCTAAATGCACTGATACATGGAAAGCCAATCCCTTCCTCCCAGAGGTTTTCATCCCTGTGTTAGAAAGGAACTGAAATTGGAGAGAAAACGATTCATGTAGACCTTGGGTGGGCTCTGTTCACTCACAGCCCTGAGCTCCAGGGACAAGCTCTGCTTGAGTTTAGGATCAATCTGTTATTTCTTCTCTCTTGACAGCCCCAGCTCATTAAAACTCACCACTCCCACAGGAACCTGGTCACTGTTACTGCACCTGCATTAGGAGTGTATGTGGAGGGAAAAGGGGAACTGAGACCCGGAAAGAAGAGGTGTGACAGCTCAGCTGTCTCAGAACCACCTGCTCTGTGCTCCCTGCTCTTCACCTCTTCCCAGTCAACTTTAAAAAAATCCACCACAGGTACAATTCACACCCCAAATTCACCTTTGCCCTGAGCTGCCAGGACATGAATCTGACGTTCCTCCAGCTCTGTTGGACTGGAGGTTCACCCCACAGAGCCTGCCCAGAGCCTTACCCAGCACGGTGAGGTTCAGCTGCCCTTCCCGGTTGCCGGTTGGGAAAGTGGCAAACTCACAGATGTAAACCCCCTCATCCTCCAGCTCCAGCCGGGACAGCTGGATGGTGCCATCCTTGAAGGAAGGGTTCCGGAAAGTCACCCGCTCCTTGTAGGGGGACAGGATGGACACGCCCATGGCGGGGTTGTAGATGGCCACATTCTGCTTGGTGCCGTTGGTGGCCTTCTGCCACGTCACCTGCGTGATCTTCACATTGGGCAGCGGGTTGGTGAAGCTGCAGTGCAGCACCACGTCCGTGCCGATGAACCCCGAGACGCTGTCATTGACCAAGACAGTCTGAGCTTGCAGCCCTGCAACAAAATGGCAACGTGTGAACGTTTGGGGACTTCCCAGAAGCAGTGTGGTTATTGGGCATTGGGCTCAGGGATCCCTCTGTTTATTCCAGTTTGAGCTTGCAGCCCTGCAACAAAATGGCAACACGTGGAGGTTTGGGTATTGCCAGCAGCAGTGAGGTTATTGGGCACCAGGCTCAGGGATTCCTCTATTTGTGACACTTGGTTCTTATTGGCATGATACAAGAGCAATTTGTGGTTACAGGCACTTTCTGCATCCACCTGCAGCTTCATTCTTGGTCATAAACACCTTCCTCCCACTCTGACCAGCCCAGCCTAGGGCTCATCATCATCACCCAAAGGCACAAAGCTGGATCAATAACACCTTTCTCCCACTCTAACAAGCCCAGCCTAGGGCTCATCATCATCACCCAAAGGCACAAAGCTGGATCAGTAACACCTTCCTCCCTTTTGTCTCCAGCTCTGGGTGACAGTGCATCAGTTATGGTAAATATGCAGGGCATGTGTGTCTGCAGGCATGTGAGAGCCCTGATGTTTATCAGCACAGCACAGCCCAACATATGCTAACACACACTCAGACATCCATTTAATCCCATTGGAGCTGCAGCAGTAATTAAAGGTGCTGCAAAGACTCAGCCCTCATTTCAGGGCAGCAATAATTCCCATATGAGAACGGCTTTAAGGCACTGCCTCTACACCTTGCATGATCTCCCTGTATCATCCAGCTCGTTTCTGTGGCCTTTTTGTAACCCCAGAAGTGGCTGAATTTAGGAACTTTCCGCCTTTTTTTCTGTGGAAGGTGCTCGTGAAAAGTGGGAGCTGCAGTCCATGGCAGCTCTTCTGTCTCAGCTGGTTCCTCCCCTGACAGATGGAGAAAAACATCACCCACCACACTGACCCTGGAATTCATCTTTGCTGCCACTGTGTCTTTTCCTAATCTGTGTGTTTAGAGATAATGCTCTGGTAATTATACAGCCAGTATTTGTATGATAAATAAAACAGAGGCAAGGTGGTAAGAACAAGAAAAGCAGGTTTTGCTCCCTGCTTCTGGGAGAATTTGCAAGTGGATGGATTCTGGGAGCCAGGGAGGAAAGGAAAGAAAGGGACAGTAAAAAAAAGAAAGATGCACAGAGAGTGGGGAACATGAAAGAGTAATGGAACAGAGAGAAGGGCTGGGGAAAGAAAAATGCAGAGCAAGAGAAACAAGACAGCACCTCCTAAGAGAAGTGTCACCCTACTGTGTTCTTCCAGGGATGAATGGCTCCCTGTCCAAGGCTAAAATGAACTCCTCAGTGTTGGTCCCCGTGGCAGATGTGCCCTGGGACTTCTCCAAGAGTCTCCTTCCTGCAGTTTCACACACACACACACACACACACACACACACACACACACAGAAGTGCAGGCAGACAAAACTCTCCTCCACCCACCCACACTCCACATTGCCCCCTCACTCCCTGCCTGCTGTTCCCAGCCTTATCCTAATCCCCACATCTCATCCACGCCTCTTCTTTCTCCCTTCTCCTTCCTGTGACCCTGAGGACAAGCCCCAACAACCCAGCCCGGCCATGAGACGCCACCAGCTGACCACAGCCATCAGCAGTTCTGACCGAAACTCGGCCTCCAGAGCTTTGTGTGGACTTGCCCCCTGCTCCCCGAGCCAAGCCCCACACCCCAGCACCGCAGCTGGGTGCTCAGGAATGTTTTCCAGAGCTTCTTACAGCCACAGCAAAGCGCTGGTGCCCTCCTGTGCCTGCACGCACGAAGCCACCGCGTCCTCTGGGGCTGGCAGGGTGCACCCTTCCCCTCCCAGCACAGCCAGGGACATTTTCCCCACAATTTTCCCTCCTCAAAGCAGAGGGTAGGGATGTCCCCACTCTGAGGAAGTCACATCTGGACCACATTTCCCATCTGGAGAAGGATGTCCCAGCAGCGGGACACAGCAAAGGACTTCTGAGCCACCAGTGGCCACAAAAACCTCTCCCTGAGAGAAGTTGTGGCCACTAGTGGCTCAAAAAGAAACGAGGGCACAGGCTGGGTTTAGATGAGGCCACGCTGGGATCTGAGGGAAGAATGGGTGGACAGGGGAGGGGGAGATGTCTCCAGCATGCTGTGCAGCATATGCTGCTCCTTGCAGCCCGGAGGTGAGTGAGCCTCTTGCAGCATTGCCCACACCCGCCGAGGTGAGGAACAGCTCTGCCAAGCAGTCTGGCTCAGAAGGCTCCAGAGCCTCCCAGAGCAAGTGGGAGCTTGCTGGGGAGCACTTCAATCACATTGCCAGGGCCTTGGGAACAGCCCAGCCTGGCTGGGGGTGCACAGCACTCCCTCCTTCTCCCAGGGCTGGGGGAGCGTGGAGTCATCAGCGCCTCCTTCACCAAGGGCTCGTGCCCCCAGCAGGGTCTGCCTGGGGCTGGGGTGCTGGCACAGCTGGCTCTGCTCCCCACAAGAGCTGGCTCTGCCCCCCACAAGCTCCCTGAGCCCCCAGCAGGGCCCTTGGAACCGGCATTTCCACACCCCAACAAAGCCGCCACCGCGGGAAGTCACAGCCCAGCATCTGCTCGTGGTGCCAGGGCAGCAGCAGAGGAGCCAAACTGCAGGGAGGAGAGGGTGGAAGGCCACCAGCCCCTCCTCAGAGTCACCCCTGCAGGGCTGGCAGTGCCTCGTGGCACGTCTGGATGAGCACTGCCAGGCTGAAGGCCGCCACTGATGGGCAACCGAGATGTGTGCCTTAAACGAAGATAAAGTCAATCAAGCTACAGCCATCCCAGCAGGGAATGTGATGGATAGCACAGGGGAGGTCAGTCCAGTCCCTCACTCCATCCATCATTACCGTGCCCTTCCTTTATGCTGTGATTTGCCTGCAAATTAATGAACTGACCCTTTTAAAAATCAAGTTATTTATCTTGACCTTGAGCAGCAGCAACAATTCCCAGTTCTACCCTCCCCCTGCCATGGGATCTATGCATCAATACAGGCTGGGCTTGGACATAATCTGGAGAAAAAGTGGATTTTGGAGCTGATAAACCTGATCCTGAGCCCGGAATGGTCCTGCAGAACCCCCATGTGCCCAGGTGTAAAGAGCCAGACTTTTGGCCAGGGAAAAAGCTGGTGCCAGTTGAGTGAGGACAGCTTGCCAACAGCCAAATGCTGCCAAAGCTGGGATTCAGGCCCTTACACGCAGCAGCTTTGACAAAAACACATTCCAAACTTTCTCGAGGCTCCAGGGGAAAAGGGAAAACAAAAAAAAAAAAATAACACCCGGCAGAAGAAATAACAAAACAAAACAAACAAAGAAATGCCCTGAAAAACCCCAAACACAGCGCGGAAATCGCGTTTCCTTTCCAGGTGACTGAACAACTCTTTTGCAAGACAGGAAAAACTCTTTCTGTTCCACTCCTCCAAGCCTTAAATCAGGAAAATAACGCACCCATCCAGCTCCAGGAGCACCCACACCTCAATGCAGTGGTGAGGAAGGGGGACAGATGGAGGAAAGGGGTTTGGGAAGTTGCTGGATCAGCTTCCCATCCTAAATCAGAAGTCAGAGGGCAAACTTGGCTGCTGCCACGCTCTGGGGAGTGCTTGTTTGCAAGGTGACTGAGCTGGGCTGGCGGGCCTTCCCTCGCCCCGTTACACACTCAATAATTCATCAGGGCAAATGCATAGATAATTGATGGCAATGAGCATGCACGGCCGGCAGAGGAGGAGAAAATAAAATCACTAATCAGCCTCTGGAGAGGTTTGAACATATTCAGCTGGATGTGTGTGTGTGTGAAGTGCTGGGATTCGCCGCGTTTCTCCTTCGCTGAACCATCCGTGTGGTTGGTAGGGCAGGGAAAAAGCTTGGGGTGAATCCTGCTGTTTTCACACCCCGTGCCAGATCTCCCAGTGCCCACCAATCCATGCTGACACCTCCCAGGGGCAGCCAGCACCCGAGCAAGGATTAGCTGGATAGGTTGCAGCTTGCCCACTCGCATTTTATTCATTAGTTTTGCGGTGTTATTTTTTGTCAGGGACCAAAAAGGGCCCAGCCGTGTGCCAAAGACATGTTGGTGCCAAGACCTCATTAGAGCAGACCTCGGAGATCCTACTGCTCCACCTTGGCCTCTGAAGTGGTTTGTGTTGATGCCTTTCCCCACGATCCCAACCCCAGATATTCACCGAGGCCTCGGGGGCACCGGGCACAGCTCGGGGTGCCCTCAGGCCCACGGGCTGGGAAGGAAGGTCTGCACTCCCTGGGTGTCAGAGGTATCAGGGACAGAGCAGAAGTGGCAGGTGCTGGCTCTTGGACCTGCAAACCCTTTCTCCTAAAAGCCCAGGAGGTGTTGTTCCAGCGAGGCTCCCACACTTGCTGATCAGGTTCTTGCTCCCCCATATAGAAAGCTCTGAAATGATCTCCAGGCTCTGGCTGAGCTCTGTCACAACCTCCCTCAATGCCTCTTTGTTAAGAGCCATGTGAACTCCACTCTGCTTTGCACAACCTTGCCTCTGCTGAGCCTCTCTCCCTCCTGTTCCCTGATACTCATCTCCCCCAAGGGCACTGAAACAGCCCTTGGCAGGAGTGTGGTGAGCCACCCTTTGGTGTGGCAATATCATGACTGATGCAGATGTCACAGGGATTGCTCCTGATAGTCCTGGATCTTGAAGAAGGACAAATCAATGCACCACACTTCAGCCTGCACAAACTCCCACAAAAAGCACCTGATTTTGTGACAGCACCGTGGCCACGGGCAATGATGCCCCATCCGTGGTCTCGTGTCTCTCACAGAGGCTGCAAATTTTCCATGAAGGAAAAGTGGGATGGAACAGGAGCTCAAAACTTTCCACTTGGTGGCACTTAAAAATGTCTCTCCTGGTGTTCCTGAACTCATCTTTCCAAAGGGAAACAAGGTCTGAAACGCAACTCTTGTGGGGCAGAGCATCCAACAGCCCAAAGGAACACGCCAGGTGTGTCAGGCAGGGTGGGAAATATGGGAAAGAAGATCCTAAATCCCAGCAGGGGAATTTCAGGTGGCAAGAAGCAAAGGTGTGAGGTGGCACTTGGCCAGGAGGCTGGGGTTAGTACCTGTGCTCTTGCCAGGGAGGCTTTGCATTGATTGCCAGGCATTTAAATCAGGATTCTGCTGCTCTTCCAAGAGCACAGGGCCTGCCTCGCCCTGCTGGGAGCCCGTTGCAATGAAGGAGTGGGCTCCAGTGAGTCAGTGGGCTCCAGTGAGTCAGCCCAGACCCTTCCTGTGGCAGCAGGCTCTCACTGGAGGTGTCTCTGTCATCCACTGATTCACTCCTGCAGAGCCTGAGCACCACAGGGATTGTAAAACTTGAGTTTCCAACACCAGGGGAGGGGGAGCCTTAGAAGGAAGATGAGAGAGATGTGGCAAGATTATAGCTCCAGGTGACATGGCTGCACATGAAAGGCCTGAGATAACACCGGGATGGGGTGGGGGCACCCCAAGAGAGAAACTGCACGCCCAGGCATCCCTTCCCCCTTCCCAGTGGGAGCTGGGAGAGATTTATGGGAGCTGTCGGGAAATGGCAGCGTTGTACAATGGGCCTGCCTGGCCCTCAGCCAAATAAATCCTCTCAAACAAGAAAGGACTGGGCTGGGCTTTGGCTTGCAAATGGGAAACACAGGGCCCTCTCCTCGAGGTCACTGGTTCAGACCCAGATCCAGCCCATGGCAGCAGAGCAGAGATGATTTTATCCCAGGGCCAGTCAATGGCTCGTATCGAGCGAGGTCTCCAGCCAGGCCATCACGGGCTGCCTTTGGGATAAAGCCTTCTCCTGCCTGTGCAGGATTTCCTCTTGGGATAAATGGAGCACAAAGCAGCCTCAGGAGCCCCTCGAATGAAAGCTCTTCCCCAGAGGGCCTGATCCATTGATGCCCCACTTATTCCCTGTTACACTTTGGGAAATCTGGTCACTGAGCCACCGCTGGGATTGACACACAGGCCGCAAGCAAGAGCAAAGCCATGCTTGTCCCAGTGCTCCTCATAGAAAGAGATGAAAGAAAAGCAGAGGCCAGGCTGGGATGGGCCACAGACTGAAGAGACAGAGACGACCACCAGACCAGAGCACAAGTTCTTCAACTTTGCAAACATCCCCAGCTGCATCCAGCCAGGAAAAGGGCTGCAGAGCAGAGGAGTGGGATGGGAACAGCAGCCTGCCTCTGCTCCCAGCTCTCCCTCCCTGGCTTTCTCACAGCTGCTTTGCTTCACCCCCCAAGTCACGGGGAGGGGAACATGCCCCATGGCAAAAGCAGGGAGGCTGGCAGAGCAGGGAAAGAGCTGACACAGCACTGGGAAAGGCCTTCCTGCAATAAAAGCAGGAAAGCCCATGCTCAGCAACAAAGCACAAAGGCTGCCGTCCCCTCGGCCCGCCCCAGCCGCACGCAGCTAATCCTGCACCCAGCTGCCAGCTCCCACACCTGAGCACACACCTGAGCACAGCCCAGGCTGCCCCTGCCTGCTGTGCCCCACTGCTGGGCACTTGGTGCATTTTCCCCTCTCCTTTTGGGCTCCATGTGACTCCAGCTCCTTCCTCAGCTCTTTTCCCACTGGGTGCTCTTGCTCCCACTTGTCCAGTGCCTGTTTTCACAACTCCAATCTCCTTTCTCCTGCCATTTCCACGTCACATCTCCTTCTCTCCCCATTCCCTGTCTACAGGATTGCCTCTCCAGCTGGTCAATGCTGGTGCCTTTCTTTGATTTGCCCTCCTTCCACTGTAGCCTTAAAAATCTTCCCAGCCTTTTTGTGTCTCCCCCACCACACCTCAGCCCACTCACTTGCCTCTTCTCGTCCCCAGCCACTATTCCACCAGTGGATATGTCCAGGATGACATTCTGCACTAGGAAAAGCAGGCAGCTGGCCAGGCAAAGACAAAGAACCAAAACTCCAAGACTCTTCTCACTGGAATCATCTCGTTGCCTGCCAGCAAGGAAAAAACCGAGGTCTTTTTGCTTACCAATTCTAACGTGTAAGCAAAAGAAAGGGGACCACAAGGAGAGCCAATGCTTATTTGGTGGTTGGGTGGGGAAGAAAAGCTGGAAAATCAAGTGTGGAGGAAGGGAAAGAAGTTGGAGCTTTGAGAAGAGGGAAGCTAATTAAGCTGAGACTGTCCTGAGACCTTATCTTGATGGGCTGAGCCCTCAAATGCACACGAGTGTTTTCTCTGCTCTGCCTCCCTCTTGGACTTCCTTGTTGCCTCGGATGTTGTTCAAGGAGTTCTGGTCCAGGGCTAAATCTCCTGGTTATTAGAGCTCTCCAGGTGCTAAGGAGGAGGGATTTAATGAGGAGCTGTGAAGAGGGGATCAAGATAGTAACCCATGGAGAGCCTCATTTCCGAAATGAGAGAACTTGAGACTGAAGAGATTGGGTAAAAACAAAAATAAACTCGATGGCACAGAAAAATGAGAGAACATCAGCTCCTTCCTTCCCTTGCTGGTCTGTGGGAGCTGGAGCAGGAAATGGGGGAGCTCTCAGGGCTGCAGCACGAATGATTCACTCGCCTCCACAATGGGAACGGGACAAAGCCGAAACTCTGCTGACTCAGGCGTGACTTCAGCGCCAGGGTTAATAACTGGCAGCCTGCTCTGGCTGGCCCCACCAGCCAATTCCCTCCGTCCCCACTCAAACCAAGCCTCTTTCATCAGGATAGATGCCCGGTCACAGGAAATTATCAAAGATCCAAACGCTGGTCTTCCATCCAAAACGTGGTGAAAAATGCGTCCCTGCCAAACCACGCTGGTGCTGGCCAGCCCTGTCATTTTCATGGAGAAGATCAAAACTCTGACTTTTCTATAGTTGAGATGTATGTTTAACAGTCACAGCTTTCTGCCTGTGGCTTTGCTTTCCTCCCATTATCTCTCAGGATATAACATATTGCTGATATCTCACTATCTCCCGAAGTTAAAAAGAAATGTTTCCTCCTCTCGCAAGCAGGAATGCCACGCTCTGTTCTTCTGCAATTTGTTTCAGAAGACAGAAACAAGTGAGTTTTTTTGTAACCAGGAGAATGTGATATATGTTCTGGCGGCTGACAAGTGGGGAAAAGCTTTGCAAACAAGACAAATGCAAACATGGCACCAACAGATGCAATGGACAGACACCCTTTGCTGGCTCCCTGCTTGTGATTTCTCTTTTAATGTGTTTTTCTCTTGCCCTAGAGATATCTCTGCAGGGAAGTGGGAAAGGCTCACACCTCCCAACTTTCTCTGGGTTGTTTAAGGATTCCTGCCTGGGAACAACAGCCCAGAAGGAACAGTGAGGACAAATAACCCCAAATTCAGTGCCCTGCTTGATTTCCAGCCCACTGCTGCTCAGCTTTCTTATTATCAAACCCCTGTGCAAGGAATTTCTACAAATTCCACTTCTTCCTGGGTTTATGATGTCCACAGAGCAGAGGCAGACACAGCTCCAGTCCTACCTGGGCCCCATCTGCAGGAATCACTCTGCATATTAATGGAAAAAGCTTTTGCATCTTCAAAAGGCTTTTCAAACAGCAACTAATTAATCCTCCAACAGCCTGAGAGGCAGGAAAGGTTATTACCCCTGCTTTCAGGGGTGGGGAAATCAGAGGTGCTGAATGACAAAGAGATGTGCCCAAGGCCACCCAGGCAAGCACCGGCAATCTCACCTGGTGAGAGGTGGGGATCTGCACAGGATGGTGGCAGTTCTCACCTGAGGAAGCAGGGATGGAGGCCCCACAGCCCCACCCACCACTCATGCAAATGACAAAGTCACCCTCATTTCCATGGCCGAGGAAACCGAGGGAGATGAAGTGGAAAATCCATTTAATAGGCAGAGCGTGGAAATCTAAACATTGCCCAGTCAAGAGCTCCACTAAAGGCTCCCAAAATGTGGCTCACGTTTTTCCCGACCAGGAGCAAACCAGATCTCTGAGATTTTGTGCTAAGGACATGCCAGAAATTAGGAGAGACTTTGAGGCTGAGGGTGAGTGTGTCCCATTCACCCTCTGAGCAAAGCCAACCCCACATTTCTGAAATATTCCACATACTGAAAAAGAGTGGGGTTAGATTCCAGTTTTTTGAAGAAATTCTTTACTCTGAGACACTGGCACAGGTTTCCCAGAGAAGCTGAGGTTGCCCCATCCCTGGAGGTGACCCAGGACAGGTTGGATGGAGCTCTGAACAAGCTGGGATAGAGAAAAGTGTCCCTGCCCATGGCAGGGGTGATCCTGTGACCCCCATGCTGGGTGGAGATGCAGCTCTCACATCCTTTAAGGTCCCAGCCTCCATGCAGGCTGTCAGAGGAATGATTGCTGAGCTTGGGGGGGCCTGCAAGAGCCAGGAGTGTAAACAAGTGACAAGACCACCCATTAAAGGCAGGCAGAGCATGGGGAGGGTCAGAGCCCTCCCACCACGGGTCACGCTCCCGGCCCCATCCTCTGGGGTGCCTGGGCTTTGCTTTCCTGGGAGACCAACGCAGGCACAGCCACTCTTCCCTGCCCAGAAAGGTGAGGGCAGCCAGCAAGGGCTCAGAGAGACAGAGCTTCAGCCCAGAGCAGAGGGCAAGGCAGGAGGAGCAGGGAATTCTGCAGAAAAACACGGTTTGTCTTTCAGAGAGGAGTTCACAAACTCCCATTTCCCTCTGGACACCTCTCAATGGGTGCATTGCTCCTTCTGCTGAGTTAACTGGGTTCTTAGACTCAAAAGCTGTGTCTCCTTAGTGATTGCCATGCAATGAGGGACACAGGTGAACTTCCAGGAAGAGAAATTAGGGATTTCTCCACGCCTGATTATCCCATTCTCCAACAAGGTGGCTTTGTGCTTCCAGGTAGCCCCAGGGAGGAGCTGGGTTGTGCTACAGCACAAATTAGGGGAATTTGATGACAAATGTCCCTCAGGAGGTGGAGTGACACCAGTGCTGAGTGACACCAGTGCTGAGTGCCTCAGTGCCCAGGGACAAAGGTGTCCCTTCAAACACAACCCTCTGCACGGGGCTGCTTTTGGGCGCCTCTCTCGGGGTGTTTCACTTTTATCCCAGACCTGCCCGAGCAGGAAGGCTGGGATCCCAAGAGCTCTGACAAGTCTGAGCCTCTGTGGCAGGCTGGAATCACACATCTGCCCTAAAACTGTCCCCCAGGTCTTAATTCATGAGACAAGCCAGCACCAAAAAGCAATCAGCTCCCCACGGAGATCCATGGACAGGCAGCAGGATGGAGCAAGCCAAGAGCCAACATTCCCATTCCCAGCCTTGGATTCTCAGGGTTAAACAGCTCAGTTGGCCTTAATTGACAGATTTTATTGACTTCCATGGTGATTTCATTGACTTTTGTTCAACTACATCAGCACCAGGCTCCCTGTTTCCTTCTCAGGGAGCAACAAGCCACGTGCACAAGGATGTGGATGCCAGATGGATTTTCCTGGGCTCCTGGGGAGAGCTCCAGGGAGTCATCCTGCTCTTCCAAAGACCAGGAGGTCAGCTCCTCTCAGGGGACTCTTGTGTGCTTTGTCTCAGCTCAGACTGGGGGCTGCCACAAAAATGGAAAGCATGCTAAGAAAAAAAATAACCAGAGCCGGTGGAAAATTTTCCAGCACAGCATATTTTTCTGATGGAAAGTGTCACTTAGTCCAAGCCAAAACCATCTACTGGAACGTGCTGATTTTGGCAAAATTCAATTAAATTAAAAAAAAAAAAAAAAAAAAGAAAAGAAAAAAAAAGGCAGCCTTTTTGATGAGTTTGAAATGGTTTTTCCTTGTGGACTCTCTTTTCTTTTAAATGGCATTATGGTAAAACACCAACCAGGAGTGCAGCCAGGATGGGATGCTTTGGTTGCAATGGAATGGGAACATTTTGGATGAAGCCAGGCCAAAGCTTCCTTTTGAAATTTCCTTTCTGTAGAAGTTTTGAAATGACAGCCTCAAAGCAGAAGGAGAACTCCCTCTGAAACGCCCAACATCCCCACTCTGCCAGCCCATCCTGCGTTACTCATCCCCACAGCTGACCTTTCCAACAGCTCTCACCCCCAAACACAAATCACCTCCCCGTGTCTCTCCCCACCTTCACTTTCCACAGCCCACTCCAGGCTCTGATCCATCTGGATTCAGCCTCTCCTGGGTCTCATCCCACCCTGTCCCTGGGTTAGGAGTTTTCTGGGGGCTTGGGCCAGCCCTCCAAGCTGTGTGGGACCCACAGCCCCACTCCAGCACCTCTCCCTCTGGATTCCCTGTCTATTGCTCCTTCCTGACAGACAGATCTGCTCCCACCCTGCACCTGCCTGCTGTGCCCACCTCCTCCTCCTCCTCCGTCTGCTGCTTGTGCCTTTCCACTCTCTAACAACTCCAGGGGAGGCTGGTTGAGAGAACTCCTGTTCCTTTCAGATTTGGGGGCAAAAAAGAGGGAAAAAGAGAGAGAACACAAACCAGACTATTGCATTTTTTAGCAGACGTGACAATATGGACACAGTTCCTCCAGAACATTGTGCATATTTAAAGACAAACTTTACCCCCAAAATGTCAGCCAGCTCTCCAGGTGGGAGGAAGAATGAAGGAATGAAAAGGTCTTCCATGTTTCCAGCAGAACTTTTATCTTGGAAAAGCTGGAAACTCCTGAGCACCTTCCCCAACACAGCACTGCACTTGCCTGCTGCCTCCCCCAAGGGCTGCAGTGAGGATGGAGGCTCCAAAATAGCACATTTACCACAGGAGCAGTTCTGTCCTCCAGCAGGGGGGTGCCCAGGATGGGGGAATTGGCTCTGGAGACAAAACACTGGAGGCTGAAGCAGGGAGGCCTGGAGGGGAGATGGGCTGTGCCCAGAGAGGCTGTGGACTCTCCATCCCTCAAGTGTCCAAGGTGAGGCTGGATGGGGCTCAGGGGAAGCTGTCCCTGCCTGTGTGGAATTAAATGGTTTTTAAGATCCCTTTCAACCCACAGCATTCTGTGACTCCATGCCTCGACCTCCCATGCCAGGACCAGCACCCAGGTGAGGAGGAACTGTGCAGAAAGAATCCCTGGGAGACAAAAGCTCCTCCACAGAAGGATGGGGGCAGCCTGGCTGTGGCTGCCCTTGGTGCTCCACCACCTCTGCATGTGGCAGCTGGGCTGGGGTTGCTCCCAGGCTGCACAGTGTCACTTGTTTGTCACCCTGCCCGAGCTAAGAACTGCTCAGAACCATCTTTACTTGTTGCTTGGGGACCAGAGTGACAGAGAGAACACAGCTGGATGCTTGGCTACCTAAGGAGATGGATGGGAGGTTAAAAATAGCTAATGGCAAGAGGAGAGAGGACAAAAAGTCCCATTTCCAATTTGGTAAAAAACTGACCAGAATAGGAGTGGAGGAAGACTTCCAGAAATAAGCACATGGGTATTAAATGAATGGAAAATGAATTAAAAGAGAAGACAGGGAAAAGAGACTAAAAGGAGATTCTGAAGCTGTTTGAACAGTAATTGTCCCATCTTGGAAAAAGGGTTTATGGGTGCCACAAGCCATTACTGGAGGTAACATCAGAGTGACAAGAGGCAGTGGAGAAGGGAGATAAGTATGGAGATAAATGTCATTAACCCCTGTTAGTGCAGGGGTTAGAGAGTTCAGAGGCTCAATCTGCAGTGAAGGGTGGAGGTCTCAGGGCCTGGCTTGCCTGTAAAAACTCTGAGAGGAGGCAGTAAATAAACCACCTCTTCTTCCAGGCTTGAGAACCTCCTGCTTGTGATGCTGTCACAACACCAGGGCTGTGACAGTCACAGGCAACTCTCAGCAGATCAAGAAAGGGGAGAGGAGATCAGTCCAGGTGTGCAAAGGTGGGTTCTGCATCTGAGGCCATCCTGTGCCCTGACCCACAGGGATGGAGCAGACAGAACACAGAGCATGAGAAGGACGTGCCCCAAAGGGAAAGGGAGAGCCTTCCTTCAGGGGAGGGACACACCTTCACCAGGAGAGATCCCATCAGAGACAAACAACAGCTCTGGAAAGGAAAATAACAGGCTCTTCTCAGGGTGAGCTGAGAGGGAGCCCAGCGTGATCCCCACAGCTCTCCCCAGCCCTGTGGGCTATCCAGGCTCAACAAACACTCAGCCAAGGACTGGGATATTTTGCTGTGGATGTCCCCAAAAGAAGGACTCAGACAGGGAAGCAACACAAAGCCCAAGAGGAAGGGGAAGTTTACAGCTGTCCTCAGAAAAGTGAGCGTGGCCCTTTCCTCTCAGAGCTTCCACATCCCTTGGGAAAGCACAACAACCATCTGCAAGTCTGCACAGCGCCCTTTGGGAGCTGCAACCTCGGGCCTCACAACTCAGTGGCAGAGTGTGAATCCAAAGTAATTGCACTGTTTGCTCTGGGAATACTCCAGATCCACTTGGCACAACAGAGAAGCACTCAGAATTCTCTCCTTGTAGGATCTACAAACCCCCTGTTCTTTCACACCCCTAGGATTTTCTCCTCTCCCATGCCTTCTTTTTTTCCATTGCCCTGATTTTAGAAAAAGGCATTCAAGTCTCTGCCTTCACTCTCTGCCTGTGTAATGAAATCTTTTTATCCTCCAAACCTGCCTTGCAGAGAGGGGGTTCTCTGGAGCAGACACTGAGGGCAGGGTCCCTTGGGCATAAAGACAAACGATCTGCAGGCTGGGGCTGCAGGGTTAAGCCACTTTAATTACCTGCAAGCAGAGCACCAGCCAAGCAATCGCCAATGTGCAAAGCAAGCCCTGCTGTCCCAGCGGGGCTGGGATGTCTCACCAGGCTCCTGCTGATCCTCTGTTAGATTAAATTCTTGGGTGAGAGCTGCCCCACGCTTTTATGGCAGTGGGGATAACTTCCCTGCACTCATGCTTGGGCTGGGGCTGTGCCTGTGATCCCAGAGCTGTGCAACTGCAAACCTCCCACTTCAGCAGGGTTTGAAGTTGTTGCTTTTCCACTCCTAACACAGCAGAGAGGCAGATCCCTCGCCTCTTATCTGTCCCCATCCTACCAAGCCCTTCCCAGCACTTCCCTGTGGTCCCCTCCTATCCCTACATCTTCCTCAGATGTCCACAACAAACCCAAGGGAAGGAAAATGGTGTTTGGGTGTGTTTATATGTGGGCAGAGGGAAGGGAAGGAGCAGATCTTTCCCAAGGGAGTCAGGGCTGAGCAGCAGCTCTTCCCAAGCAGGGATGGTCATTTGGGTCACCCTGGCTTTGTGTGAAGGCCTCTGAGGCTATGGCAGGGCTCCTTCCCACCAGGAATTGTGCTGTCAGAAACTCCTGCACATGCCTAACTCCCCTCTGCCTCCTTCCCAAGCACTCCACAGGGCACCTCCAGCTGATCCAGGGAATCCTGTCCCCTCCCAGACCTTTTTGGTCCCCTGCCTCCATCTCTTCTCCCCCATGCCTGCAGGTACTGGGGAAGCCACAGCTGGGTCCCACGGGACTCAGGGTCCCCTTTCCTCACGTTTCCCTTGCCCTGGTGCATGGGAAGCCACACCCTGACCTTTTCCAGCTCCGACTTGCTTTCCCAAATTGGGCTGGTTTTGGGCAGGACGTGCCGGGACCTGCCGCCTCCTCCCCGAGCCTTTGAAGGAGCCACGTAGGAGCTGCACCCTGCAGACTTTCGTGTGGAAAAGCCACAAATCCCTGAGTCACCTGGCTCCAGCCTGTGAAGGTTCCTGTTCCCTCTCTCGGTGGGACAGACAGGCCCAGCATGGCAGGACTCCCTTCCCAGTAACTCCTGGGAAGGCAGGCTTCTGTGCCAGGCTTGGGAGCAGGATTTTGGACCTCAGGGTGGGAGAAGGAGAGGCCTTTGTGCAGGATTTTGGATCTCAGGGTGGGAGAAGGGAAGGACTTTGTGGAGGATTTTGGACCTCAGGGTGGGAGAAGGAGAGGCCTTTGTGCAGGATTTTGGATCTCAGGGTGGGAGAAGGGAAGGACTTTGTGCAGGATTTTGGATCTGAGGGTAGGAGAAGGGAAGGAATTTGTGCAGTATTTTGGATCTCAGGGTAGGAGAAGGGAAGGACTTTGTGCAGGATTTTGGGCCTCAGGGTGGGAGAAGGAGAGGCCTTTGTGCAGGATTTTGGATCTCAGGGTAGGAGAAGGGAAGGAATTTGTGCAGCCTGTTGTGAGAAGGGGGAAGGGGAGAAGGAGCAGGGATTCCTGGTGCCACAGCAGATAACCAGAGCAGATTGCTCCCTGCAGGGCAAGCCCCAAATCAGGGCGGTCTGGTGTTCTCCAGCCTCAGCAAAGGAATCTGCCTGGTTGGGGGATTCTCTGTGCTCAGCACTGAGCCATTTCCCCTTTGCCAGAGCACCCCTGTCCCCCTCAATCCCATTTTCATCCCATTCACCCACTCTCTCCACGGAGGGTGAGCTGGGAGTGGGAAGGAGCCTCCTGGCAGGCAGGGCACAGAGCAGGGTGTGTGCACAGGGAACATTTTGGGGAAGAGGAAACACGTGCTGTACTCCAAGTACACAGGGCCGCTCCCAGGGCTCGGGACAAAGCTCTCCTGGATTTCCGCAGCCCCGGCTCCCAATCCCCCACCAAGGCCAATTTCTCAGCCAGAGGGACAATGGAGATCTGACATAAACAATCCCATGGGATCAGCACATGGATACCCAGCCCACCCCCACTGGTGCCTCACCTCCCCCTTAGCTGAGCTGAGGCCAGCAAGACACAATGTGTAATTAGGTTAATGAGCTAAGCACGGATTTTAATTGGGATTCCCCGATTTACTGCTCTATCTCCTGCTTTTGTTTTACTGCTGGTGCAGGTTCCTAAAAGCTGCCCTTGCTAAAGGCCCTGATATTAGAAAGGTCTTACGGATCTTTAATTGTATTTAATCATCGAGGTAATTAATGATCCTTGAGCAAAATGGAGATTGCATCTAGAGTAGTTCCAGTCTTGCCCTTCAGCATCTGTTGTGTCTGGGCACAGGAATTCTGCAGGCACGCAGGAGAGGGGTTCACACAGAGCAAGACAAAAGGGTGAAGAGAGAGGAGGGCAGTGGGAAGAGAAGGGACTCAGGGGGAAAAAAGCACATTTGAAATGGAGAAGGAGCTGAGTAGAAGTGGGGAAAGGGAAACAATGCCATTCCTTCTCCTCTCAGACTGGAGCCATTCCATTCCAGAGCCTGGAGTGCTGGCTCAGGGGGGATGGCTGCTTGTTCCCTGTGCCCCCAAAATGGACAGCCTTGACCAGCACTCAGTGCTCACACAACTCCCAACTCAACAACCAGCTACTCCTGCTGTTCCCCTTTCCCATTCCTTGCTTCACACCCCTTTCTTCTCAGGGAGACATTCCCAAAGTTCAAAACCTTCAGCTGGAACAGGGCAGAGGCAGAAGGGGGAGTGATGGGCAGCAAGTCCCAGCACGTCCCCTCTCTCCCAGGCCACAAACCGTGCCCCTCCCATCCCTGCTCCCAACCCCTCCACTTCTCCCAGAGCACAAACAAAGCCTGTCCAACCAGAAACGGGGCTGCCTGCTCCAACTTGCCCCAGAAAGGCAGATTTAGTGAGAAATGTCACAGGCAAAGCAGCAAGGACGTGGAGTCAGTCCCCCAGTGTCTTGAGATGTATCAGAGGTGTCCTGAGCACAGGGATGTGCGAGCAGGGAGCTGGAGAGGGCTCTTGAGGAATGTCCCCTGGCTCCCAGCCCCAGTGACAAGGGATGGTTCAGCCCAGGAAAAGCCCTTCCCTTCTCCAGCGAGGCTGAACACAGGACAGGGGCACAAACTGCACATGAAGCAGTGCAGCCTGGTAGTGGGGTGATATTTGGGACTGCACAAGTCCTCCCCAGAGGAAAAACCCAGCTGCCACAGCAGATCCACCCCTCTCATTCCTATTCTGGCAGGCTCTGTGTACTAGAGCAGGAGTGAGAGGTCCTAGCATGGTGCTGGAATGAGCCTGCTTTTATCCTGTCACTGTAAATGAGCCCCAGCGTGGCTCCAGATCGGGCCCAGATAAGCTCTGGGAGTTGGGACTTGCACAGAGCAGTTGTTGGGCTGGGCTGGCATTTCCAACTGCCCAGAAACTGGAGTCAGGGTGAAGGGTTGGGGGCAGAGTTCCCCCCTCCAGACCCTGAAAGCCCAGTTGTTCCTGGAAACCTGGGGCTCTGTTACCATGGGAAAGGCACTGAGCAGAGCCAGTCCTGACTGGGAATCTGCCCCTTCCCACTCTGGAACGAGCTGCCTTCCCAGGCAGGTTTCAGCTTGCTTGGGCCGTCAGCTTGGCGGATCTCATTTCTGGTGTTTTCTTCTCCTTTACTGCCTCCTGATCTGCCCCAGGGCTTGAGAGAGGGCTGCCTCCTCCTTTAGAGCATTAGCAACCCTGCCAATTTTCCCCACTTGGAATATTTCATGCCCTTCTTTCTCCCACGCTCCCTCCCCATCCACCTTCCCCATCCCACGTCCAGCTGTGGCTCCTGTGGCACTGGTGCCTCCCTCCCTGCTCCCTGGGCTTCAGCCTTCCAGCCACAGCGCAAGGGAGCAAATGGGAACACGAGATGGGAGATACAGGGAGAGGCAGAGCACCGGGAGCTGCAGAGGAAGGAGTGACACCCAAAATTTGGGGACACGGAGCAAGCCAGCACAGGGGGGACAGGAGGGGAGGAAGTCACAGGCGTGTCCACAGGGAAAGGGGCACTGCAGTGGGGAATAAAGGGCTGGAAGATTGGGAAAGCCTGGCCACAGATGCTGGGGTTGGTCCTGCTCCCACAAAACCCTCACGCTGGCAGAGCAGGGTCCAGCCTCCCTCCCAAGGCTGATCTCCACAGCCCCTGATCCTGGGAATGGCTAAACTGATTGCAACAGCCCTGGAGATCTGCATGGAGCCTCTCCTCCCTCCCAGCACACAAGATCAGGCCGCTGATTGTGTCATTTATTCCCCCATAAACAAAGCAGCCAAAGGAGAAACCCAGCCCAGAAATGAGAAACTTTCCTGGACACGCAGCTGGGCCAGGCAGGAGGAGCAGAGCAGGGATGAGGCTTCCCTGGCCTGACCTCACTTGTGCTGGAGCTGCCTTGGGCTGGAGGCACAGCACCACCCTCCACAGCCAGTGCCTGGGTGGCAAAGACCCCTGGTGGGTCCATCCTGCCCCACAGGACCCTCAAAAAAGCACCTGGAAGAGAACACAGCCAGCCCTCGTGCTTCAGGGCAGGAGCTGATCCTGGCCTGCCACAGCAGGGAGGAGCTGCCCCTTCCAGACAAGTTACCTGCTGCCATCACCAAGAACTTTCCGCGGGCTGAACAGCAGGCCCAAAATCCAAACCCACAATCTGCAGCACAGGCAAGGAGATCCTGCAGCCTGCTTGCAGGGCTTGTGTTATACCCCATCAGGGAGCCACTTCCAGCAGCTCACACCCTCCTGTGGGGATGCAGGCTCCCAGATTCCTGCAGATCCCTTCCAGCTCGGCATATCCTGCGGTTCCACGACTGCTGTGCAGCAGGACTTGGTCAGCAAGCACAGCTGGGACCCCACAGAGGCCCTGAGAACTGTCCCACTGTCACCAGGCCATGGTGTCCTGGTGTGGAGGAAATTCCGGGCAATTTCAGCACCCACAGAGCTGGGACATCCTGAGGAGCAGGGGAGGAGCAGGGGCTGGGACCCCTCTTTGAGAACCTCACCCTGTGCCCCAGCTCAGAGCCCCAGCCCCCCTCCAGCTGTTTTGGGGAGCTCCCCCTCAGCCAGGGCTGCCCCGAGGGGAGCCTGGAGCTGTCCCTGGAGCTGCTCAGCCTGGCTGTGGTGCCTCACCCGGGGCACCTGAGGGTGATTTCCCTCTCGTGCCAGCAAAGCACTGGCTCTGTCCTCAGCTCTGCCTTCCCAGGAGGAAGGGGAAGAGGCTCTGGCAGGCTCAGAGACAGCACACAGACACCTGACTCACACTTCCCATGTCTTTTCCCTTTCTCCCACCCTCCCCAGCACCTCTGGCTCTGCCTTTCTGGCACCTCTGCACACAACAGCATCGCTCTGCCGTGCCAGGAAGAGCAGCCTGACAAATTCACAGCAGTGAAATTCAGTGTACAGGGAGCCAGGGGTGTGGGAAGGGGAGGGCAGGGGGGCCTCACTTGGCCCTGTCACACTGCAGAAACACTTGCCTGTCAGCCCTGCCTCGAAAGCTCTGCACTTCACAAACATGAATGCAAAGACATCCAGCAACTGCAAGCAGCACAAGAGGAGTTTTTAGCCACAAACCAGCAAAAAGCCCCCACTGTCCTTGCTTGGTGCTGCCAGACGAGGAAGGATCAGGCCAAAGCCCGTAGAGATTGTCTGAAAACTCCTCTTAAACCACTGCCTTCAGTTTGTTACACAGGTGGAAACAGAGCAAAGGATCTTGAGGGAGGCAGAGAAGTCACTGGCTGAATGCACAGCCTATGAAACCTTGCCAAGTCACTGAGAAACCTCTGAAGCACTGCTCAAATAGATTCTAAATGGAGTCCCAGGCCTTCCTACACTGAGGGTGATGAAGAATAAAATGAACTGAGAGCTTTTAATGCACACACTGAGGACAAATGCCTTTTTAATTGATAATGCCAGGAGCTGGAGCCAGGGGACTCATCAGCATGTTTTGGCACCTCTCAGAAGTGTAGGATTCTGCCCAAAACTTGTGTTAAATGACACATTAACAGGAGCACGAGTGCAAGAGGAGTGCAAGGACTCACAGCAGCTCCAAGAACTCCAGAAGATGCTGCCAGAATTCATCTCTCAGAGTCCACCCATGGAGAGCAGCTCCTGCAGTGCAGACAGCAGCTCCCAGCTGGGTTGTTTGCCTTGGATTGTCCCCTGGGAGCTGTCCCAGGGGAGCTCTGGGCTGGGGATCACCTGCAGTGAGCACTGGAGATGATGGTTCAGCTTCAGCCCAGCCCTGTCTCACCCCCAGCTTTGGGGGGCTGTGTGTGCCCTGTCCACCCTGGCTCTGGGTTCTGCTCCCCATTCCCCTCAGGAAGCTCTTCCCAGCCTTGCTGTCACATTTCTGTGACTCCTGGGACCCAGGCAAGGAGATGAATCTTGCAGAGACAGTAATTACTTCTGTCAGATTAATAAATTAATAAATCTCCCATTTATTCTCCAGATTTAATTTTCAATCCTTGCGTTTTCTCTTGCCGTCGTGCAAAATATGGGAAGGCACAAGAGAAGCAGGAAAGGGGAGAAGGAGGCTCCAAGAAAGGGCCACCTTCCCCACTGTGAAGCTGTTAAGCCTCTCCAAGCCACTGAAATGGCTCCTGAAGTTGCAGAAAGGTGAGAGGAGGAGGAGAAACTCTGCCTTGATGGAAAAACCCAGCTCACGGTGCAGACATCTTCATCTTGGCTCTCTGTCTGCACTCACTGCAAAGTCAATGAAGAGAAATTCCTAATTCAGGCACTCTGCATAAGAAATCTACCTCAGGCTGGATAAATCTGGAAGTACCTATTTTTTTCCTTGGACACGAAGGAGAAAGGATGATTTGCTCCATTTTCCCCTTTTGTTTCAAAGCAGGGTCTTGCAGGGAACTCTCTCAGTGAAATCGAGCCTTTCTCACTGACCTGCACAAGAGGAAGAGCTCTGCTCATCCAGACACTTCCCCAACCACTGCTAAAATCTCTAAAGACCTCAGCCTCTGTTTCCTCAAGGAGCTGCTGAGCTGGAGAACCCATTTCAGGAGAGCCTTTTCTCTTCAGAAATGACTTCTGAAGTGCTGCTCTCCTTAGCGGGTCTTAACCAGGACAGCCACAAGGGGAACATCAGCTGACCCTGTGTCTCCTCCTCCTTGGCACCGCTGGGTCTTGCCCAAATTTTGGAGCAGAACTTCTCTTTCCCCTTCTCCCTTTGCAAACTCCCCCTCTGAGAAAAGTGACACCGGCCTCGGATCAGATTTCGGACTCATCACTTAAAGATGAGGCATTTTGGCCAATGCTCAGCCCAGCCTTGGTAAAATGATGCTTGGTCCCACCTCCTCCTGCCCTCCTGGACCAGTCTGAGGCAGAGGCAGTGGAAACCTGGCTGGGTTTGTTGCAGGGCAGGAGGCACTGCAAGGACCTGCCCCTGTTTCTCAGCTCAGCAGAGCTCAAGTGGAGCATCCATGTAGAAATAATAGGAAGGGGAGGAAAATTAGGATCCTACTGTGGGCCATCAGGTCTTTTCCATTCCTTTCCCACTCATACATCCCTGGATGACCCTGGATTCCCTGCCTTGCTTGCAATTTCTTGCTGGCAGACACGCAGGCAGGAGGAGGAGAGGCTTCTTGCCAAAAAATAGGTGGTCAGAGCAGGAATAGGAGCAGAGAAGCCAACAGAATCCACCTCTCTTGCTCAAAGCATTCCTGTCCTGTGCATCCCAGCCAGCAGGACGCTCACCTGTGCAGGTGCAGGGCTAAGCCAGCGCTTTTCCTCGTTATTTTGGGGAGGCAGAAGGCAAATCCCCCAAGGACGGCCGCAACCCACGGCCACATTCCGGGCACAGAAGGTAAAAAAAAAAAAGCCAGAACAAAAGGCAGCAGCGGTTCCCTGCCCCCTCCCTGCAGATGTCCGCTGGCTGCTGCCTAATCCGCCCGGGCAGCCAGGCAGCAGTGTCACCCGAGGGGGGACAGCGCTGTCCCCTCCCCAGCGCCCCGCACAAAGGGGGGGTCAGCGGGGCCGGGGGCGGCTCATCCCCGCTCCGCCGAGAGCAGGAACAAAGCGCCGGGGCCGGGAATTGAGCTCAGCGCAACCAGCAGCATTTCCATGCTAATGAGCGCTCCCGGTTCCATCCTGCCGCCCGTGGCAAATTGGAGCGAAAATCCAGGCTTGAGAGGATGCAACTTTTATGTCCGATGAGCGTCGCTGGGCTCCAACACCAATCCTCTCCCTCGGTTTATTTTTAATTGACTCCTACTAAGCCGGAGTGCATTTTCATGCGTTCCAAATGGAGCAGCTGTTGAAACTGAAAATCAGCAGCAGAAAGTGCGGACGTTTCTATTTTGCGGTGTTCACTTCTCAGCGCTCCATTTCCAAACCTCAGCAGCCTGCCCAGAACAAAGGATTGCCTTGGTGCAGAGCATTAACCCCATCCTGAAACCGCCGAATTCCCATCCTTGCAAGCCTCACATTCCACTCTGAAACCCTCACATTCCGTCCTGAAAGCCCGGCATTCTCATCTGCTGCATTCCCGCATCCCCATCCCGCACTCCTGACGTCCTCATCCTGTACCCCTTGATATCCCCATCCTGCACCTCTCACATCCCCATCCTGCAGCCTCTGTATCCCAAATCTGCAACCCCTGCATCCCTCACTTCTCCATCCTGCAGTCCTCCTGTCCCCATCCTGTACCCTCTCATTTCCCCATCCTGCACCTCTCACATCCCCATCCTGCAGCCCCTGTATCCCAAAACTGCAACCCCTGCATCCCAATCCTGCATCCCTCACTTCTCCATCCTGCAGTCCTCCTGTCCCCATCCTGTACCCTCTCATTTCCCCATCCTGCTACTCTCACATCCCCATCCTGCAAAAATCTGTATCCCCATCCTGCATCCCCATCTTGCATTCCTCACATCCCCATCCTTCATCCCTCACATCCCCATTCTTCATCCCTCATATCCTCATCCTGCACCCCTCAAACCCCCACCCTGCCACCCCTGCATCCCTGTCCTGCAACTCCTGCACTCCCATCTCGCACCCCTTCCATCCTCATCCTTCAAAACCTGCATCCCCAGCCTGTATCACATCTCCATCCTGCAGTGCCAGCTCTCTGGATTATTATCCCTCCCTGGATCCTGCTCCAAGTGTCACCAGCACGGTGACAACGTGCAGTGCAAGGTGAGCCTGGAAAAGCTCTGCCCCTCAGGCNCCCTCACTTCTCCATCCTGCAGTCCTCCTGTCCCCATCCTGTACCCTCTCATTTCCCCATCCTGCTACTCTCACATCCCCATCCTGCAAAAATCTGTATCCCCATCCTGCATCCCCATCTTGCATTCCTCACATCCCCATCCTTCATCCCTCACATCCCCATTCTTCATCCCTCATATCCTCATCCTGCACCCCTCAAACTCCCACCCTGCCACCCCTGCATCCCTGTCCTGCAACTCCTGCACTCCCATCTCGCACCCCTTCCATCCTCATCCTTCAAAACCTGCATCCCCAGCCTGTATCACATCTCCATCCTGCAGTGCCAGCTCTCTGGATTATTATCCCTCCCTGGATCCTGCTCCAAGTGTCACCAGCACGGTGACAACGTGCAGTGCAAGGTGAGCCTGGAAAAGCTCTGCCCCTCAGGCGGGGAGGGCTTCAATCAACAGGGTCAGCACAGTTATCCCGTGCACAACTGACCAGCACACAGACCCCAGCAGCTCAGAAACGAGCCCTGGCAAGGCTCTGGCCCCTGGAGTGGACAGCTGGACTCCAGGAGCTCATCCCAAGGCTGGGATTTAGCAGGCAGGATGTTGGGATCAGGCACCAGAACTGACAAGCTGGGGGTTGCTCCTGCTCTCAAATAAAGCCGTGCCCTCCTCCACAAGGCAAACACCAGCTGGCCAAGCCCTGGCCATGCCACTGCTGAGTCCCAAGGGCCAGTAATCCCCAGACCTGGCACTACAGAATGCACTGGAGAACCCTGGGCATTGCCAAATCCCTGCACCAAGGCAGAGCCAACATGGAAATGCTGCAAATGGGAGCACCTGGGATGCAGGCCGGGAGCTGGGACAGGAGCCCTCAAGCAGGGACTGAGCTGTGGGGGCTGGCTGGCTCTGGGACACTCAGAATTCACCCCCTGCAAAAAGGGGAACAGCCACTTCCTGGGGGTGAGTGCCAGTGTTCTTGCAGGTAGCCTGGCCATGGAGTCCAGCTGCAGGTGCCTGCTGGAAAGGTTTCTGTCCATAGCAAGAATTGCTAATGGGGGAATAAAAGCTCAACTTCCCTCTCTCAGGAGTTTGCAACAGAAGCAGCTGTCCAGGGCCTGGATCCCTAATCCCAACAAAGCCAGGGGGAAGCTGGACCCTGGTGTAGGAAGGATATCCTTCTCTCTTTTCTTCCTTGGTGAGCAGAATCCAAACCCCAAGAAGGAGCAGGAGGAGGGGGAGTGGATACAGGTAACACTTTGCTGGCACATGTCAGCAGGGCTTCCTCTGTAAATAACATTTCACACCAGGGGCCTGCTGAGTGCCAGCCAGTTCAGGTGCTTTGGCATCTATTAGGTTTGCTGGGAGCTGAGGTGTCCAGAAAATCTGTCACTGACCAGTGTGCTCCAATCTTAAAATAATTGATTAATTAAAAGCTGACCCTGAGCTTTTTTTCTGAAGGTCTGTCCCCAGCTCTAAACCCCCCAAAAGCCATTTTTATCTTTTGCCAACCAAACAAATCCAGCTTCAGACCTCTGATTAAATATTAACAACCTCGCACAGACCACAAGCAAACTCTACAGCTATTTATTGCTCCAAAGGCAGCTGCAGCAAGAAACACAGAACAAAACAAACAAAAACCAGCCAGGAACGAACTGTGTCATCCACATCAACAAGTTTCCCTTGTGTGCTTGAGTCAGCTTGGAGCCAGGGGGCATTTCAAGCACGTTTCACTGGGCTCAGAGCTCGGGGACCTGGTGCTCTTGGAGCTCTCCCAGCTCCAGATGCCTCCCAGCACCCCTTTCTGGAGTGCTCCATGTGCTGGTGATGTCAGTGGTCCTCACTTTGGGTCTTGCTGCAAAGCCCCTGTGATGCCTGGAGAGCTCGGTGAGGGTGAAGTGGTGACTGGCTGGATTTGTCACCCTTCCATCCCCGTTTCCAAGCCCAGTCTGGGGCTGGCAGAGGCCTGGCAGTGACATTTAGGGACACAGGCATGAGATGAGGGCGTGCAGGAGGCACTGAGCCCTCCAGCAGCCATGGGGGTCAGTTTGTCCCTGTGCAGCCACAGCCAAGGCCAGGTGTGGGACACCACTGGAACCAGGGTCAAAACAACATCCCTGTGCCCAAAGTTCCCAGTGTGGCCCACCCTTTGTACACCCCATACATCCATCAAGGCTTTTCCTCAGTGCCACTCCATCCCCTGGAGCACCAGCACTAAAGGAGATGGCTCCCCATGGTACCCCTAATCATTACTGGAAAGAAAAAAGCAGCTGTGCCCGTGTTTGGGCGCTGGGCCAGGCTGGGATCCCCCTCCCCACCTGATTTCTCAGGCACAGGCTCAGGTTTCTGAGGCACAGGATCAAATAACCCATCACTCAGGGCAAGATATCATCCCCTATTACCAATTCCATGCAAACAGCTCTGCTCTTCCCGGGATTAAAAGCCAATTAAAGAACCTTGCTTTTCAAGGGGAGAGGAAGATGAGAGGAGGGGTTTTTGTGGGTTTTTGTTGGTGTCTGGCTGGTAGGAAATATAAGGACTATTGATGAGTTCTTTTCAGATCACATTGATTTTGCTCAGACCCATCTGGGACTCGTGTCTCCAGAGGAAAAGGAGAAACACAAAAAGGACAACAACAAAATCCCCACTAGCCGTGTCCTAAAAAGGAAAAAGAAAGAACTTTTATTTGCAGGAGGATCAATGGTGTTTGCTGAAGTCAGCAATTGGTGTTTTGGGTTTCAAAGCCTTCTCAGGGCAAGGGAGCCTTACTCTCAAGGTGAAGAGCAAGCTCATAAATCTGGGAGAAGCTTCAGGCCCAGAATCTGCTGATTCCCCACTGCAGGGAGGGCAGAGCCAACAGGAAAAGGGCATTTGCTCTGCAAACAAGGAGCAGGATGAGCACTTGTAAATCGCTGCTCACAAGGGAACAGGCGACATTCAGCCCTGCTGTGCTCAGATCTGGGATAAAGGGGAGCACAAAGGTGACTCTAAGCCAGCTCTGCACTCACAAGGGCCATGTGAGCACCTGGTTCCTCAGCTCAGCTCCCAGAGCAAGCCTCAGGTCTGATGCTGGGAAGACAAAGCTTGTCTTCAACATTTGACCCTGGCCCCAAAGTCTAAAATCACAACATGGGTTGGAAGGGAACTCAAAGTTCAGCTTCCCACTCCCCTGCCATGAACAGGGACAATTTCCAGGTTGCTCCAAGCCCTATCCAACCTGAAATGTTTCCTGTTACCTCCTGCCCTGGGAGCAGATGTGTCCAGAGACACGTCCAGGGCAGGGGGAAAGCCAGAGATGGAAAAATCTCCAGCTGGGACTGCAGCCAGCACAGCCAGACTCCACCACAAGGTGCACAGGGAGAACTCACCCTGGATTTAGGAGGAACAAACAAAAAGCCTCGTCATCAAAACCCCCAGACTGCCTTTGCAGCAAGTGTACCCAAAAGGAGCCCTGGGTTTGGGATCACAGGATCAGTAGGGTTGGAGGAGCCCAATCTTTGCCCAAACTCCCCCTTATCACTCAACCACAGAGCTTGCCCCAGCCTGTTCCTGCTGCCCCCCTGCCTCTCCCAGGCTCAAGCTGCTCCCAGTAGCACCAGTTTGGAACCAGCTCCTGCCAGCCCTGCCACTCAGAGCAGCCTTCTGGTGCCAGGGCCAGGGGGACCAGGGGTGTCGAGCTGTTGCCAGTGGGTGTTTAGCACCCCCACCCGCCTCAGCAGGCAGGTAGGTGACCCCTCAAGGTCCCCTGCAAACCTGAATTATCTTCTGTTTCTATCAGGATGCTAAACTAGCACAAAAACATGTCTGTCTTTCTGTCAATCTGTCACTTCGCGTTCGCCTCACTTTCGTCTGTCAAACATTAGCCCAGATCTCACTGTCAACAAGCAGATATTTATTTGTTGTTTCCTCTTTTGTTTGCTTTTTATTCCAGGCCATTTCCACTTGAGATACACCCAGGCAGGCAGAGCCATATGCACACAAATAGCAGGGCACCATTTTCACTCTATTCCAGGCTTTTTTTGACTGGGAAGACTGGGAGTAACTCGCTCTGACAAGTGACTCTTGGCATTAAAACCAAGCTGCCAGGCTCCTCTTGGGCACACACCTGGGCAAGGTGAGGGAATCTGGGCTGGCCAGAGATGATCTTTAAGGTCCTTCCAACCCAAACCAGGCCAGGATTCCATGGAAATGGCTCCAGGGCTGGGGGAGAGGCTGAACTCGCTGTCAGAGCATCCTCACTGCTTGTGGCCATGCCAGGGGGGCACAGCAGAGCTCCCAGACCTCACCTGAGCAGATCCAGACCTCACGTGCACAGTCCAACCCCTCACCTGGCTGCTGCCACACACCTGGATGGGAGAGCCAGCCTGGAGGGGAAGGGAAAGGCAGAGAGCAGGAGGAGCCAGGGGACAGCACAGCCCTAAGGGGGGGGCACAGGGAGGAGCCAGAAGGATCCCCTCCCTCTCCCCTGCATTTCCACCCAGGATAAAAAAAATAAAAAGGAATATTTTTCCTGCCTGGATTCTTTTTCCCAGCGTCCCCGGCCCATCTCAAGCCACCCCGTCGCCATGGCAATGGGCTGAAGGAACAGATGGGCCTGGCAGGCAAATCCCCCTAGGAGGAGAATGCTCAGGGCCACACGCCTGGGGGACAGCGAGGTCACCCCTGGCACCCCTTCCCTCATCCTCCCCAGACCTTGGTGCCACCTCGGCAGGGCCTTGCAAGGAGAAGGGACAGGGATGCTCCCCTCCCGAGGGGCCTGAACCACCTGAGATCCACCTGGGGATGAGATAATCCACATTTCCTCAGACATCTGGGGCATCTCTCCAGCAAACCTCACCCCTAAACCGAGGCATTGCACAACAGGACGGGCACAGGGCACAGAATTCCCATGCCTGGAGTGGGTGGGCACAGGGCTCAGCTGTCCCAGATGGATTCATCCGCCCAGACTGGGATGAGAAGCAGGGTGGGTGAAGATAAAACTCAGCCACTAATCTCCCTGTGGATTAACCATCCACGTGGGGCCGTGGTGTGGGGCTTTGGAGCAGGCAAACAACAGCTGAGCCCTCCTGGAGATCCCACAGCTCCTCTGGGATGCCTGAGAGGAGCAGCCGGGCCTGTCCTGGGCACACAGAGAGAAGAGGGTGTTCTTTCACCGCATCTTTCACCTCATCTTTCACCTCATCTTTCCTCACCCTGTTTGCAGATGGAGCTGCAAACCTGATGCAGCTTGTTGTGCTCAGCCCCAGAACTGGTTCCTTTTTTGGGGGAAAACAAGTAAGTGTGAAGCTGCACTTCAAAGCCTCCAAAGCTGTCTGGGCCTGCTCAGGTGAAGGACTCTCTGTGGGGAAACAAAGGCTGAAGGCATCAAGAAACTCTGCTGCAAGGAAAGGAAAAATACAAAGAAATGGCTGTTCCTTCAGGAACTTTAGCACAGGCTGTCTCAGCTGCTCGAGTCTGTTTTCTCCTGAAAAACCCAAAGCAACACTCGCCCTCCAGAGCCACTTTTGGAGCTGTTACCACCATTGTCCCAACTTCCTTGGCCCCGCACAAAGCCCTGTGGATCGTGGCTGAGCTCTGCAGCCCTGTCCCCATTCTCAGGGGACACACAGCTGCTCTCCTCACCCAGGGAGATCCTGGGGCTGGGAAGCAGCAGCCCTCAGGGTTTGGGAGCCCGAGGAGGCTGAGCATGGGAAGCAGGGTGGGAGATGATGGCGCTGGGAGGCTGCAGGGAGCCGAACCCCTCCTGCCTTCCCTTCCCTCCCTTCCCTGCCGGGCTGCTCCCTCCCCACGGCCCTGGCACGCTCTCAGGGGTGCTGGGTGCTGGCCTGGGGGCCCAGCCCGGCCCAACCGGCTCCCAGCTCACACCCGTGGGAAGCTCAGGAGCCCGTCCTGCCTCTCAGGTGTGGCCCTTGGCCCGCGGGCTCCCGCCCGGAGAGCGCTCCGCTGCCAGCTTGGAGAGGCGGAGAGGGAAGGGCAGCAAAGCCTCCCGGCGTGGATGGCAGCACCAGCAGCCCTTCTTGGGGCTTCCTCTCCTTCTCAGGGGGTTCCCAGGTGTTGTTTTTTCTGCTGGTGCCTGGAATGCCAGGGCTTTTCTCGGTGGGAGCAGCCGTGCCCAGCCTGCCCCACACCCTGCCCCACGAGCCCACCTCTTCCCTTCCCTCTGCTCCCTTTCCCGGATCAAAGCTGCCTCCCCTCCCTGTACTGCAAACATTATTCAGCTCTGAGATAAGAAGCTCTCCAGCAGCACTTTATTAATCCCACAGGAGGCAGAAAGTAGCAGAGTGAAAGGGTTTAGTGTGGCCAAGACAGAGAATAATGTTCCACGAAACACCTTTGCAGGAGAGAGCCATGTCTTTTTCCCAGAAAGTCTCCTGGGCAGCTTGGGTAATAATTAACCATTATCGAACTTTAAACCCTCCATCTCTCCCTCTCTGTGCCCTGACCAGGATTTTGTAATAACTCTCCCAGTCTGGAACACTCCCAGCCCGGGGTGCTGGGGTGCACTGGGGCTGCAGGGTGAGGAGGAGGAGGATGCAGACAGACTCTGTGGGCAGGCAGGAGGCAGCTGCTGACTCTGCTGCTTCCCTGCTTCTCCACTGAGCTTGGATGTGAACCTGCCTTCCTTCCTCCAATGAATCCTGCAGCTCCTCTGGCCACAGAAGAACCTCCTCTTGGTGGTTCTTCCCAGGGAGGTTTCTCCCAGCCGTGGAATGCCACAGACTCTTGCATATGGCTGAAATCGTCATCTACCCAGGAGAGAGACTCGAGAGCTTTTCTAGCACAGAGACACTTCTTTAAACCCATCTGCTGTCTGAGGCAGCCACAGTTGGTGCCATGTGAGGCTCCCAGTGGGACAAACTGGGTGGCTCAGCAGGCCTGGGTTCCATCCTTTCCTGGTGGAAGGACCACAGAGTTTTGGAAGTGCTCGCTCGTGCCACAAAGGGTGTTTCTGTTATCTGCATCCTACCAAGGGGCAACTCAAGCATCAGGGATCCTGCTCACAGCCATGGAGGGAGTTTTTGGGAAGAGCAGAACTGGCTGCTGGTGTCTGGAGACTCCCACTGTTATGGCAGGGCATCTTTCCTGCCTCAGCAGCCACGGCAGACCCAAGGACAGGGCACGATGTGAACACTGCCAGTCATTCCTGCTGCATTGTCCAGCAAAGAGCCAGGCTGTGGGTGGGAAGGAGCAGGGAAGTGCAGACACGTCCAGCCCACACCTCTCACCCACCTGCAACCCCTCTTCTGGAAACCAGAGGTGACCCAGATGCAAAACCAGAAGAGCAAGAAATCGAGAGACCTTTGAATTCAAGCAGGCAAGGAAGCCAATGGGCTGTGTTCACCCAATTCCATGGTGTCAGCCTCACATCCCACACCCAGAGCAGCCAGAAACTGGGCCCAGTGTTTGCACTGACACAATATTTGTACGTGGATCCATGCAAAAGCATTTCCTGCCGTCTAAACTCCCTGGGCAAGGAGCCACCTGCTTCTGGCTGCTGTGAAAAAATGACCAAATAAAGGAGAGTCACCTTTCCCTGTGCTCTGCAAACGTCTCCTGCTTGGATTGGGGAGGATCAGGTGTGCAAGGCACCCTGCAGGCACGGGGCAACGTGTGCAGAGCAGAGAGGGACAGCTCCCAGCAGCTCCTGACAAGGAAAGGCACACAGAGGTGAGTGAGCTGGCCAAGGATATTCCAGGGAGCTCGTGGCAAAGCCAGGAAACGCTGCCAGCCCTTCTGAGCTCAGCCTGCCTTTGCCATCACCTCCAGGCCATTCTTTCCCTGTAAGTAAAAGCTGATTCACGCCTGCTAGGAGCCAGTGTGAGGCAGCAGATATTCCCATTTCCAGTGAGGTACTGTAAGGTACTCCACGGGCATGGCAGCATTTGAAATGTCAAGAATACAAAAAAAAAAATATATGTACTTAAGGAGAGTGATCTGAGCCTTTTATTTCCAAAGTGAGTTTAGAGGCAGTGAAAGGTCTCAGATCAATACCAGCAAAACTGCAAATTGGAGTCCTCCCCTTTGCCACAGAGGGTACAGCTGAGACAGCATCTGCACAAACAGCCTGCCCACAGCCCCTGCCAGCCTCAGCTCTGACCTTGAGGAGTTGCCTTCGAGAGGGAAACTCCCCCTTCCCTTGCAGCCCCGGGCTTTTGTTCCTTGGATGCTGATTTATCTAACTCGGGTACATTCTGACCAGGGAAGAACCTGAGTCTTGATAAACTCACTCCTCCTGCAGGTAGAGAGAAACCCCAAGGGGGTTTTGCAGCAGAGATTTTGAGGTAAATCCAGAAGAGAGCTGAAGTGCCAGGCTGGCTGTGGCATTTTGGAAGGTGAAATGCAGTTGCCTGCTCAAGTGCCCCATTACAAACAGGCTTTTCTTCCCCTCCCTGCCCTACAGATGTCCCTGTGCTCAGCCCCCTGCCCCAGGGACCCCTGGAAAGGTTGTCCCCATCCAAAGTTGGGATCAATACAGCTGTCAGGCTCTGGCCACACTACCCCTGCTAATTGGAATTACAACAGGCAGACTGCAGCTTTCACTCCATCTCTCTGTCGCTTGTCATAATGTAATCAAAATCTCTCTCTCTTTATCACCGAGCGTGACAGGAGCAGAGGCAGCCACGAGACTACAGATTCCTTCAGATCTCACTGGGGCTGGGGAGCCTTGCCACAGGGCTGGGAAAAGAACCCCTCACTGCCAAAACTCCGGCTTTTGGATGAGTGGGATAACGGGAGAGGTGGCCTGAACCCCCCAGGGGGCTGGGAAGAGATGGAGGAGCTGTGGGCAGGGGGTGCAGCACCAGGGGCTGACCAGAGGCAGCCACAGGTCGGTTGTGGAGGTGGGCAGAGCCCAGGAAGGAGCCTCCCTCCTCTTCCTCTCTGCCTCCTGCCACCCCAGGCTCCTGCCTGGCCTCAGCCACAGGTTCCCACTGGCCACCAGAGCCAAAAGTGAGCAGGGGATCACTGGATAAGGCACGAGGCAGCTGGGCACGGGCACGGGGCACTGAGCAGGGCTCAGAGCCAAAGCTCTGCGCTCACACAGCAGCCCCTGCACATCTCACTCCCCCCTGCTCTGAGGGCTTGGCCAATTTACAGACTCAGGGTGATCCATCCTGGGCAAATGGAGCAGCATCTGTGATTTGTTGGTCATTATTAAACAGTGGTAATGCAGGGCTGAATTACCCAGAGGAGGGAGGGATCAGCAGCCTGGACGTACCCAGCTCCCCTGAGAGTGGCCATAAACAAAACTTAAATAATTAGAGTGCCTGGGTGGAGATGCAGCCTCTAAGTATTCTCAGGCTTGTGCAAATACAGGAAATAAATTCTTGGAAGGTGCCAGGCTGGATGGGGCAGAGGGAGGCTCATTTTCCAGATCACTTGAGAGCAGCCGTTATAAATCTCAGTGAAAGATGCACCTCCCCAGGCTGGCGATATTTTTAAACTCCGAGAGAGATGGAGAGAGGGGGGGGGGGGGGAGAAAAAGCACATTTTAGTATTTACACCACAGGCAAAATGGGTATTTAAAAATCAGGGTACATTTTCCAAAGTCTGTTCCTGCCACGCCAACAAATAAAGAATTTTCTTTCTATAGTGTGCTAGCTGGCAATATTAGCCCCAGAGAATTCACTGCCACCACCATCATTCTGTTGAGAGCTGAGAAATCAAACTCCCAGAAGGACTGGGGGAGTCAGGGGATAAAGGTTCTTTCACTGGCAAATTGCTACTCGAGCTCCAAACTGAATCAGCAGCAAATGCAAATCCTTGGAATCCTGAGGGGTGACTCCTGCCCTGTCCCTGCTTGCTCAGTGTCTGGGATGATGTCCCAGGGGAGTGTCCCAGACCTGGTGAGGCCACCTGAGCTCTGGAGCTGGGAATCTGTGGATCAACACGGGCAGGATGGCCAGGCCACTTTTCCTTCCTGACCCCTCCTTGTGCTCCAGCTGGAGTGGGCACACGTGAGCTGCTTTTTGGGTGGACGTGCAGGAAATCTTGTCAAGAACTGACGGATCACGGGCTGAATGAGGCGGCAGGTGACAGGATGTGAGAGTCTGGAGAGCCCCACACAAGAACTGCCAGGGCACTGCCTTTCCCTCCAACCACTGCAGCCTTCCTTTTCCTCATTCCCTCCTCGGGCACAGAGAACATTCCCCTTTTTACAAACTCTGCTCTGCTCAAGCTTTCCTCTCTCCCTCCCTCCCAGCCCTCCCCAGGACTGCTGCCATCCTCTGAAGGATCCCATCCAGCTCCTATCAAAGGGATACACGAGCACACCCATCAGGCATCACAGCATCCAGCAAATCCCCAACCAAGGCTCCTGGAAAGATCAGAGCACTGTAATCACTGCCTGTGCCAGGAGATCCCAACAAGCCCTCCCCCACTTTCCCTGGGTTCTCACTGAACTTGAGCATGAGGTAAATTTGGCAAAGCTCAGCCCAATCACTGGGAAAATCTCTCCATGAAACTCACACACAGAGAGCTGCTGGCCTCTCCTGCTCCCATGGCAGCAGCCCCCCCAGATATTGGGGTGGCAGAACTGGAGGAAAGAGATCCAAGGCTGCCCTTTCCCCTCAGCACCTTGCACATGAAAATAAACTCACCATTCCCAAGAAAAATATGCAGCCCTCCATCGAGCCCAGCAGAGCCAAGAGGGGTCCTGTATCCAATGGAAACTGGCAGCTGCTATGAATTACAGCATGGCAGGGATGCTGCTATGCAACACATCCCTGATCCTCAGCGGCCATAAATGGGCACAGCCTTGGTTCCCCCCCGTATCCAGAGATGTCCCTTCCTCCAGAAGGGTCCCCTGACACTCTGCTGGTGCAGTGACCAGGGGAAGAGCCCAAAGAGGCCCAGGAATGAGCAGCTTGTGCAGGTGTGCACCACCAAATCTGCTGCTGCCTCCTTAAAGCAACACTGCCTTGGCTATGTGAGGAGACAGCAGGGAGAAGGAAATACAACCTCTGAACAAAGAATGGGGAAAATCTTCTTGTTGTGTGTTCTTACAGCCCCTAAACTGACCTGGATTATCCACCCCTAACATTTCCTTCAGTTTTGGCACCCCCAGGTTGGGAAGGCCATCAGCACTGGTGGGAACAAGGCTCCAGGTTTACCTCCAAGGGGTCCCTGCTGATTGTGTAGCCCAAGAAAAGGCAGAGTAAAGTCCCTGGGATGCCCCTTCCTATGAAAAATGTAGCCAGAGCTTGATGCAGGTTAATTCTCCAATGAAAAGCATCCTCCTGACTGCAGGCTCTGTAGGGTGTTAATTCTAGGAGAGATTTCAAGGCAAGGGGAAGCTCCAGCAGGGCCCTGGGTTTGGGTGGGGGAATTGATAACTTGTAACTGGTAACACAATTTGCACACAATTGATAACTCATAGCTGATAACTCATCTGGCACCAGACTGGAACTGAGCAGGCTCGTGCTGGGCTGCTCAAGGACAGGACAGGGTTCATCCCTCCCTTGCTGCTCTCTCCTGCCCTGAGAGCCTCACAGCAAAACCACCCTGTGTCAAGCTGCTCTGCACAGAAACCAGGAACAGTGACAGAAACTCTGACCTTTCTCCTTCCTTACTTCTCCTATTAAACTCTCCCCTAGGTCTGTGACTTCTGCCCATCAGGGTGCGTTTGTAACCCTTGGCTCTGCCAGGAACTCAGCACAACAACCTCTAATTACAGCCCTCTGCTCTTGAGTCACCCCAGCCTCTTGTACACATCAGCATCAGACCCTGAGCCCACAGCCAGAACTCTGCCCCAAACTGTGCCCTTGGGCTGTGAAAATGGTCATTTCCCTTGGTCCAGAGGGTGTCCTGCCAGGGGATAAGTAATGAAACCTGGTTTTTGCCACGTGTGAGAACCTCAGTGCAGGGCAGACACCGGGTGACATCCCAGGACCCACATGACACAGCTACAGACCCTGCACTGCAGCAGCCTCACTGCCTGGAGCCACCCAGAGCAGCAGGCTGGTTCTGGTTCCTCACAGACAGCCCTGGGGGCTCTGGGAAGGCTGGATGTCAGCCCTGGCTGTGGCTGCACGGACCCTCTGTCACTCCTGGCTGTGCCTCCTGACGCCTCTCTCCAGCACAGGGAGAGGGAGGGATGGATCTCCCACGAGAGAAGCAAAAGAGCCTCAAAACCAGCCTGATTTACAGTAGGGAGAGAACTGCTGGGAAGAGAGGTGGAGGCTGAGTCCTCTTGCCTAACCAGGCTTGGGAGTACCTGCTGTCTCTCAGCCAGGTGGTCCATCTGGTGCCTGCCGCTGCTCCAAGGCAGGGATGCAATTTGCAGGTCCTGGACCACATCTGGAGCATCCCTGCATGGTTGGGAGCAGATGGAAGCACTTTGCTGTTTCCTGCAGCTAGAAAGGCAAATAGGCTGGGATGGAGGACAGAAAACCCCTCTGTTGTGCTTTAACTCCCAGAGAGGAGAATCACACGGATCCTGCCTCTCTTAGGCTCTTCTCCCTGCACACCTGGAGGCTGAATGCTGTCCACCAGTCCCCAACTGGTCTGGCTCAGAGCCCGGGAGAGCAGGCCTGCAGCAGAGCGAGGCAGAGTTGGGTGGATAATGCTTAGAAATGCTTCCCTCTTGCATCACACGCAATAATGTCAAGGCAGGATTACAAACCTCCTGCAGGGACTGCTTTGTGGTGGGAGAATGGAGAAGAGATGGTTCATCAGGTTGGGTCAGTTCCTCCCACCCATCCCCAGCACCCCACAAAGCTGCTGACATGACAGGAGACCGCTGGCCAAGCCCTCTGTGCCTCCCTCACCTGAGCTGGGGACAGCAGGGCACTGGAGCTGTGTCCCCTTTCCAGGGGCTGTTTGTGTGCCCTGGGACTGCAGCAGAGCCAGCCTGGAGGAACGGCTGCCACCAGTGCCCAGACGGGCACAAACACCCAAGGAGCAGCAGGATTTGAGCTGCACACGTGTCCCCAAGTGCCCGTGGAGGCTGGGACACAGCACAGGGTGCACAAAGTCACTGCAAAGGGCAGAAATTCAATTCCTGTTTCTCCAAGCGATGGAGAAGGGACCTTAAACCCAGCGTGGTGACAGAGGAGAAACTCTCCTTCCTCCCACGCACTTCAGCATCGGAGCAGATTTTCTTCTGCTGCAGAGCCGTGGGGTTCCCCTGGAAAACCCCGTGTGTGTGCTGGGATGTGCCTCAATCCAGCCTGGGCTAATCCTTCACTGGGAGAAGCCGGGGAAAATGTGCTCCTGGGAGAACATCCGTGGCTTAACAGCAGCCAGGAGGAAACGTGTCTCATTCCTGAGTTAAACCAACCTTCACCTGAAACGCTGCTGCGGGTTCGGGAGCTCGGAATTCTCCGTGCTGGGACGGCTGAGCTCCGGTAATTAACACCAAGAGGTGTCTCCAATGCAAACTGGGTCCCTGCTCCAGTGGCTGGCGGCACCAGCTCACCCTTCAGCAGAGCTGCCCTGATTTAATCTGACGTTATTTGAAAAAGCAAGATCTCCAGGGGCTGTGAGATTGGAGTACCTTTCTTTGTCCCTCCCTCATTTGTTTCTGCTTTTTTGCACTGATAAGCCTGGCTGGCCTGTGAAAGGGACTGAGCTGAGAGCCATCAGCACCTCGGGCAAGGATGTTGCAAGACTCAAAGCCTTTCTCAGCAGCCCTGAGGACTGTGGCCATCTTCCTGAGCATGACCAACTCACCCCTGCAGCGCTCACACACAGCCCAACTCCAGCTCTTCCAAAAATTTTTGGCTTGGAGCAAACCAGTCTGGCGGAAGGTGTCCCTGCCCAAGGCAGGGGATTGGAAGGAGATGATTCTTAAAGTGCCTTCCAATCCAAATCATCCTGGATTCTGTTATTGAAACCCCTTTTTCCTGCTTGCCCCCACCCCACTGGCAGTGCTGTGTAACTCCCCGGGGCTCTGGAGGTGGGAAAGAGCCTCCCCTGGCTCAGGGTGGCCACTTCTGGCTGTCCCCCCCGGCTGTCCCCAACCCGAGTGGCACTAGCAGAGGGCACGAGGTGCCAGTGGCAGCCAGGCCTGGGAAGCAGGTCAGGGACAACCGGCTCTTCTGGTTCCTTCCATGATTCAGCCGAGGTGTGAGCCCTGCTCAAAGGAGCCCTGTGGTGCCTCCCTTTAAGCTCGGCTTTTGCGGCTGGTCCAGCTGCAGCCCAGAGCAGGGGTGATGCAAGGAGAGATGTGCCAGGCTCTGCCAGCATCTCCTCGGCCACCAGCTCACCCCAAGCACTGGCTGTGCTGCTGGACGTGCCCCTGGAATCTCCCTGCTGGGCTGGGAGCTCCTGCCTGATGAAGGCTGCTGGTTCAGGGAGCAAAGAGCATCAGCCAGAGCCCTCCATGGGGCAGACACCCTCCTGCTCGTGGGCTGAGCTGCCTCTCCCCCAGCCTGGCGCCTCACCCACGCTGACACACTCAGCAGCTCCTCAATTCACGCCAGGGTAAAACCCGACCGGTCGGTTTAAGAGAGGTTTAATGAGAAAAAAATCAACCAAATACACGCTTTTGCTTCCTGAAATAGCCTGATGCTGCTGTTTGTGAGTTTTGGGAGGAGGCAGGTGGTGGGGGAAATAAAAATAACAACCAAGAACTCAACCCAAAGGCTGAGCGAGACTCTGGCAACTTTTTTTTTTGCATTTTGGAAGCTGCTTTGGGATACTAAAGCAGCTCTAGAAAGTACAAGATGGAGCAGATCCTGCAGTGACACGCTTTGGCTCTTCCCAGCACTCCAGAGAGCTGTTGTACCTCCCCAAAATGAACCCTCCCTCCAGCTGCAGCCGAGTTTGACCTCAGCCCTGCAGGTCACCGCGGCTCAGTCAATGCTCCTTTCAAGCGCAGGGATGGAAAATCCCTGTGTCAAAGCAGCTCCAGCCACCTCTGCAGCTCTCCCCTGTGGAGCATCTCAAAGCTCTTTGCAAAGTGTTCCCAGGCCCCTGTGGGAGATCAGGAGGTAGCCCAGCAATGGCAGAGAGGAATTTGTCCGCAGCCAGCCTTTGGGAACAGAGGCCCAGATGTGCAGAGGCAGGACCAGGCACAGATGATGCCTCTGCTCTGTGTGGCTGCATCTCAAGCTGCAGGAGCTCCACGGCGGGGATAAACACACAGATTGTTAAGGCTTGTAAAGCATAAATTTAACTGCAAGTGTTCTTAACCTCTGCAGATCAGCTGCCTGGGATCTCTCCTCCCCTTCCCCCACAGCTTTCCAGCAACCCCTGTTGATATCAATATCTTGAATGGAGCGTGAGTTGATACCTGGTTCCAAATGGATGGGCATGGATGGAAGGCTGCAGGAACCATGAATTGAATCCGTTCTGGACGATTGAACTGCTCACATTAAAGATAATTTGTAAAGCAGATTTTTATACGAGGCTCCTTACAGCTTTTACAGCGGCAGAACTTTTATTTCCTTATCAGAGAGGGGAAAAAAAAAAGCGCTAACATTGTCTGAAGGGGGAGGTGGCTGGGAACAGAATGAAATGGCATTGATCAGCTGGACATGAAAGGTTTTCCAGAGAGCAGGCACTGCTCTGATCCTTCTTAGGTATTGGGTATGAAACCACATTTTCCAACAAGTCTGCAGCTACTAATTCACTTGTACTAGAGGATCCTGAGTTTCCTCTCCTCGTTAAGCAAACTTGTCTGTCCTCAAAGCTTAAATGCAGCTCTATATATGTTTATATATATGATTTTGGCACAATGCATTGTGAACTCGAGGGACTATGTGCCCCAGGAAGGCATCCAGACCTGGGCTCTGCTAAAGACTCTGTGCTTTGTGCAGCACTGTGCTGGTCCTTCCCTGCAGCTCTGGGTCCATCCACAGCACCCAAAAGAACGAAATAAATGAACGAATATTTAACAAACAGGATCAGACACTCCTGCAGCTGTGGTGCATCCACCACTAAACTGGTCGGGCCGAGAGTCTCGCCCACACAGGCTGCAGGGCACCGGTGGTGCTCAGGGTTTGGGAAGGATTATCCTCGTGGAACACTGCGGAGCTGGCTGTACCCGGGCTTGGCAAGGCACCACGAGATGCACCACTGGCTTACCCTGGCAGAGCTGTCAGCGGGACAGTGCAAGACAAACTGCCACGCTACTGCAGTGGCAGGAGACGAGCCCTCCTGACTGCTGGCAGCACAGCCCTGAGAACAGCCAAAAATAGGAGAATTGCAGGGGAGAAGTCTCTCTTGGCAGGACAAGGTGAGATGCCAGGCTGTGTCAGGGTCACTGCGTGTCTCCTTGGTGAAAGCAATCCCCAGGGGAGCACAAAGTCCTTTTGGTTTAGCCAGCACGGTCACCACAGCGTTACTGCCCCTCCAGTGCCTTTCCCCGGGGCTGTGGGGAGGAGTTTCTGCCTGGGGCTGCCGGGTGGGAGGATGAGGAGGGAAGGCCGGGTGAAGAACAGCATGGAAAGTTCTGAGACTCCTTGTGAGGAGCCAGAGCTCAGCAGGCACCTGCCTGCAAGCACAGAGGAGCGCAGGGAGCCCGAGGCTGTCCCTTCCCTCACCCCTTTTTGCAATGCACAGCAGATCCTTTTGTCCCGGGAATACCGAGGTGCACCCAGCCCTGCTTTCTCATCGCCCTGTTAACCTTTTCCCTCTCACAGCCTCCCTGGTTTCTGGATCACCACCCCCTCGCATTTCATCTCTGTCCTCATCCATTTTAACCAGACCATCCAGTCGCTGGGATCTGTTATCTCCCATGTCCTGATGTTATCACATCCCTGTCTCTGCCAGGGAACTCCGGGCCCTGGCATTTGCTCTGATGGCCCAGACCTCGCTCACTGCGGCCACATCTCAGAGTCACAGCCCAGCCAGCCTGGCTGCTCCTCTGGGACGCTGCCCCAGCCCCATTATGGGAGGAGTGGATGCAATTCCACCCTGCCTTCCCCGCAACTTCACCTGCAGATCCCAGCGCCGCTGCAGGCACCGGCTGGATCCGCTCCTGTGCCGCTGCCAGCGCTCCAGCCCCAGCCACCAGCAGCCGAGCCCCCAAAAGGCAAAACATCGGCTCTGTTTGCACCTCTCAGTTCATTCACAAGCTGTGAACGCAGACTGCCGATCCCCTTTCCATGGCTCCGACTCCCGGAAAGCCCTCCAGGATGGCATTAACCCGTTCTGCACTGGAGCAGAATAAATGAGTCCCCGCAGGGCACTCGCCAAAGTGGGTCACTCTCCCGCTCCCAAACGCCGTGCTGGAGCCCGGAGCAGCCCCCAGCCCAGGGAAGGGACACACGGATTGCTCTGCCACCGCCCGGGAGGCTCCAGCGACCTGGGGACAGTCGACGCACATCTTTGCCCCTCTCCTCCGTTCCGGAGACGGATCAGAACCCAAGGGATGGATCGGAACCAAAGGGATGAATAAGATGCCATCAGGCAGCCAAGCTCAAAGGCAGTGAAAGGAAGCGCTGAAACCTGGGAGCGGTCCAGCCCCTCCGCAGAAAAGCCCGTGGGAAGTGTGTGCGGAGGGGAGCGGGGATTTTGGGGATGCTGGAGAGCCGAAAGCCTCCATCTCTCCTCCCGAAACATCTGCGCTCCGCGCCCAGCCTCGTGGCTGCCTTTCCGGGGAAGCCTGGCTGCTGCGCCTCGCTAGACGCTGCTCGATCCAAAAAGCAAACAAACGGCCTCAGCTCGCAGGGCTCCGGAGCCCGCTGCCTGCAGCTGCTTCCAAAACAAACGAGCGTGTTGTTCCGAGCCGAGCCGGCGCTGAAACCGGCCCCGGCTCTCTCCCACCCTCGCACAGATGCTCCCACACCTGCTCCAGACCCGGGCGCGCACCCCAAAACGCCGATCCCACC
>VYXF01003290.1:177301-210015 GCA_013397295.1 Polioptila caerulea
GCACAGGGATGGAGGGTGGGCACAGGGAGGGATGGTGGGCATGGGGATGGGTGGATGGATGGATGGATGGTGGGCACAGGGATGGAGGGTTGGCAGCACATCCCCGCCGCTCCCCGGGGCCGCTCCGCACGTGCCCGCACCCCGCCTACGAGCATGAGAAGATGCCTCCAAGGGGGTGTCAGACACGGTTACAGTGAAACACGATATTTATAACAAAGTGTGGGGGAAGGTGTCACTTCACATTACGCTGAAGCTCCGGCGCCCGAGACGCGGGGATGTGGGGAGGGCCAGCAGGCAGCGGGAGGAGCTGGCTGTGCCAAGGCCGATTCCTGGCTGGGGTCCACCCCGAGCGGGGTTTTCCCGGGGCAGGAGAGCAGGGCAGGTCTCTCGTGGGTGCTGGAATCGCCTGGCGGTGTCACTCGGCTCTGGGAGCCACCGGGCCTGGCCCTGCTGTGCTTTCCCGTGGGGAAAAATAAACTCCAGGTATCTCCAGTGACCTTAAACACAGCTCCACTGTAGCTTTTCTGCATGGGCATATCCCACTCGCTTGTGCGTCAGCTGCCTGAGGAACACAGCCTTGCTGATAAAACCTCGCCTTACCAAGCTGAGATTAAGCACTGTAATCTTTTGAATAAACAGCTCTGGAGAAAGCTGTGTCCTTGCACGGAGCTGAGATTGCACAACTCCCTCCCTGGAGTCCGGGACTCTGAGAATGCCCAGCTCTTCCCAAAGAAGCCAAGGGCCAGGTCTCAGGGCTGCAGTTTCCCTGGATCCTGTGTGGAAATTCCCTCACGGGTTGCTCGGAGCGTGGTGGGAGCTCCTGCACACACGCACGAGCAGATTTCTGTGCGTCCATCTCCTGCCCCTTCCCCCTGCCCTGCCAATGGCGCAGGAAGATGTGGATGCTGTGCAGCACAGCCAGCCCAGCCTCCTCTTGGGGCTGGCTGCCCGGGAAGAGCTTTTGGCCGCTGCCTTCTCCCCCTCCTCAAACGCGGGAGCATCTCCAGCGCACGGGCAGGCAGAGCTGCTGCTCCTCCCCTGGAGGCCTGGTGGCAGCTACGGGCTGTCCCCACAGTGAGGGGTTCTGTCCCCACGAGTCCAGGCTCAGGGAATATGCAGCTGAGCCCTTCCAGCCCTCTCTGCTCTGCTCTGTGGTCTCCTGTGACTGACTCGAATCCAGTCCCTCGTGGGCCAGCTCAGCCTCTGCCCACGCCAGCCCAGCCTTGCTTCTCCCCCCATGCAGTTCCTTTCCGGGGACTCAGCTGCTCAGTGCCTGCAGGGATCGATGTTCTCTCCCAGGGTGGTTTGAGGTCACTTTGAGCATCACAGCTCTGTCCAGAAGTGGAGACCTCATCCCTGCTGGTGTGTCGGTGCCAGCTTTGATTCTCCTGGGAGTGCCACTGGCTGCTGCCACTGGAGTGCCAGCGTGGGCTGGGGTGACCTTGGCCCCGTGTCCTGCCCTTCTGGGGCTGCTTCCAAGCGCCTGCAGCGCTGCAGCTGCAGTGCCTGGGTGGGGATGGCAGCGGTGGCTGCAGGAGGGAGGCTGGGCTCTCCCTGGGAGGGAACATTCCCTGGGAAAGGCACCAGCTCCTGCCCGCTCTGCAAGGAGAAAGCAAATATTAATTTTCACAAGGAAATGTGTACTCGACCTCAGCCCTAGGCTGAGCCAGCCCTGAACTCTTTCAGGTTCTGCTCTCAGTGGTGATATCAGCAGGCAAAGGTGACATCAGCAGGCAGAGGTGACATCAGCACATTGATGAGAGACGCCCTCGTTAAGTTATTGCTCAAGTCTGGGCTCCTTCACTCCAGGCATGTAAAAGAGCCAGGAGAAAAGAGGGATAAGAGCAAGGCTGGAATTTAAACCCAGAGGGAAAAGGCTGGAGCTCCTTGACAGGTGTGGTCTGTAGTTAGTGGTAAATTTTGGCTGCTTTGGGGAGGGAAAGGTGCTGGAAGTGTTCAGGGAGAGCCTTTCAGGAGGTTGTAGACTGTGTGTTATTGTTAGGGGTGTGCTGGGTGCATTTCATTTGTATGACATGGTCTGGATAACACATCCCTGTTATTCCCATGATCTGTAGGGTCTGGATAACACACCCCTGTTGTTCCCATGATCTGCAGGGTCTGGATAACACATCCCTGTTATTCCCATGGTCTGTAGGCTCTGGATAACACATCCCTGTTATTCCTGTGATCTGTAGGCTCTGGATAACACATCCCTGTTATTCCCATGATCTGTAGGCTCTGGATAACACACCCCTGTTATTCCCATGATCTGTAGGGTCTGGATAACACACCCCTGTTGTTCCCATGATCTGCAGAGTCTGGATAACATCCCCCTGTTATTTCCAGAAGAGGAGTGCCCAGGCCAGCTCTGAGGATGCAGGAGTGGGACAACTCACACAAATCCATCCGCACAGAGAACATTTCCCAGTGGGATCACAGAGGGACATGCACAAGCACAGCCAGGCAGCCCTGCTGGCTCCCTGCACACCCCACAACGCGGGTGACACACGTGGTGGCAGGGCTGCCTGGGCACAGGCGTCACCTCTGAGGAGGGGTGGCTGTGTCCCTGCCAGCTCCGTGTCACCCTGGCAGCCGTGTGTCACTGCCGAGCCCAGACACACCACAGTGAGTCACTGTTTGCACCAAAATTCAGCCTTGGGTCTCGATGTGGGGGTGCCAGTGGGGGACACGTGTGGGTCCTGGGTGTCCCTGTGCCATCCCAGCCGTGCCCATGGCCGTGGCACAAGGCCAGGGCACCTCCAGCCCGCGGATGTGGCCCCAGCTCCGCTCCCTGCTGAAGGGAGGCCGTCCTCATCCCGCTCCATGCAGTGACTAAGGCAGCCTGGCATTTACCCAGGGTTTATTTGGACACTCCAGAGCCAGCTGCACACATTTTCTTCATTTGCTTTTTGTCTGACTTCATGCCCTTTTGGTGATTGCTTATAAACTCGGCGTGGAGAAGGGACGGACGCTCGCTGCTTCCAGGGGAAGGAGGCTCGTGCAGCATCCACCAGAGGCAGGCAGACCAAGAGGGAAGCAAGCTGAGACAAAAAAAAAAAAAAAAAAAGTCCCTGCATGAATTATCTGTCCTGGAAACAGTGTGTTCTTTTTACAATTCCCTTTGACTGTTTAGGGAAAGATTTATCCTTTCCTTTCTCTGACAGCAGAGTTTGCAGTGTTCCTGTTAACTTGGGGCCAGCCTGGATTAACTGTGCATCCTCAGTGTCTGATTAGCTCTGTTTGCTGTGTTTTTATTGACCTATGCAAGAGGAAAATCTAGGTCAGGCCAGGCTGATGAGGCTGGAGCTGGCTCTGCAATATAAATCAGTACAAACGAGGCCATCCAGCCGCTGAGCCATCAAATCACGCTCTGGGGTGGGTCGCCTCCAAAGTGTCCAGGGGACATAATTAGGAACTTTCCCAAGCTGTCAATCAGGCAGGGAGCCTGCTTTGGGGGTGGTGGGCGGGGAGGGTTTTTTTAGGAACTGCTCCTTGTTTCTGGGTGAGGTGCATTTTATCAGCGAGTGGCTGAAGCGCAGGGATGGCTGCAAATAGAAACGGCCCCTGCCTGGCTGTGACTCCGTGTTTCTGTGCACAGAGGAGGGATGGAGACAGCTGAAGGAAGCCTGCAGGGCTGAAATGAGTTTTTCTACGGAAGCAGGAGGGGAGGGCAGAATCTTTTACCCAGCTCCTTCGCTCACAGACCTTGTTGATGGCTTTTGCCATGCACAGCCAAGGGGGAAGCAGAGCAGACTCTGTGCTCCTGGCAGTCCTGAATCTCCTCTAACATTGCCACTCCTGGTTTGGTTGGATCAGAGCAGGGATCAGCCTGTGACCCAATCTGCAGCTGTGTTAGTCACCCTGCTCTGGGGGGAAAGAGCAGGCGGCTCTGTGTGTGACAGGCTGACTTCAGCTGCCTCACACAACCCCTCCACCGCTGGAAAAGCTCTTTGCAGGGAGACAAAGGTGTCTGGTGCTGGAAGTTTCCAGGCTGGGAAGCAGGGAGCAGCCTCAGCTGGTGCTGTCTGGGGTGTGTGATGTGCTGGGAGTGCGATGTCACACAGCATTAGCTTCACTTGCAGCAGGGCCGAGGCGCAGTGACAGCGCAGGGGACCACAGAGCCACCCTGGGTGGGGACAGGGGAGCAGCACGGCCACACACAGGGCTCACACCCCAAAGTGGGCACCCAGAGAGGGGGTGCTGTGGGCACAGAGGGCAGGGCAGGCTCTCCCTGCTCTCAGGGCTCCCTGGGGGCTGTCAGAAGGCGCCGCTGGCTTGGCCTCAGCTCAGCAGAGCAGCCGGCGCAGGAGGCGAGCTCAGGTCAGCGTCACGTTGTGCTGCTGAGAGCCACACATGTGATGGCCAGGCAGCGCCCTGGCCACGGGCAGGAGGCCCTGGAGAAGGTCACCTGGGAGGGGGAGCTGGGTGGGATCTGCTTTTGGGGGAGCAATGGTCTGGGCAGAGCCGTGCAGGGGGAGCTCAGCCCTGGGAGCAGAGCAGGGAGGGCTCAGTGCGCAGAGGGAGGCAGAGCTCCCGGTGTCTGGGGAGTCTCACAGCTGCCAGGCCGCGGTGAACCTGCAGTCCTTTGTCACCTGGAGGGTTCTGGAGGGATTTGGGGATGTTTGGAGCCAGAGCATCTTCATGGAGAGTGCCAGGAAATACAGCTCCAGAGCCTGGTACAGCAGGTGTCCTTCAGTGCTCTTCTGGGGAAAATCTGCTCAGGAAAACAAGAGGAGCTGATGCTGATGCTTTTATGGAGAGAAAAAGAGAGAGGCCTGTTGGAGATGCAAGGTATCCTGCCCTGAACCCATTCAGCCGAGTCCACTTCCAAGGAGATGCTTCCTTGGGTGAAGCTGGTGGGGTCCAGGGGCTCCTGCCCTGCTGAGGGGAGCAGCCACCCGGGGTGGGTGATGGCCAAACCCCCCGAGGCATTGCCATTCCCTCCACACGCTGCTCCTGCCTGCCCTGCTTTATGGCTGTGATTTACTGACGTCACAGGCGCAGCATCACGGAATTGAATTTACGGGAGGCTGAATTTATGATTAGAGAAATTAACCCTTTGCTACTTTGTGCCTCCCCCAGCCCCTTCTGTGTGCACCCCGCTCTGCTCTGCAGCCCTCTGACAGAGAAACCCCATGGAAGACCCGAATTCCTGCAGGATAGCTGCTCCCCTGGAATGAAGGGATCAGGGAGAAGGTTCCATGGCAATCTGGGCATCCAAAGTTCCCGGGCTCTGCCCACAGACCTGCAAGCTGGCACTGCAGCCGCTCCATCAGGCTCCTGTCTGCTCGTTCCATGTTAACAGTCCTCTCCATAATGATGTATTCCCACTCCTGGGTGATTTCCAAAGCATTCCCAGCAGGTATTTCTCAGCCTCGCCATCTCCTGCCCCTCCCCTCCAAATTTCGCCCTCTCTCCAGCTGAATTATTGGATAAACTGCAAGACACAGAAGCCAAACAAAGAAGGAAGGGGAGCAGAAATGAGAGACAATTTACAGGTCACAAGCCAAACTCGCTACAGGACGCAGCTCAGTGGCTGAGTTTGTGGCTGGGGGTGTTGGAATTACTCCATCCTCAGGAGCTAATTTGGGATGTCCTCTGCTCCTGGGGAGGAGATGGCTCATGTACAGCAGGCACTTGTCTGTGACAGATCTCTTGTAAACAGCATAATAGCTCCGTGTCAGACAGGCTGAAGACATCTTTATCAGGGGCTCTGCCAAAGCCCCGGGGGAAGCTGGAGGACAGAGCGTGGTCAGCAGGGATTTTTCAGGCACAGGCTGGCTGAGATTCCGGCTGCACAGAGCCCTGGCTGAGCCAAAGGCAGGCTGCTAATCAAGAAAGGAGGTCTGTGTTGTACCTGCAGCATCACACAGCAGAGCAGCTTTGCTCAGGAATTCTCATCAGAAGCGCTAAAGAATAGATGATATCAAAACTGGAGCAGGTAGGAGAGCAGGATGGAGAGAGGATTTCCTGCTCTGGGGGAAGGTCAAGGCCTTTTTTCTTCCAACATGAAAATCCTGGCACTTTTCATCAGTCATCAAAACCCATTTTTATCCAGGCTTGATCACAATGATTCATTTGGGCCTTTTTATATCTTTTTCCTACTCCTGTACATGTATTCACCACCCTTCCTTTCGTACCTACAGTCCCCAAACCCCGAGTTTCAAATCTGGAATGGAAGTGCTGCTGTGTTTCTTTTTCTCTGGGACTGCTGTTGAATGAGGGGAACCTGTCTTGCTTTCAAATGAACCTTTTGGGATTTCTCTTCCTGCTGGAGTCCAAAACCAGAACAATTTCCATGGGCATCAGCGTTCCTCTGGTGATGGGATTTTTTCCTCTCCTCTTTCAGCCTCTGAAAACAGATGGCCCTGTGCCTGTGAGTCTGTCCATCCATCCATCCATCCATCCATCCCTCCATCCATCCATCCATCCATCCATCCATCCATCCATCCATCCATCCCCATCCTTCCCTGCATTCCAGAGCAGCCCCTGGCATCCTGAGCTGCAGAAATCCTGCTCGAGGTGGAGAAACTGCAGCAGCAGAAGGAGCCTTTACAGCAAACAGTCTGTTTATTGATATTTTATTAAGCTGTTTAGCAGGACCCTGGTGCCTGTAATAAAGCATTAAGGAAGTGCAGCAGCACATTCTCATTGATCCCATTCAGTGCTGTGATATTTCTGGGAGATCCAAGGACAAAGAAAAGGAATAATTTTGCTTCCCTCCCCTGTGCTGAGTTGCTGATGGCAAAATATCCTGGAGCCTGAGGGTTAGTTAGATTTAATGTGACCCCCAACTGAATAATCACAAGCCACATGGGAAGAAAGAGAATCTTTGGAGGTTTTTCATCTGTAGAACTGCACGGTGAGGGATCAGGGGAAAGCCATGGTGACTCAGGAGAGCTCAGATCTGCCCAGCCTGGCATTTCCTGCCTGAGCATGGAAATGCTCTGGGCTGGTCCAGGGAAGGGATGAGCTGGAAATCCCTCTGAGTGGCAGGAGTGTTTGAGGTCTTGTCTGCTCTGGGCATTGCAGCTGCAGCCTGGCTGGGATTCAGCACAGGGAACAACCCCTGAGCTCTGCACCTGAGCACAGGGGGGACCCTCTGTCCCCCAAGGACACCGGAATTTTATCTGGCACCAAAACTGGGCTAAAAACCTGCTCTCAACTGGAATTTATCTGGCACCAAAACTGGGAAAGAAACTCTTAGGTCAGAGCTCAAGGAAGGCTTTACTGCATCCAATCTCGTATTTGAGACCTGTCTGTGCCCCTCTTCTCCTCCTGGTGCTTGAAGAGCAAAACCTGCTCCCAGGTGAGCTCCAAAGGGCAGCTTTAATTCCTGCATCCCTCCTGGAGCTGCTGGTTTTTTCCCCTGGGAAGAGCTGGGAGCTTCTGGCTCTGGCGCCCGTCTGCAGGCGCATAATTCTGCCTGGAATGGAGGCTTTATTCTTGTAAACATTGTATTTATTATTAAAAGAATACATATATATGGGCTGGCGAATTCATATTGCACCAAAAAAAAAGTCATAAAGCTCCCACTAAAGAGGCAGGAAAATGCTGTGAGGAGAACAAAGCAGGAATTTATCACTGGGTTTGGGCAATCTCAAAGCCAGGCATGGCGTTGTAAATAAAATACACAGTGCTCCTTTCACCACAAATGTACCCTCAATCAGGGAAAAAAATACAAATAATTTGAGAACTGATCTGCTCCTCAATCAGGATGTGACTTATGCTCAGGAATCAGAGAGATAAAAATGGGGGCAATTTCTAAATCACTCCAGTCTCCAAATGCTGGATCTTCATCTGCTGCTGGAGGGAGGAGCTTTGGGAACAACCAGAGGAATTTGGAATGCCTCAAATTTAGAGGTTTAATCCCAGTTTTCTTAAATTCCAGCACCCCACAAATGAAGGCAGATTGCTCATCTTTTCTGAACAATTTGATCAAGTTCCCCACACAAAACCTTTTATCTTTATGGGATGATTTAACTCTTGCCCTGCTTGGTGAAGGCTGAAAACTTCCAGGATGGGTTTAAACCAAGAATTTCATGCCTGAGGTCCTTTTAAAGGATCTTCCTGAGGGATTAAGGAAAGCCAAGCTCACTAATATCAGGCTTTAATTTGCCACACTGGCTCCACGCTGCTGCTGGTGGATTTGTGGGGCCTGCAAATGAAGGGGAAAGCTTTGTAGCCACTAAAACCACGGTGGCAGTGACTTGTGGAGATCCTGACAGGGTGTAAAATCCCTGGCTGTGGGAATTCCAGCCTCGTTTTAAAATACTGATCAGACAGAACCCGACCTTGTGTGCCAGAACCACCCAAGGATGCCGCAGTGCAGAATTATTTGGTGCTTTAATGCATCTGATGCTGTTTCAGAGCTATTTAAGTCCAGCTTAACTTGTTCTTGATCCCTTAATTGTGTCATTAGGAGCATTTCCAAATCAGTTCTGTCAAATATCTCACTCCTGAGTCTGAGGAGAGCCATTATCCACGTTTTGATCCATTTCCCTGATAAGACTGATTGGGTTTTAGTGAGGCACTGCTTCCTGTGGATGCTGAGGAGGCTGGGGAGAGTCTGTGCCTCTGGGTGACAGCTTCTTCAGGTGACATTCCGTGGGGTTTTGAACACTCTGGGGGTGTTTTGGTGGCTGTCCCAGCCTGGTGGGGGATTTTACAGCCTGTCAGGATCTCCACAAGTCACTGCCACCGTGGTTTTAGTGGCTACAAAGCTTTCCCCTTCATCTGCAGGCCAGTGTAGATCCCAGCATGCACAGATAACAAACCCCAGCCTGGAAAGAGTCTCCAAATCTGATGGACTCCATGGCATCCTCTAGCTACATGAGAAATTCAGATTTAAGCTTTCATTTCCTGCTTTCAAACAGCCACTGCGTCCTCAACCAGCAACGTGGGAAATGGAAATGCCCTGGAGTGGTTTAGAGGGAAATTTGCTGCTGGGCTGGGGAGATTCTGTGCTCAACTACAGAGCCTGAGCTCCTGTCAATCCAGCAGGGATGGATTGAGCAGGTGAGGAGCTCTGGTGGCTCCAATCTCTCCAGAGGAGCAGCTGAGGTCAGCCCAAGTTCATTACTCTGCCAGGAGTTTATGATTTCTTTGTTATGGAAGTTCAATACCCATTGATTTTAAAATAAACCTTTTTTTTATTTTTTTATTTTTTTTTTTTGGAGGGAGGGGAGGGCCCAATTTAATAAATTCACTTTATTGTTCAGCTTTGATGTTATTTTCCATGTGATCAGCATAAAGTTTTTCCCTTGGTTCCCCCACCACTGGTTTTTAGACCTTGAGGCCCTTCTCCCTCTCTTCTGATCAAAAGCTGGGCATGGACTAAAGCTCAGCTGAGCCTCAGGTCTGGGGGCCAGTTTTGAAGTTGTAATTCAGGAATGCAGCTGGCCCAACTCACTTTTTAACCCAAGCCTGTATTTTCCCAGGTATTTTTGGTTGGAATCAAAGAATTCCAAGCCTTTTTAATGAGTATTAACAGATGGGAAATTTCAAGTGCTTGAGCATTTGCATCGTGGTGTCATTTCTATAATTGTGGCCGTTCCCCAGGGTTGTCTGGGAATCAGATTGGCAAAGAGAGATCTTTTAAAGGAAACTTTATCCACTTTGCAAACCCAAATGTGTTGTGAAACAGGAACTTCTCCCAGACTTCACCACAAAAATCCATCAGAACTCCACTGGTGCGCTGTCCCAGGGAACTGGGCAGGGATTTGGGAATTCTGGGGGACAACTGACAGGAGCACAAGGATTGATCCAGGGAGGCTCAGGTGAAAGCACCGTGAGCAGTCCTTGACCACACAGCTGATCCCACTAATGATTACAATTCAATTTTAAGTTTTCACCTCGTGCTTTTCCTTGGGACAATATTCTCTCCCATCCTCAATATAAATTTCTCCTGTCGATTAAAAATCACCTACAGCTGCTACCAACCCTCCAGACTTTGATTGGCTTTGGAGCAGGTGGTTTTGGTGGTAACTTTTGGGAATTCTTCCCCCAGGTGTCAGCAATTCTTCCCCCAGGTGTCAGCAATTCTTCCCCCAGGTGTTTCAGCTAAAGCCAATGGCCCCAAATCCCCATCACCTGGGACATCACCTCTGCAGGACATTTATTGAGCAGCTCAAACCCCTCTCTGCCTTTTCGGGTGTTCTGTTTGAGCTGGAGCTGTTTGTTGGGGATTTTTTTCTCTATTTGGTTTTTTTTTTTTTGGTACCTTTTCAGTTTGCAGTTGCACCTTACTGTGGCTGTAGGTGCCAGGTGATTTTTTTTTTCCCCTCTGCTCTGCCTCCCTCGACCTCAGAGCTGCAGAATAATGTAGGAAAACTTTCTCTTGTTGCTTTCTGTGCGCCTCCCTCCAGCCTGGAGTGTCGGGGGAAGCAGGAAAAATCTCTCTGGGGGAGATGAGTGTGTTTTAAAGAGCAGTGATATCTGTCAATGAGACAGCAGCTGCTCCGTAATTCATCTCCAGCTCTGCCTCCTCCTCCTCCTCCTGGCCCAGAAATGTCGACACAGCACTTTTCTCTCTCTTAGGTTGTTTATTGAGGGGTTTTTAAAATGCTTTTAGTGCGGGTAGGGGCTGTATTGAGGAAAGGACAAAGGAAATTAGGGAGAGCTCTGCGTGTGTGCAGCCCCTCCCTGGGTTTGGCAGTGGTGGATGAGTTAATTTTACCCAGGCTGGGCCACAGGAGACCTGAGGAACGTCAAGGGGAGCTGCTAAAATCCATGCAGCAGTGCCCATCTGTTAGTGTGGCATTTGCGGGCTGTCCCTGTGCTGCTCAGGAAGGTCGGATGGCTGCAGGGGGCACTGGGGGTGTCCCACGGCAGCTTTTTGGGAGGCGTGGGAAGCAGCCCGGCTGGCACAGGGAAGAAATCGGTGACTTGTGTTGGGTGTAAAATATAAAAAAGGAGTTCTGCTATTTCCTGGGAGCGTTCTGTGTGTCCAAAAGCATTCCCGAGGTGTTTTTCCCCCCTCCCCGGTTCCCATTCCCGAGTTTTTTCCCCCCTCCCCGGTTCCCATTCCCGAGGTTTTTTTCCCCTCCCCGGTTCCCATTCCCGAGGTTTTTTCCCCAAATCCCCTCTCCTGCCTTTTCACGCCTGCTGCTCTCCAACCTTGCCTGTGCCAGAGATCCCCACTAGCACCTCATTTTTTGGGGCATTATCAGGGAAATTTGGCCTCTGTCCCTAATTTGGAGGGATTGTTAATCATTCCTGCCCTGACACTGAGCCGAATTTACCAAACCCAGGAATTTCGTCCTTGTGTGAGTTTGCAGTCAAGTTCTGTGAAAGATTTTTGGGGTGAGCTGTGGTTTTGGTGGGTGAATGGGAGTTGCCAAGGAGAATTTTGCACCTCTGGATACCCTGGATATATCGAGCTTTGCCTCTGATTTAACAAAGATTGGTAAAAGATGAATATTTGCTAAAAAAAGTGTGGAAAACTGCCGCATACAGCAGAGCAAAAAGCTGAAAATCTCCTTGGGAGCTCCAGCAAGTGACAGTTCATTGTTTCCCTGCTCTGCTAAAAAAGATTTAAAGAGCTGCTTTTTTTGGGTCTTTCTTTTTTTGGATTTTTTTTGTGTGGTTTGTGGGGGGAATTGACGTTTCTGTGTGTTGGAAATTCCCCTTTTTTTCTTTTCTTGGAGTATTTTTATTTTCTTTGAGCACCTGTCCTTTATTGCTGCTGCAAACCCCATCCTGGGAGTTGTGGGAATGATTCCTCACCAGCTCCAAATCATTTGGAATCCTCTGGAAAAGCTGAAAGGTTGAAGTGGGAGCTGCTGGGTTTATCCAGGGTGATGTAAAACCCTGCTTGCTTCGAGTTGGGAAAGTGAAACTTCCCTTCTAAAACTTCCCTTATTCCTGAGAAATGACAGGGCCAAATTGTCACCTGGAAGTCCTTTCTGGAGCAGAATTTGGGTTCAAAAGCTGTTGTTTCAGTGGCAATAAGTTGATTTCTGGCAGCTGAAGATGTGTTTCTAGAACTGCTTAAAGCTTAGCGTTCCTCTCTCAGCATCCCTGCGAGATAAGGATTTACTGCAGCTGTTGGAGAAATGCAAATTTTTTATTTTTTTTTTTCTCTGCACGAAATATGTCTTCTCATAAAAATGCTTCTTTGGTGTGTGAAAATATTTCATGAGCATCTTTAAGGTTTTGATGGGAGATGGGAGCCCAGAAAGCAAAACAGTTTTTTGCCTTTTTTTTTTTTTTTTGAGCTTTCTTTTTTAGAATGCTGCGTTGGTTTTTTTGTTGGTTTTTTTTTTGCTCACGGTCTCAATTATTTACATTTTCCCTGATGATAAAAAAGTGTGATAAATGAAAGCAGGCAAGTTTCTCATGCACACAGAAAATGGTGTTTGGGGAGAGTGAAGAAATTGCAGTGTATTATGGTGTTTCAGGCAGCTCTGCCAGTGACAAGCTTCAGCTTAAAATAAGAAAATCCTGGGTTCAATTTTTATTTGGCAGATTTCTTTTTTTGCCTTTTATCAGCTCCTGCAAAGCAGTCCACGCTTAAAGAGCAGAATCAATACCCAGGAAGGGTCAAGCAGCTTACAATTCATTACATGTGTGTGTTTCTGTCTGACAATGCAATTCTTGTTTCTCATTTTTCACATCGATGTCTTCTCGGGGAGCAAAAAAAAAATAAAGAAAAGCAAGAATAGACAAAAAGACAGAGAGATTTACCAGAGTCATCAAGTGGAATGGAAGCTGACAGGTTTCCTAATGTTACATGCCCAGAACAAAAAGGATTCCTCACTCTGCTCCTCTGGAAGTGCCTGAGAATCCTTTGTGTTGTTCACCGGGAGCCCCAGCTCCAGGATTCCCCTCTAATTCCTTCCAAAATGTGCCCGAGATGCTCCCTGGCCTGGCAAGAATTATTCAGCAGATCAAAGGCAGTGAATTGTTGGGATCCTTTTGTTGGGTTTGTCGCTGGATGTGCCCAAATTCCCCCAGGCAAACTGATTCTTTTGGGGCTTTTTCCCCAGATTTTTTTTTTTAACTTGTTAAGGGGCAAGAGTAGAGGCAGCCTTGGGAAGGGTCAGGATTTAAACCTGCTGGAAAAATCCCTGTTGGGGAGGGACTTCTCTGATGGTCCAATTTTCCCCAAGTTTCAGGCTAATTCAGCGTTTTCCCAGGTCTGGCCGTGTTTGCAGGTGCCAACCATCTCCAATCAGCTGTGCCTGGCTGGGAGCTGCAAATCCAGGGCTGAACTCTGGTTTGGGGTTCCCACTGCAGCTCTGGAGCTGGATTTCCTGGTGCTGAGACTGGTGGGATTCCCCTCCAGCCCCGGGGCAATGTGAGGGAGGGGAAATGGCAAAATAAAGTCAAAAATGCACCAGGACAGGAGCTGGGTTGTGTCCTGTGGGTCCCTGCTGTCACTGACAAACCTCCATGGATGTGTTGGCTGGGATGTCCCAGTGAAAAGCTCGTGGATTAAAGGGAGAGTTTGGGGTTTTTGGGGCTGCTTGGTCACAGCCAAGGGTCTGGGAGGGCTGGGTGACCAAATCTTCCACCCTAGTGAAGCTCAGATGGATGTTTTGTTGCACAGGATCATCCTGAAGGTTGTTTTTAGGCAGGCCTCATTTAGATTGGTGTTTTCTGGGTGGGTGAGGGAAGAGCAAAAGGAAATTTGGTTTTTGCAGTGTATTAAGTGCAGCCTCTCCTCAGGGCTCCTGAGGTTTCAGGGCTCCTCTGCAGTGGAAGGAGGAATCAGCACCACCAGCTTTTCCACTTTTCTGATTTTCCTCCCATCCTGAACTCACAGGAGAGGTTTGGTCATGGAAAAGTGGGGCTGGTGGGACTTGGGGATCATCTAATCCATCCCCTGATCCCCTCTCCACCTGATTATATCACACTAACCCTGATGGAAGTTCCTAAAATCCACCTCCAACAAGCATTCTGTGCACTCAGCTGTCTGTTCTTTACCCTCAGCATTAAAAGTTTCTCCGAAGAAGGAATTTAAACCTCTCTTTTCCTCTCTCCTCCCCTGCAGCTTCACCCTGTTTCCCCCTGTCCTGCCTCCCATGGCCTGAAGGATAATTGCCCTCCTCTCTTCTCAGAACAACCTTTTACACAAGAGAAATTTGCTCTATCTCCAGCTCACCAAACTCTTCCCCGGGCTGGGAAAGGTCAGATAAAATTGCCTTTCTTTGAGGCTTGGCTTTCCTAAGCCTCCCATCCATCTCCTGCATGTTCTGGGTGTTGATAGAGAGCCTGAGGTGAGCTTCTTGTCCGCCACAATCCCACCAGACAATTGAATTCCCACACCCTGCTGGGGCAGGATGGCAAAAATCAGCACTCTGAAGTCAGGGTGAGTCCATACCTGTGTGGCAGAGCCACAAGCTGTTTGTTTTGCTGTTTGTTTTTCTGATGGTTTTTCGTGGCAGAGCTGTTTGCTTTGGCTGGGGGAGGGCCCTGCCACTGCCCCCCTCCTCTTCCCAGCTGTCTTTGGACACTGAACGAGTTTCCCAGTGGGATCTGCTCACACAGCTCGTGCCCCCTGAGCTTGGCACCAGCGCCCTTTATTCTCCCTGGGTTGGAAACCAGCAGGACCCCTTGTCCCGGGAAACTCTGGGTTCTGTTTTTACACCTTGAGCATCTCCTCAGTGAGGTGCAATCCCTGTCAGTGCTGACACCTTTCCACATTAGCTGGCAGAATATGCAGCAATGAACCACTCGTGCATCTCCTTCCCCGAGCCTGGCGTGGCTCTCCTGTCATGTTTTCCCCCAGTGCTTGATGTTGGCAAGTCTCTGCTTCAAGTCAGATCAGCTCCAGGAACACACGAGAGCTACAACTTTCTTTCCCTCCCTCCCCTCAGCCTGAGTGTTTAATTTGCTCCCGACTCTGCTTGAGCAATTTTTTGAGAGCACAGTTTATATTTGCCTATGCAAATCAGCTGAGCAAATATGCTGAGGAGCTCCAAAGATAGATCAGGACGTTTCAGCACATGCCCAGCCCAAAGGAAAATCATCCCAGGCCGTTTTGCTCTCTGTTAACCCTCCTGCCCTCACTGATTTGGGATTTTTTTTTTGGCAGGGAGATGCTGTCCCACCTCTTGGGAGCCCGTGCTGTGGCTGTTCTGCACCAGGAGCACACACAGGGTTGTGTATTCAGACCTCAGCTGTCTTTCATGTCCTTTTATTGGAGAACAAGCAGTTCCAGGAGCTGCAGGAGTCACAGCCAGCTTTCCTTCAGCCCTGTGATTTATGGTGGAGTCTCCGGTGCCTTGTAAAAATTCTGCTCTTCTGAGGCTCTGGGCATGGTTGGGGAGTTCATAAAAATCCTCTTCCCTCTGGGTGCTCTCTGAGCTGAGCCCAGCTGTTGCCTTTTCTTTAGGGGCAGGGAAAGAATTTGACCTTTCTCCTTGAATTCCCGCCAGCAGTTGTAAAACTGGCAAAAAAAAATGAATTTTCCTTGAAACTGGTGGATGGCTGAAATGGGTTCTGACATCTGAAGAGCACTGGGTTTATTTCTTTATTAATTATCCGTTTATAAATTGTATTTGCTCTCCCCACAAGGGGGGAATGGAGGTGCCTGGTGCTCAGTGGGGCTCACAAGCAGCTCCTGCAGAATCGGCTGCTCAGCCAGAAACCTTCGGGAACAGCACGGCCACGCTCCTCTGGAACACAAGTGACTTCACTGGAGAGTGATTACTCCACTTTGGAAGAATGCTAATTACTTTGGAGAGGGTTTTTATTCTGGAGGAGAGACCTGCTGTCGCAGTGTCCTTTGGGAGGCGTGAGGGAATCGTTTCTCCCCTCCAGATGTTTTCCTCTTGGAGCTGAGGGCTGAAAAGGCAGGGGCTGAGCCTGGGGAAGGCAGGAGGGTTTCAGGGATGTTTTCTAGCAGGGTTGATTTAATATCAGAGCATGTGGAAGACGGCACAGCTTCTCAGTGCTGTTTTTAGCTGAGTTTCCTCGAGAAATGAGCCTTACATAAGCTGTGTCTGTAGCCATAACTTCTGCACCATTCGCTCACTCCAGCCGTGTTTGGCACACACAGGAGGGCTCAGGGGTTGGGGCTGCACCTTTGGGTGCTCAGGGAGAGGCTGCAGGATGTTATGCTGGTAAAAGATGGAATTACCTGTGGAATGGGATGGCCAGACCTGCTTCTCCTTCAAAGGAAAGCTCTCAAATGGCCAAGCCTGTCACACCACACACCCAGGACTGATTTCTGGGTCCACAATTTTATTTTTGGTGGTTTAAAGCTTCAGCAGCCCCACAGACCCTTCTCTCAGGCTGAGCTGGAGCCAGCTCTGAGGACCAAGAGCTGTTGCTCGTCCTCTCCTCTTCCCACCCTGCTGTCCCAGCCCAGACTCGCTGGGAGCCGGAGCGTTTTCCTTGCAGCGCTCCCCCTTGGGAATGTTCCCTTGTGGGTCTGCAAAAGGGGAAGGGAACTCTGCCGCAGATCCCCCCAGACAGAGTCAGATGGCAGCTCGGGCTGATTGTGCTGGTTCTGCAAATGTTTTACTGTGTTTGTAGCCAAAAGCAATCTCACTTTGCCACACAGTGGGATCTAAACCCTTCCCCCCCAGCTCTGCCCTGGATGGAACAGGAGGGACAGCCCTTGTTCCTCTGATTTGTGCAATTTCGTTGCTCAAATGAATATTTTGGGTGGAGATTTGGGATTTTTTGCCACTGCATGAGAGGAGGCAGCTCCTCTGGTCACTGTGATCTGCTCACCTGGGTTAGAAGGGAAGGAACAGGTGAGGGAAGTTCTGCTTTGGGATGGGGATTGCTCCTCACCTTCTCTTGGCTGGCTGAGCATTCACTCTGGACAATGTGCTCACATTGACATCTTTTCCTGATTTTGGGGCATTTTCATGACTTCTCTCTGAGCAGAATCTGCTGTGATACTGCAGGATAGCACAAAGGGGGAAGAGAACACTGGAAAACTGGAAAATCATCCCTGCTGGGGCATGGGGGCCACTTCTTGGCGTGCTATGCACCCAGAGTGGAGTGGATTGGGGGAAAGGACCCATTTTTGTATCCCATCATGATTCTCTGAGAACCCCCAGCTCAGGCAGGGCTGGGGGCAGCTTTGCTGTCATTGCCAGGGGTTTTTCCCCCTGCTGAGGGCGAGTTCAGCTCATTTTGCTCCTGATTGTGCCCCAGCAGAGCCCAGTTTGGGGCACAGGGGCCTGATTGCCCCAGGGCACAGCGAGGTCACCTTGTCCCCAGCCAGAGCAGGGCAGGTGCCACCCCTGTCCTGTTCCAGCCCTGCCTGGTGCCAGGACAGCTGTGCCAAAGGGCTCTTGGAGGTGCCAGAGCGACCCTGCAGGGCTCTGCCTGTCCCCATGTCCCCACTGGTCCCTGCTGGTGACAGCCAAACGCCTGCTGGAAGGGCTGGCACCTTCCATGGCTCTGGGATGTGTTCCCAGATCCAGGCACAGCAGGGAGGAATTCTTTTGTTTGTTTTGTTTTTGTTTTGGGTTTTTTTTTTTTTTTTTTTTTTTTTTTTTTTTTTATGTGTCAACATTAGAAAGCAAAAACCAGACAGGGAAACATTGAAGAATCTCTCTCCCAGCCCAGCTCTTGTGCTTTTATTTGTCAACACTTATTTTTGTTTCCTGACACAAAGTGGAAACATTTGGTCAGTGTTTTGGCTCGTGTCCCTGCTGCTTTCCCTGTCTCCTGCAGTGTCACTTGGAAGGACATTCCAGGCTTTTTTTGTCATTTCTGTCAGGCATGAGGCTGTAAACAATTTGGCTGGGGGGGTAACAGTGTTTAAATCCCAGGAGATTTTTTTTCTGGCTCCAGGGTTGCCCTTTGGGTGAGAGGAATTTTCTCAAAATCTTGTGCAGAGCTGCTAAACTTGTGATCCTTTACCTTAGCAAATGATGGCACACAGAGTTGGACAAAAGCAAAAATAATTTGGCTGAGCTGATGCTCAATGGTCCAAGTCTTAGTTGGAGTCTTAATAATTTTAATGCAATTACCCTCACAATTATGTCAGATAAATCAATGCTCAGAGATCAGGGCAGTCTTGAATTTCCTTTTGTGCTTTGTCCCCATCTCTGTATCTGGATAGAACAGTACAGTGGGTTAGAGGGAACAGGGGTCTGAGCCTGTTAAACCCAAAATTAAGATTTTGGATTCGCTATTTCCACCATTTATTGGATTGAGGAGCAGAGATGCCTTGCAAACAGAGGGCTGATTGCTTAAGAAAGGAATTCCAGTTTAGAGCACCAAAGATTTGTCCCCTATGTCATGAATTGTGTCCCCCTTCTGCTTTAACAGCCAGCCTTTGACCCTGAGCAAACACTGACTGCTCTCAACTCCAGTTTCCCCATCCCTGAGAGAGGAATCTCTATCCTTCTGCACCTGCCAGAGTTCAATTCCAATTTTTTAATGGCTGTCTCTACATTGGTGCAAAGAGCATTTCAAAAATTCAGCCAAAACGTTGCTTCTTTCTTGATACGTGTTGGTTTTCCTCCAAAAAGCCCTGTTGTATTATAAATATATAAAATAATAATAAAATAAGTCTATATAATAAAATATATCTATTATAGAATAAAGTAAATATATCCCCAAAGTCTCCTGGCATGGAGCCTTTTAGCTGACCAGATTAACAGGTGACAAAGCCATAAAACCAAAATCCAAGGCCCCACACCTGCATTTCCTTGGAACCAAGGTGGGAAATGAATAACTGGAGGTGAAGCCTCTCTCAGATCCACGGCCCATGAGCAGAACATTCCAAATTCCCTGTTTATTTACCCACATGTGCTGAAGGGATTGGTTCCTCCTGGACAAACTGCAGGCAGCACCTGTGAGCTGATGGAAACTGGGAGCTCCCTGCTGTCTGCCAGCTTTGTTATTGCAGCTGCCCTGGACTTATTTCCCCCAGCAGGATTCCCTGATGGAATTGCAGGAGCAGCCCTGGGGTTGGAGCCCTTCAGGGCTGGTCTTGATCTGTTTGACATTTGAAATGGGGGGAGGAAGGAAATTCTTGGCTTCACAGGTTTGCTCTGTTGAGGAGTCAGACTCAGGAAATGCTGGCAGTGAAAATGAGGGGTTGTTTTCCCCTACCAGGAGGGATGGGATGGGACAATCTCCTGGGATGTTCCTCCTGCCCTCTCCGTGGGGGCACTGGGGGAATGGGAGGGGGGATTTGTGGCAGGGAGAGCTTTTATCCTTTTCTTGGGATCACTGGGGGAATGGGTGTGAGGGTTTATGGCAGGGAAAGCCTTCATCCCATTCTTGGGATCATTGAGGGGATGGGAGTGGGGGTTTATGGTAGGGAAAGTTTTTATCCGTTTCTTGGGATCACTGGGGGAATGGGTGTGAGGGTTTATGGCAGGGAAAGCCTTCATCCCATTCTTGGGATCATTGAGGGGATGGGAGTGGGGGTTTATGGTAGGGAAAGTTTTTATCCGTTTCTTGGGATCACTGGGGGAATGGGGGTGAGGGTTTTTGGCAGAGAAAGCCTCAGTCCTTTTCTTAGGATCACTGGAGGAATGGGGGTTTATGGCAGGGAAAGCCTTTATCCCTTTTTGGGATCACTGGAGGAATGGGGGTTTGTGGCAGGGAAAGCCTTTATCCCTTTCTGGGATCACTGGGGGGATGGGAGCCAGGATTTGGCTCCTTGGAGAGGCCAAGCAGGGCTGGGAATGAGTGACCAGGACAGCACAGCCACGGTCCCAGTGCCCTGCTCTTCCCCTGGGCTGCCCAGCTGGCACATCCCACAGTGGGAGCCTGGATTGATGGATTTAACCTCCTCCTTGTCAGCTCAAGGGGCCTTGATTTCCATCTTGAAGCTCTCCCAGTCTCCCTCATTTGCTTTTCACCTCTCGTTTCTGCTGCTTCCCCCTCTGACAGGGTCTGTAAATCTCCCCTGGCCACCAATGCAGGACAGGGGTGAATCCCTGGGCTTGCTCCTGCTTCCAAGCTGCTCTCCCATGCCTGTTTGCAGGCAGTTGAAGCTGAAAGAATTGGTTTTGAGCAGAGGCTTGGAGCCTGCCTGCTCGAGGGAACTTCACTGCACCCTTGAAGGATTACCTAATGTGCAGAGATCCACTTGTCTGGTTACCTAAGTGCCTTGTTCCTGCTTTCCCAGAGAGGAATTGCTGACTGCCATCAGTGTCAGCTCTGAAATGGTGTTCCCTGGAACCTGCATCCCTTTCCAAATGCCAGAACTCCATTAGAGCAGGGGAGTGGACATAAAAAAGCCCCTCAGTTTAACACTTGGACCTAAAAATTCCATCCCTGCCCCAGAACTTCCTCTGTGACATCTGCACCATTCCATCCCTCCCACAAACCAGCCACAGTTTGCCTTGCTGCTCTGGCTGCTTGTTTCAAGCCTCTCAGGGCAGCTGGTGCCTGGATATTTACTCCAGCCAGGTAGGAAATGTAGGTCCTAAAGTAATACAAATAATGAGGCTTTTGGCTTTTTCTGTGCTGGCCTGGGTGTGAATTTTTTTTTTTTTTTTCCCCACTCCTTCCTGAAAGATAAAAAGCAGAACTTTGGTGTTTTATGGGATTTTTTTTTTTTTTTGTGCTCAGCAAATTCCCTGCTGGGCCAGGTGTTTGGATTTGGTGGGGTTGTCTCCTGAGGGGAGGATCTGGAGGATGCTGCAGCCAGCCAGGGAGTTGTGCTGTCTGTACAAACTTTCCATGAGGCTTTGAGGGCTTTTCCTTTTGTTTAGGGCGCTTTGAATGTGGTGCCCATGATATGAGAGGTGTTCTGGGAGTGTATATGTCTTGATATTATTTATATGGGGGTTTTTTTGGTGATAGGAGACGTGCTCTGGCATGTGTGTGCTCTGACTGAAGGTGATTTTATAGATCTTTATTTAATATTTTATATATAAAGGATGTTTGCATGCACGCCCTCCTCAGGCAGTGGTGAGAGAGGCAGAATCCTTGGAGATGGAGGTGCCTGGATGGGACATTCCCTGAAATGTTCTTGGGGAGCTGAAATGGGAATCAGCTCCTGCCTCAATCCAGTGCAGAATTCCACAGGCATCAGGCCCCAGGAAGCTACTGGGGCATTTTGGGAAGTGCAGGAATTTTGTCTTGTCCTGAGCAGTGAGGTGTGAACAGACCTGGATAAAATATCTAAAAACAAGGGGTCATTTTGTGGGGTCAACTGGCAGGGCTGGAGCCCCTATAACCACCCCCAGCTGCTCTCTCCATCCTCATCCTGGCAGTATAAATGGATTTCTTTACCTGTGCTGCCTCAGGAGCAGGATTTTCCAAGAGGTTTGGGCTTTTTGTGGTGCCCTTGGGGCATTACCTGTGTTCCTCCCCAGGTGAGAAGGCCCTGCCTGGCTCAGCTTCTCCAGAATTCTGGCACTGCTCTCCCCTGCCCTTGAAAGCAAGGGGAGATGAAGAGATAGTGCCTGGCTGGCCACCAGAAGAAGTGGTTTTCATTAAAAGTGTGTGAAAAGCCTTGCTGTTTTTCAGCAGTGATTAAATGAAAATATATGTACACGCCAGAGACCTGATGTCAGCCCTGTGGGCAACACAGCCCGAGATGAGAGACTGAAGAAATAAGAAATTGCCACTGATGTTATGAATTCGCTGTGCCCCCAGGTCTGAGGGTTTTCCTTGATGACAATTTTTTAATATAGTGCATTGAAATCGCTTTGAAGCCGCGAATTCCGAGTGCAGCTGGCAAAAGGGGGGATCTGCCAGGCAGGAGCTTGGCAAAGGCAGGGATTCCTTGAGAACAGCTGGGAAAAATAAACTGGGGGAACCTGAGAAGCTCTTCAGGGCTCTCCTGCCTTCTGATGTTGAGCTATGGCCAAAAGGCCCAAAAGGCTTGGGGGTGTGGATTAATGTGGATTTTTAGCCCCTGGGGGGGTCAGGAAGGAACTGGAAGCTTTTCAGGGCAGCACAAGACCAGATTTATCTCCTTACAGCTGGAGCTGTTGCAGCTTTTTGACCCCTCTGCTGCCCTCGATGTAAGAATCTGAGATGCTCAACAAGGGCCTGCTGAGATATTGTCCCAAAAGTGTTCCCTGCACCTCAGCAAGCTGCAAGTACAGGTCAGGGCTCAGGTGGGAGGCAGGTGTCCACCTCTGGTGCTTCGAGGAGCTTTTTAGGCCAGCACAGAATTCTCTTCTTTCCCTCTGTTTCATAGCTCACCTTCAAATTCTCCTCAGAGAACAGAACAGGCACAAAGGCAGCTCAGGAAGGGCAAGAGACATCCTTGTCAAAATCCTTGGTGTCAAAAATAGCTGCCTGAGCCGTTCCTCCTCCTGCTGCTTCCAGCTAAATTACGATCATAACTTGCTGTCCTCGGGTTTTTGCAGAGCTGTGTCCTTCCCTCCCCAGCATCTCCCAGCCCTGGGTAGCTCCAGGGCCCCATCCCTTCCTCTCACGTCACACATCACAGGCACTGAGTGCCGGGGCTGCAGAGTGCAGGGCTGCCAGATCAAACGGCCCTCAATGAATTTGGAACCTGTGGCTTCATCTGAGCCGGCCTCACAGGACTTGAAAAAGCTCCTTGAGGCAGGGGAGGAGGAGTGTGGGGTCACTGCTGCTGCAGGGAAGGGGACAGGGCTGTTTGGGGTGTGCAGCTGCCCAGTTCAGCCCCTCACAAGTGACTTGAAGCAGTTCCTTGTTGGCTTTATGTCCATTTTAGGGCAGAGCTGGTGGTTGCCTTTTCAGCTGTCCCTCCCTTGCTTTCCCTCTTCTGTACTCCCTAAATCTTTGGAGTGAGTTCTGCCCAAAGTTGATCCTGTTTTATCCTCCCCTTTCTGAATGAGAAGCTGCATTTGCAGACCCTCAGGTGCTGAAAGCAGCAATCCTCTTCTGATTTTGCCTTTGCTCAAGTCTGCTCCTGACTTGCACAGAGGTGCCAGGTCACGCAGGGCGAGGTCACCTGGATTATCCCCTCCTGTGCTTCTGGTGGATCCTTGCCACCCCTCCCGAGTTCCCAGGGCAGCATTCTGAGCCTGAGGATTTCTTTTCCTCACTAACCAGCTCTGCTGGCCTTGCAGACACTGTGGGTGCTCTGCAGCAGCCCCTGGTAGAGCTTTGCTCTCTCTCTGCCAGAGCTCTGCAAATGCAGGAACTCTGCAGCTGGGAAAGGCTTGACTGAGTCCCCACGGTGCCTTAGGGTTTAGCTTTTATAGTTTTTAGGTTCTGTGCTGTCTCTGGGTAGTTTTAGGTTTCCTATTAAGGGCTACTGAGTTCTCTTCATGGAGCAGGGAGACAAAACAATTCCTTCTCCAGCTCAGAACCAAGGACAACTTTCAGCCCAAGAACAAAACCAAGGGTGAAGGGAGAAGGAAAAACCAGGAGGATGGAGCTGCATAACCTGGAGCTGTAACTGGACATTAACTCCAATGTGCTGATGGACCAGAACTTATCCAAGTGTGGGACCTTGTGATTATTTGTCCATTTTGTGCCCATTTTGGGTTCATGGCTGTGGCCCAGCCGGGCTCTGGCACTGCCCAGGTGTGCCCAGTGAGGGATTTTAACAAATCCCAGCTTTATCCTTTGGCCCTGGTTGGTCTCTGCTCCAGCCCAGCCTCCAGAAGGCATCACCCAGAGCAGGAAAATCCCCTGGATTTTGCCCAACACAGGCTGGAGCCATCCTGGGCCAGGCTGCATCTTCCTCGTCCCAGGGAAGGGATGAGAGGCTGTGGGGGCCCAGATTGGTCAGGGGCTGCATTTTCAGAGGGATAAAGAAGGATCAGGGTGTGAGGGCATGAAAAACCTCCCTGCTGGAGGTGCCCTGTGCCTCTGGCTGTGCTGGGGTGAGGTGCTGGATGCAATGATCAATACCTGAACCAACAGTGCTGGTGTAACTTGCCTGAACTGGGAGGGAGAGAATCCCAGAGATTAATTGGAGTGCTGGAGCTCCACTCTGTAATAATTAAATCACTGAGGCAGGTGAGAAGGGGCAGGAGAGGGGTGTGGCCCTTTCAGACTGGAAACCAGGACAATTTTCACACTGGAATGTGCAGTGTGGCTGCTGCCCCTCTGAAGAGGGAACTGGGAAATTCCATTTAGTGGATTGGTGTGACCAGTGGATTATTTGTCACCCTTTCCTGGGCTCAGTGGATTTCTGGGACCAGAATTTGTCCTTCTCTGGGCTCAGTGGGGATTTCCTGGACCAGTGGATTATTTGTCACCCTTCCCTGGCTCAGCTGCCTCTGGTTGGGGTTGGGGTTGGTGTTCCCTGCTCATCCTGGAACCCTCTCAGGGAATTCTCCCTCAAACTTGAAGTGAAAGCCCTGCCAGAGCTGTGCCTTTCTAGAAGCTCTGTTTCTCCTTTTTTCATCACTTTTTTTCCCCCTTTACATCAAGAGGACTTTCGTCTGTCCACAATGCTCCAGACAGATGAGATCTAAGCTGGAATATGAGCTTTGCATGGTCCCAGGTCCTGGAAATGAGCCTGACCAACTTCAGATGCCCAAAGGCATCATTTGAAGTGTGGATAGACTGGCACAGGCAGGGGGAAATCCCTCTGAGCCCATGAAATCCACGGAAGGAAAACGAAATTTTTGGGGCTCAGGCATTGCCAAATCCATGTGATTTTTGTTAAAGGATTACCTCAGTGGAGAACCTCATGGGCATAAGGAAAAAAATAAAAAGGCTGTTCTGGAGTGATTCAGGAATTCTCTTTTAATTTAAAAACCTAAGGGCAAAGCCTGCCAGTGTTAGGATTTTAATTAGGGTGAATTAAAAGCTTAGAGGAAAGTGGAATTATTTGTAAATAAATAAGTTTTAAACCCTTGATGCACAGCATTAGAGGAGAGGGCTGGGGAGGAGCAGAAACCCTGCTGGGAAACACAGAATAAATGCAGGAGCACAGGGCAGGGTTTCAGTGCTGTCACCAGGAACTTGTTTGGCCTTTAAAAGGCCCAGACAGTTTGTGATAAGGGATGAGATCTTTTTCTGCTGGCAGCGAAGAAATATTGGCAATAAAAATGCTCCAGCTGCTTTTAGACTCCGTCCTCTGATTTGATTAATTTCCTAGATTCTATTTATTTTTGGTGATGAATTGGAAATCCCATTTCCCATTGATTTTGTCAGTTTGAGGGACGTTACCTGCACAAAAAGTCAGCTCATCACAGCCCTCTGAATTCCTCACGCCTGCTTCAGTCTCGTGGCTCCCCTCAAGGTGAATTTAGTTCAGTTTGGCAGCTTTGGAAGGACCAAAGATGCCCCAGACCTGCAAAGCATCAAATCCCCTCCTCCAAAGCTCTTTGAGCTCAATTTGCCTCCAGTTTTACAGCCTCAGATGGAAAAATCCCCATCCCTTGGTCAGTAAGTTTCCCTCTGCCCCCTCAAATAAATTTGCCTCCAATTAAATCCTTGATAAAATGGTTGTAGTTCCTGTTTTACTTCTCAGGGAGGGGAGATGAAGATTTCTTTTTCAAAGCCTCATGTAAATGTGCAGCTTTTGCTGCTGTTCAATAAAGTTGATCATTTTAGTGAGGAAGTATCAATGCAATTTTCCACACCACTGATTCCAAGATTGGCTCTGGGTGTAAACGCAGCCGTTCCTTCTTCTCTCATTTGTGTGGGGAGCAAACAAAAGGGAAGAAAAGCTTCTGCTGTCTCCCTGATAAAGGTGATTATATCCGAAATAAATCTCTGAAATTCTGCCCCAAAATAGGCAGCACCACTGCGTTTTTTGCAGGTCCTCATTCCATCTGTGCCTCAGCTGAATGCAGAACTCGGGAATGTCTTTCCAGCCCATTACATTTCCCAGTGAAAAATGTGAGAATTGCTTCTGATGTTCGTGGGAAGCCATCAGGATGTAAAACACCTGAAAATGAAATATTAACTTTGCCACCCAAGCCAGTAATGGCTGTTATGTTTTGTATTATAACACATTAAGGTGAAGTTCCTGCCTAAGAAAGAAATAAATAAAAAATCCCCCAGCTCCCATCCCGGGAATGACAGGCTGATGGGAGAGGATAAAATTGGAAAGTTGGGGGGGGAAAATATAATATATTCACAGTTTAGATGACAGTGACTATAAAGACAGACTGAGCTTAAGTGGAAATTGCAAAATATCCTTGGGAAGTCTTATTCCCTCCAGATTGCTGCCAGATATCCTGGAAAGTGTGTATTTGTAGCAGAAGAGAAGCTAAACCTTATGGATCGAGGAAGTAAAAACATCTCTGCTGCTGTTTAGTTCATGGAGTTGACAGAAAAGCCGAATATTTGTCCCTTTTTGCAGCAGTTTCCTGGCTGTGCTGCTCAGGGTGGCTGAGTGTCTCGTTCTCCAGGGCAGGAGGCTTGGTTTGCTTTTAGTTTGGGGAAAAATTTGGCCTTTTTAGGCTTTTTTACCCCTTTCCTGCCTTGTGGTGGGACCTGCTCTGAGCTGGAACCTGCAGACAGCAAAAACACCTTGAGAGATTTTGAGGAAAACTGATTAAAAATGCTTTAATTCTCTGTTTCACCTTCAGTGTCCCTTCACTTTTTTGCTTCAAAAACCTCCTTTCATCACTTAGGAAGGAAAATAATTGGGAAAAAAACCCATTTTCAATCCTTTTCCTGCTCTGTCCCCTCCAAAAATCTGAATTTCCTTCCTTAGCACTGCTTGTTTTAACGTGAAGAGGAGAAATTTTGTGTCATTAGCACCAACTGCCTCATTTTGGGGTTGTCTGGACTTGGTTTCTTGGGATTCTTTGCTAATCCTTGAGAGAGAATTTCTCTTTTTTTTTTTTTTTTTTCCTCAGAAATAAAAATTTGAGGCCAGATTTTGTAGTTAGCAGATGCCAACAGGAATCCTGTGCTCTAAAGAGCCTTTAGATAAATGGATTTTACTCCAGGTCTGTTAATTAAACAGCCTGGAGCCTTCAAAGGCCAGGAAAGAGGGGGGGAAAAAGGAGATAAAAACAATGCAGCTGATAATATTTAGGTTTCAAACTGATCTCCAGTGAGTTAGAGGGGGCACCAGGCACTCTAAACGAGCTCAGATGGAAAATGATGGATAAATGGGAAGCAGTGGATAACGAGGGGCAATTTTAAAAATGTTTTCTGGGATTGCAGCTTTGTTTTAAAGCAATTTTCCTGTCAGGAGTTTCAAGCAGGCTGGGTGTTGGAATGGGGACATTCCTAGCAGGGATTTCTCCCCCTGGAGGTGCCACTCGTGGAATTTTTCCTGGTTTTTAGTGACTCCACTGTGAGTTCATCTCTGCCCTCCCCTCAGCCCAGCTGGTGCTTGTTGGAACCAAGGGCAGGGGGTGAGGATTCTTTTGGAGACCTTGGGCTGTTCCCTGGAGCAGAATGTGGGAATTTGTGTCCCATCAGGGAATTTTGGCTGGTTTTGGTTGTGTTCAATCAGGGAATTTTGGCTGTTTGTTCCATCTCAGGATGCTGCTGGAATGATGGATTTGGCTTTTTCTGGTGCCCAGTGCCCTTGCTGCTGTTCCTCCCAATCTCCCAGGGCTGTGCTGGGCTCTCTGCCCTCCCTGGGAGAGGATTTGGGATCCCTGGTGGATATTCCTGGCAATCTGCACCTCTCTGAGCCATGGGATTTTCTCTGCCCTCCCTTTAGTCCAGCTGGTGATTATTGGCACTGAGAGAAGGGGGTGACGATTTTTTTGGAGAGCTTTGGCCGTTCCCTGGAGCAGGAAGTGGGAAATTGGTGTCCCATCAGGGAATTCTGGCTGGTTTTTCCGTCCCATCAGGGAATTCTGGCTGGTTTTTCCGTCCCATCAGGGAATTCTGGCTGGTTTTTCCGTCCCATCAGGGAATTCTGGCTGGTTTTTCCGTCCCATCAGGGAATTCTGGCTGGTTTTTCCGTCCCATCAGGGAATTCTGGCTGGTTTTTCCGTCCCATCAGGGAATTCTGGCTGGTTTTTCCGTCCCATCAGGGAATTCTGGCTGGTTTTTCCGTCCCATCAGGGAATTCTGGCTGGTTTTTCCGTCCCATCAGGGAATTCTGGCTGGTTTTTCCGTCCCATCAGGGAATTCTGGCTGGTTTTTCCGTCCCATCAGGGAATTCTGGCTGGTTTTTCCGTCCCATCAGGGAATTCTNGTGGGATTTTCTCTGCCCTCCCCTCAGCCCAGCTGGTGATTATTGGCACTGAGAGCAGGGGATGAGGAATTTTTTGGAGAGCTTTGGCCGTTCCCTGGAGCAGGAAGTTGGAAATTGGTGTCCCATCAGGGAGTTCTGGCTGGTTTTGGTGTCCCATCAGGGGATTTTGGCTGGTTTTGGTGTCCCATCAGGGAGGTCTGGCTGGTTTTGGTGTCCCATCAGGGAATTTTGGCTGGTTTTTCCACCCCAGGACACGCTGGAATGCTCAATTTGACTTCTTTTGCTGCCCAGTGCCCTTGCTGCTGTCCCTCTCCATCTCCCAGGGCTGGGCTTGGTTCTGGCCCTCCCTGGGACAGGATTTGGGATCCCTGATGGATATTCCTGGCAATTCTCACCTCTCTGAGCCGTGGATATTTTCAGCCCAGCTGGTGCAGGTGATTTTTGGCACCGAGGACAGGGGGTGAGGATTGCTGGCAAAGCTCCTGCTCAGTCTGTGACCTCCCCCTGCAGCCCCCAGGCAGATGCTGAGGGAGGAATTTGTTAAGCCCAGCCTGGGAAGTGCTGTTTGAACTAAAAGCAGCGTCCAGAATTCCACTGGAGGCCTTTCCAGGCCACGCTTTGTTTGCAGCACGCTCAGAAATTAATTTTTATTTGCGGGCTCGTGGGGGCAGAGGGATAAAAAGCAAACAGAGGGAAGAGCAGACAGAGGCTGCATTAGAAATATTTGGAAAAGGCACTGCAAGGTCTCCCAGGCTGGTCAGAGAGAGAGCAAAGTTCTCCAGGTAAAGAGCCCCAGAGAGGAACGACTCTGAGGATTAATATTTAGGAGGAAAGCAATCAATTATGATGAATAGCAAACGATTTTCCCAGCATTTTGTGTTATTCAGGACACATAAAGCAGAAGAGGAGATAACCACCCCTATTAATAATAATTAATCCAACCCCTGTCAGCAGCTGGGCCCTCACTAGGTGCCTGCAAACAGCCTGGCTGTGTAATTTAACACTCACAATTCAGCAGAGTCTGTATTTATCACCATTATTTTGTTGTTCTTTGTTTTGACAAACCTTATCAGAGAGCGTTTGTAGCTTCTCACTCGGGTGTGGAGGTACAGGCTGAGCCACACGTGGTGCTCTGCCAGGGCTTTGACATGATTTCTCTGGAATAATCATAATATTCCAACCTGGCATTTGAGGTGCCTTGAAAAGCTGTGCCATGCCAGGGGTGACAGGGAGGCAGCACTGACACGTTCTGTGCTAAAAATCAAATTATTATTGAGACCTCTTCATCTCTGCAGTAAGGACAGCATGCTCTGGCTGTTGGCTTCAAAGGAGAAAATGGAATTTTTAATTATTTTTTTTGTTTGGATTGGGATTTTTGGAGCATCCAGGAGTTGTCAGAACAAGGGGATGATAATCCAGCAAGGGAAGGTGGGGATGTGGAGCAGTGGGCTCAGCTTGGGGTGCACAGGTGTAGGGAAACAGGGAAAGGGAAGAACAGGGAAAAATGAAAATTCCTAGTGGGGAAAGGTGGGTTTGTCCCCTGTAGCCCATTCCAGAAAAGCCACAGTGCTCTGTGTGAGTTAATCTGCAGTCCAGAAATCCCTGTGGCTTCTGGAAATCTGTTAGCAGGGAATTCATGGGATGGAATCATCCTTTAGGTTGGAAAAGTTCTTTAATATTGAGTCCAGCCACAAACCTAACACTGGCAATGCCTCCACCAGCCCCTGTCCCCAAGTGCCACATCCACACCTCTGTTAAATCCCTGCAGGATCTGTTCAATCCCCTGTGCTGAGTGTTTTGGTAAAGACATTTTTCCCTAAAATCCAGCCTAAACCTCCCCTGGTGCCTCTTGAGGCCTTTTCCCCCTCATCCTATCACTTGTGAATAACAAAGAAAATATGATTGAACCATTTCTGCTTTTCATAATTTCTTTATCCACACATTAAATGCTGTTTAATGGGAGTTTGTAAATTTATTAAGGTAGATTTTGCTGATTTTTGTGTGTGTGTGGAACTGGTGGGTGATTCCTTTCTCCTTTATCTTTTTAAATCTTGGTTTTGGTGCCTGGGTCTGGGTTTTAAGCTTGGCTTTAAAATGGCAAACTCTTGGCTTTAAGGTGTTTTTTGAAGTGCACCATGCAAAGCTTTGCTGGGCTGACTCTGGGATAAAGGAATTTTTTTTAATATATTTTTTAAATTGATTTGAGTAGAGGGAAAGCTCCTGACTCCTTCAGGAAGGGTGGAATCACAGAGATTTTAAAGAGTGTAATTAAGGATCTGCTTGTTCTAGATGAGGCTTCCTTGCCCCAGTGTAGTAATTAATAATTATTCATAAAGAAAATTAACCCAAACCAGGCAAAACCTTTGGAATCAGAGGTCATTTGAGGCCACCTGCTAAAATTGGCCACAGACAACACTCCCCCCTTGGGTCTAAAAATGCCTCTGCACACCCTCAGCCCCATCTGAGATGTGACTCAGAAGTGACAGAGATGTGTGGATTCATTGGCAGCAGCACAGCCAGGAAGAGATCCAAAGGAAGGAGCTCCAGCTCTCAGAATCCCTGAAAAAAAAGGGGATTATCCATTTGGGAAAGGCTGCTGCAGGAGCCAGGGCACTTGGAATGCTGTTGGTGATGTCCTAAGACATTATCAGCTCTGAATTTGGTTGAGTTTGACTCCGACGCCTTTCCTTCCATCCCTGGTAATTCTTCACGTGGAATGTATTGATTCCATTTGCTGGAGAGTTCGTTCCCTTAAATATTTTTTGGCCATAATGTGGGGTTGAACACGTTCCTAATGGCTCCTGCAAGCCCTGTGTCTCAGTGGCACCAATAAAGTAATTTGGTTTAAATTGAATTGGACTCGGCCAAACAGAGAGTGGAAATTGAGAAAGGGAGCAGAGAAGTGCAGGGTTCTATTAGAGGGGAAGGAAAGCAAAGGGAGAGAGGTTTTTCTTTCTTAAAAGAGAGAAAAAAAGGGGGAAAAACAAGGAGAAATGACAAAAATATCAAAGTGGGGAAATATCAGTGGTGACTTGGCTGCTGGGATCAGAGTGCATGGATGTGAGGGTGCTGTTGGGAACACACAACCCCTGTGCCTGGCAAAGAAAATGGGAATTTTCCTTCTGGATTTCACCCTCAGAGGGAATTTCCCAGTTCACCAGCTGATTTCCAGCCTTTGAAAGGAGGGGGAAGGGGCTATGGTGACACTTTGCCATGTCCTGAGCAGTGAAGTGAGAGCACCTTTTCCATCCAGGTATTGCTTAGGATGGCTCCAGGTGTTCAGACACCTTTTTTTGACCTAGAGATGAAGCTTTTAATGTTCAATACAATTTCTCCAGGTCTGTGGGAGCACTGAATTGATTCCAAGCCAGAGGAAACTGAGCTGTGCTCCCATTCCTTCTCCAAAGGGTCCCTCTCCATCCTTTCCCCCATGAGGCCTCAGCTGGGTCAGACCCCTCTGTACATTTTATTTCCTTCCATTCTGTGTTCATTTTAAATTTTTATTATTTTGTAATAGAAATCTTATTTTAACTTTGATCTGATTTTCCTGTCTAATTGACAGGGAGTCAATTATCCCCCTGAATACGACTGTCACACTCTCAGCAGCAGGAATTGTCAGGTGTCTCTTTTGAGGGGTGGAAATGCATGTCACCTCTCCATCCTCCCCTTCCTCCACTCCTTTGGAGTTTGTTTCCCCTCTCAGGGTTGTTTTGTTGAGGATTCCATGTGAAAACAGGGAAGTAAAGCAAGGAGATGTTGGATAATGAGGGAGCAGGAAAGGGTGAGGTGAATTTTAATGGGCTCCCTTTAGGAGGGGCTGTTGCTGCCTGTCAGGTTCCCGTGGGATTGGGGACGTTTTCTTCTCTTTTGGATCTTTGCTGTAAAATTATTGGGAAATTCTGTCCTCGTGAGTGAAGGAAGTCTTTGAGAGTCACCTGCCCAGTGCACCCGGAGCACCTGAACCGGCCAGGAGCTGTTTGGGCCATCCCTGATGTGCAGGGATGATTATTTGGGGAAGAATAATGACTGGGAAACTCCCTTTATCCAGCCCTTGCTGCTCCTGTGTGCCTCAAACCCAGTGCCTGGAGAGCAGCATCGTTATCCCCACGGGAATCTGGAGAGGAGGAAGCCACAAAGAGCCCAGGAATTGCCATTGTCCTCTCATTTTGCCTCCTGGAGGGCACCGAGAGCGGCTTAATGGCATCTTGATATTTAAAAAGCAGGCAGGAGCTGGAGCCTCTCGGTTTTTTCACGGGTGCCTGACATTTGGGAGAGCTGTGATGGGATAAATGCTGCGAGGAGCTGATGAGGTGTGAGGACCTCCAGCTATGAGGAGATGACACCCGGGCTAACAGAGCTAATGATGGCTGGGGCACTCTGAGAGAGGGCTTGGGGAGAAAGGGGATCAGGAGAAGGGGAAAAGGGGCTCGGGAGAAAAAGGGATAGGGCTGGGGAGAAGGGGATGTCAGGGAAAGGGGAGATCCGGCTGGGGAGAAGGGACTCAGGGTCAGGAGAAGGAGATCAGGGTCGGGAAAACAGGATGGGGCTGGGGAGAAGGGGATCAGGGTCGGGAGAAGGGGATCAGGGTCAGGAGAAGAGGATCAGAGCCAGGCAAAGTGGCTGAGGCTCAGGAGAAGGGGCTGGGGTGAAGGGGATATCAAGGTCAGGAGAAGGAGATCAGGGTTAAGGAGAAGGGGATCAGAGCCAGGAAAAGTGTCTGAGGCTCAGGAGAAGGAGATCAGGGTCAGGAGAAGAGGAT
>VYXF01003290.1:210185-223782 GCA_013397295.1 Polioptila caerulea
CTGAGGCTCAGGAGAAGGAGATCAGGGTCAGGAGAAGAGAATCAGAGCCAGGAAAAGTGGCTGAGGCTCAGGAGAAGGGGGTGGGGTGAAGGGGATATCAAGGTCAGGAGAAGGAGATCAGGGTTAAGGAGAAGGGGATCAGAGCCAGGAAAAGTGGCTGAGGCTCAGGACAAGGGGCTCTGGCTCTGTCCTTGCCCTGTGGCAGTGGGAATTTTGCTGGCTGCTTCCTCTCACCCCAGCCAGAGCAGCATCTCACCGAGGGATCTCCGTTTCTGGATGGGGTTGAAGGGGCTGTTCTAGGAGTTGAGCTTTTCAAAAGGACACAAGGGTGGCTCAAAGACACAGGAATGAGCACAGAAATCTGTGCAGGGCCTTGGCTTCAGTGCTCCTGACGTTTCCATATGCCTGGTAATTAAATTGTGAGTCAAGGGAAGGAGCCCAGCTCCTCTAATAGCAGGGAAAAGGAGGCAATCATGGAACTTCCATCTGTCTGCAAAGATCCTTTATGGGGCAGATCCATCAGCAGCCCTGAGCCGTGTGCCAGGCTCAATTAGACTAAACAGGATCAAAGGGCAGCCCGGGTAATAAATATCCCTGCAGAATCCAACTGGAGCCTTCCCACTCACTGCTAGAAGGGATGATAATCATTAGTGAGTGCAGCGAGAGCCACAGCCAGGGAAAGCTGGGCTTGGCAAGGGGGTGATGTTTGATTAGGGAGTAAAAATCCACCTCTGCTTTCCCAAGGATTGCAGCAGGCTGCTGTTATTCCCTTTTTGGAGTTTGGGGAAGGCCCACCCAGCCCTGCATGGATTGTGGAGAGGTGGCCCAGGTAATTGGGAAGTGTTTAAAATGTACATGGGGTAATTGGGAGCTGCTGTAAAACCCTGGGCCAGGCTCAGAACCTCCTCTCTTCTAATGAGGCATAAGGTGGATGGAGATTGAGTCTGACTTGCAGGGAATTGCTTTGCTCTCCTGTTTTTAGGGCCCTCTGTGTGCTCATGGAAAACCTCCCAGCAAAACTTTAGTGACACATTTCCTACAGGAAACATAATGCCAAATGTGTCAGGAAAAAATAAAAAAAAAACTGAACTGAAGCCTCTTCTGCCTCAATAGCAAATAAAGAGAGAATAAAAATATTTTAGTATCAGGGCTTGCTTTCAATCAAATTTCCTCCTGCTCTTGCAAAATGCTACAGAAACCAAAAGTACCTAAAGGAAGGGGTGTTTTCAGGAGATGGGCCTGGTGTGTTATCTGAGTGTGGTTCAATGACCCAGCTGCTCAGGAAACGCAGTTTTGCTGGAATTGTCACCAAGGGAAGCCTTGCTGGGATGTGTCACTGCCTGGTCTGGTTTGAGCCTTCCCTAGGAGGGAATTTTAGCAAGAGCTCAGTGGTTATTGAGGCAGATAATCAGCTGACCCCTCTGGTCAGCAGCTTTTTCTCTCAGGGGCAGGGTGAGGCTTCTCTAGGACAGCCCAGGGCCTGGCTTGCCCCAAAAAAGTCAAAACTCTTTTTTTGGGGCATGCCTGTCTTGGTGAAATGCTGTGTTGAGAATTGTGGGCTGGCCTGCAGGGAGGGTTTTAGGCTGGCCTGAAGCAGGCCTAAAAATGACCCTGAACTGTTCTTAGCCTGGCCTGAAATGGGGTTTTAGGCAGACCTGAAGAGGGGTTTAGGCCAGTTTGCAGTGGAGGTTTAGATTGGCCTGATGTGTTGTTAGGCTGGTTTGCAAGTGAGGGTTTTAAGCTGGCCTGAAGTGGGATTTTAGCTGAAACAGAACTGTTCTTAGACTGGCCTAAAGCAGGGTTTTAGATGAGCCTGAACTGTTCTTAGATTGGCCTAAAGCAGGGTTTTAGACCAGCCTGACGAGGTGTTTAGACCAGTTTGCAAGTGGGGGATTTATGCTGGCCTGAAGTGGAGTTTTAGATGAACCTGAATTATTCTTAGACTGGTCTAAAGCAGGGTCTTAGATGAGCCTGAACTGTTCTTAGACTGGCCTGAAATGGGATTTTAGATGGGCCTGAAGAGGGGTTTTAGATTAAACAGAATTATTCTTACACTGGCCTGAAGTGGGGTTTTAGCCTCTCCTGAAGTGAGGTTTTAGCCTCACCTGAAGTGTTTTGTTAGACCCTGCCTGAAGTTTTAGGCCAGCCTGACGTGATCCCAGCTCTTCTCTCTTCATCCCAAAGCAGTGGCAGTGCCAGGATGGTGAGAAGGGACGAGCCCCATGCCCGGGGTTCAGCTTTTTGCACTTTGAGGAGAGCCCAGTTTTGTTGACCATAAATATTTTTTTTCTCCCACATCTCTGTATTTTCCTGGGCTCTTTGTGGGGAGCGAGTTACCACCCAACTCCACATGCTGGGCAAATGTTCTCCTTCTCTTTTCTTCCTCCCCAGAACAATTTAAAGCCAATAAAGCAAAACACAACCTCTGCAAGTGAGCCCCAAACTGTTCCCTCCTGTTTGCTGTGCTCAGGATCCCCCCTGTGCCCATCCTGGTGCCTTTTGGCTGGGGCTGAGCTCGGCTTTGTCAGCAAAATGCTGGGATTAACAAATCCCAGCCTTGATTTAGTGCTCTGGGAAGTGACCACGATATCAGACACTGAATAGATCCCAACTTGTGCTAAAGGGCAAGCGAATTCTGCCTCTGAGAGCACAATTTATTGATTCAGCACGCTCCTCTCTGACACTCAGTTGTCTGAACTTCCCATTTTTCACCTTTTTTTAGCAATTTATTTACCCAGTGCCTGTTTTCCCCCAGCCTGCTCCATGCAAATAATCACATTAAAAGCGATGCTGAGAACACTTGAAACCTATGGAGTTTACAGCACATGCAAATATTTACCTGGTGTTGCTGCTTCCTGTAAATATTGTGGGGTTTGGTGCATTTTTCCCCGTGGTGTTATCACTGTTTTGGAGCTCTGCCTGTCAAGTTGGAGCACATTTGCATAAAGATTTGCTAATTGACAGCTTTTAAGCTGCTAGGGAGCAAGAAAAGAACTCCTTTCTCCCTGTGTCAGCAGCAGTGCACTTTATTTACTTACATGTAGTTTAAAATATCTTTTTTATTTATAAAATTAAAATTCATTCATTTCCTTGGATGAAACACTGCTGGTTATCCTGAAAGAATTGATTTTCCAGTGATATTTTGTGTTTCTGTCAAAAAACTTCCCCATCCTGCTACATCCCAGGATTACTTAGGAATTTTGGGGGTTGGTTTTTCCTCCAGCTCCACACTGGAAAATAAAAGTATAACTCCAAATCCTCCCTTGTAGTGAATTTCCCCCCCAAAAAAATATCCTTAAACCCCTCCTCATGTGCAGCATTTCTCCTTCTCTGCCTGCCAGATGTTGGTGATCATTCAGAAATGGATTTGAGGAAGGCAAAAGAAATCAGCAGCACCCAGTGAGTGTTTATCCACGAGCTGTAAATTTGAATTACTTCCCTGTTTTGATGCCCTTGTTGGGGTTTTTCCTTCGTTATTTAATTGGAGTTACTTTGTATCAGTGTTTTCTGCTAAAAAGGAATCCTGGTTTTCAGGGTATTCCTGCTTTATACCAAGGGAAAATAAATTCCAATTAATATAATTTTGGGAAGAGATGAAGAACCTAAAAAAACCCATCCCCCAAATCCCAGCATCACTCAAATGATGGCCCAGGGCAGAACTTCTAGATAAGATCAAAAAACAAACTCAGCTTGGTCAAATGTTTTTCCTCCTCATGGTTACGTAATTTCTCCAGGTCTTTTGCTCAGCGATGAATAATCACAAAAACTCTGCTTTTTAAAATTTATTTTTGTATAAAAGTGTGAGCTCTGATGGGTTTAGGAAATGTTGTATCCCTAAACTAGGAAGAACAGTTTCCTTTTTGGGTTTTGGTTCCCTTTTTATGGGGTTGGTTTGGGGTTTTTTTTGGTTTGTTTTTTTTTTTGGTTACTCTGGATGATCCTTGTGTCAGCTATGGATGCAGAGAGATGTTCAGGATTCTGGATTTCCTCCCAGGATCTCCACATTGAAGAATTTTGGGTGCTTCATCCCTCTTTTTGTGAAGAATTAGAAATATCTGATTTAATTCTTTTACTCTCATAACTGCACCTGATATAAGGGGGGGGGGGAGATGGAGGTTGAATATCCCCTGAGATAATTTGCAATATAATTTGGGTTGACTAAAACAATTCCTGAGCTTTGACAAGTCAGATTAATGATTTTCAGCAGGGAAAAGAATTTTTAAGTGCTTCAGTTTTGGCTGGCGTGTTAAAAAATGACTTTGCATGCAGCTCAAACTCCAGCGGTTTGTTTTTTTTTCCTTCCCTCATAATAAACTTGTTTTAGGAGGAATTCAGGCTTTAAATTAGATGTGACCAGTGACAGGGATCAGGGGGATGAGCTCTGCCTGTTCCTGGGATATTTTTATTTTTTTTTCCCCTCCCTGGGATTATTCCCCGTGGCTGTTCCTGCCTCCAAAGGGATGGGAAATACCGATGCTCCTGCTTCCCCTGCTGGCAAGAAGGATGGCTGGGAATGTAAATCCTGGACTAGAAATGTAAATCCTGAGCTGGAAATGTAAATCCTGAGCTGGAAACTTGGGAATTCCCAGTGGGCAAATCCTCCCCTCCTGCTGTGCTGCTTTGGGCACACGGCAGGTCCCAAACCCTTTTTACTCTGCCAATTTTTGAAGGCTCTCAGAGCAAATCCTTCCCCAACGTGAGGATTTGAGGTTTTTCCAAAGGGCTGATGTGGCTCCTATGGAATGATAATGATGCCATGGGGGGAGCAGGACTTGCAGGGGGAGATTTTGGGGGAATTGGAGCTGGAAAATGGAGCCTCCTGAGGCAGATCAGGGCTGCTTGGCAGCTCTTTCAGCAAGTCCCAGGCACTGGGGTGCTGTTTCTGCAGCCTGATGTGTGCTCAGACTGCTCTGCTGGGTTGCTGAGCCCTGGATTCCTGACAGGTACACGGCAGAAGAGAAATTAGCAATGGATGAAGGAATGAAAGGTAATAAAAATGAGTGTCCAGCTGGGTAATCTGTCTATTCCAGCCCAGCTTTGCAGTTTGGGGAATATCCTGAGTGGAGAGGGCTGGGATGCTGCAGGAGGCCTGGGGAGAAGAGCCTGGAGTGTTGGTGCTGAGAGATTTTGGCACCCAGAGATGGTGGAGATGCTCTGGGCACTGAGCTCAGGTGTTCAACAACTTGAGCTGGAAAGTTGAGATTGTCTCGGTGAGAATTTTGAGGTGGAACTGAGGAGTGCTCCCTGCACAGGAGGATCTGAGGGGATGCTGCCAATCCATGAAATCAGAGAGGATTCACTCACTCAGTGAAGGCTGAGTGTCTGTGGTCATCAAGAAATTGGGAGAGGGGCTGGAAGTTGGGTTTGGCTGCAGGGCAGAGCCTTGAGCATCCCTTGGGTGGAAAATCCCCAACAAAGCCCTTCAGGTTCTTTATTCCTTTCACCTCTCCCCCAGAGCTGTACCTGCTGGAAAAATGCTTCTCTACTTGTGGTTTCCACCTTCTCATTTACACCTAAGCAGGACCTGCTTCAAATTCTGGGGTTTTTTCCTCCAACACAAATTTTGGTGCCTCTGGGTCTGTCCCACTCCTGCCACTGCCCCTGCATTTACCCAAAGCTTTTCTCTGCTGCTTTGTCTGGGACCTCTCCTGAAACAGTTCCCCAGATTCTCCAGGGCTTTGGGGGTTTGATTTGTGAGTGTTTGAAACAAAACCTGACCTTTGGAGTTATGGATTTGAAGAGCCAAGCCCTGAGAGCCTGACCACTCCAATAATCCAAGATGCACTTTTCCCCAGCGAAGGCTGCTCTGGAGGGAATGGTTCTTTCCCTCCTCCATAAAAGCAGGAGCTCTCAAACCACCTCCTTGTAGGCTGTAATTCTGCACCTATCTGAGCTGTGCTGCGGCTGGGATTTATGGCACAATGCACGTTTATTTTGGATAGCATCTTTCACACAAACACTGCCACTTGAAGGCTTTTCAGAGGCAAATAAAAGCCAGGCAGAGCAGAGTACAATTTAGGGAGAGCAGTGCTTTGGAGATGTGGGCTGGGGAATATGTCTGGGGCTGGTAAATGAAGGGGAGAGGAGAAAGCTGGAGCATGGGAGAAGCAATATATTTAATTTGGAGGGGTTTAAAACGTGGAGTAGTCGTGTGAGAGAAACTGGGGGTGATGGTGGAAGGCTTTGAGGATGGATGACAGCATTCCTGAGAGAGGGAGCAGTGAGAAAACTGGAATAGAAAACTGGATTAAAAATCTGGTGGAGGCACACTTTCACCAGCTGCTTGTCTGGTGATGGAGTTGGAGCTGAAGCTCCTCCAAGTGTGGTGTCTGTTCCCCAGTGACAGCTCTGATTTGCAATTTCCTGCTAAAACGGGCTGTGGATGCTGCTCCAGCCTCCAAGCAGGACTGCTGGAGTATCTGTCATGTGCCTGGTGCCACTGGCACAGGAAAATGAGGGAATTGTGGGCTTCAACAGAGGAGTTGTCACTGCTGTCACAGCGAGCTGGCTCCTCTCTGCAAGGACAAACTGAGCCTCGCTGAGATCTCAGACACCTCCGAGCCCATCTCTGCACAAAGCTCAGAGTGAAGCCCCTCATCCCTGAGGCTCAGAGTCAAGCCCCATAAAATCCCTGAATTAGGGAGCGTGAACTCTGCTTTTTAGGGATGTTGTCCTGGCTGGGGAGGAGGTGTGCTGGTGCCAAGGCTTTGATCCCTCAGGGATGAGGGGGGGATGTGTGAAAGGCCACAAAACCCCGGTGGCATCACCCCAGGGATGGCTCTGTCCTCTGGGGCTGCTCAGGGATGAGGGAGGATGTGTCAAAGGCCACAAAACCCCGGTGGCATCACCCCAGGGATGGCTCTGTCCTCTGGGGCTGCTCAGGGATGAGGGAGGATGTGTCAAAGGCCACAAAACCCCGGTGGCATCACCCCAGGGATGGCTCTGTCCCCCTGGGGCTGCTCCTTGTGCCTGAGCCAAGTGGCAGCGCGCAAATGTAAAATAATGAGGCAGCAGCCAAGAGTGTCTGGAGCAGGCGGGGAGGAATGAAGATGGATGAGTGTAGCTAAGAGACAATTTGAAAAGGGATAAATACAGGCAACAAGTTATTCACCGCGGCAATTTGTAAGGAGTGCTAAAAACCTTCAGACAGGATTGTTTCACATCGCCTCGCTTTCTATTTGCAGCCTGACAGTTCCCATGTAAATGGTGCTGATGGATGGCTGCAAAGTAGGGCCCTGGAGCTGTTCCTCTGCTATTGATCAGCTTAACCCTTCCCGTGCTGCTGGGCTCTGAAAAGTGGGTGATTGGATGGGAAAAAACCTGATCCTGGGTGCAGAGGAACGGTGGGAAGGGATGGGGACACTGAGCAGGTTCCACGGGATAGGGGGAAGCTGCTGAAAGGGAATTTGGTTGGGATTTAATGGCCTGAAACTCAGGGAAAGAGGAGGAGGAGATGGAGAATTTTCCCACAAAGTAAAACGGTTGAGGAGTTGTCCAGAGAAAGTGTGGCTGGCTCATCCCTGGAAATGGCCAAAGCCAAGTTGGAAAGGGCTTGGAGCAACCTGGGATAGTGGAAGGTGTCCTTAGGGATGGGACAAATGGGCTTTTAGAAATAGTTAATGAGATAAAAATTATCCAGGCATCCTTCTGCTGCATGGTGAAGGGTTTGCCTGTCCCACACGAGAGATCTGCACTGCACAGGAGGAATTGTTGCAGTGCTGAGTGAGCAGATCCAGCAGCCCTGTCCCAAAATTTGCTCTTAGTGTGGATTTTTCCTGGGCCAGCGAGGTCACTGCCAGTCAGGGCTGTCTGCCCTTCACCAGAGCTGAGCATTCCCTGCAGAATCACCTGCCTGTGACTCAGCATTCCAGGGATTTGTGGCCCTTCCCTCTCTGCTGCAGCATCTGATGCTCTGGGGAGAGCAGCCAGGTACCCAGGTGTACCTCAGGCCTCTCCAGCAGCTGCCTCCTCTCTTCCCTGACAAGAAATTCCAGGCAGCCTCTGGATTTAGAGGCCGTGGTGAGCTGGAAATCTCAGGGCTGGTGTCGCTGAGGAGCTTCAACACAATGGGAAAGGTCAATTTAGGAGCCCTGCACTTGGAAAAATCAGCAGTGCTGCAGAATTCTCAGGCTGAAAACCAGTCAGAAGCAGGTGTGCAGCCAAGAATTTCTGCAGAAATCTGAAAATTTCAGGTTTATCCGTCACCTTGAGTTGATTTGGACCAGGTTTAATTCTAGGAAGGACAATATTCTTGGCTAAACTGGTTTATTTGTGTGTGTTCAGGTCCTTAATTCATCCAAACTCTTCCATTAATACTGATTTTAGACCCATTTCCACCTCTTTCTGAGCCAGCCCATCTTCAGACCTCCTCTTCAGGGAGCATCAGGGCTTGGATTCTAATTCATGTGATGCTTTACTCTGTCCCAGCTGCATTTTCTGCCTGTGCAAGGAAGAGCTGTGAGGTTTTTGGGTCCAGGGGAGTCATTCCTGGGAGATTTCTGGAATGTGGCACAGCACGTGGAAACTGCACTTCTGAAGGTCACTTTTTTTTCCTACCAAATAACTTTAAAATGTGCTTTTATGAGCAATTTGATTTAGGAGTGGAAGATTTTTCAGCTCCCCTGCTGGGATCACTCATGAATATTAAATTAAATGAAGAGTGAGGGAGTGTTGGCCCTTGAGTAGTGGCTCTGGTTCCTCTGGAAGAAGAAATCTGGATTGTGCTGATGGTTTGAGCCTGGGAAATGCATCTGGGAAGGGAGATATCCACGCTGGCCCTGCCCTTTCCATAAATATGGAATTACCAGCACAGACCATGAGGAGAATGGTTGGGAAACTGGGATTCACACCCCTCTGCTAAGCAGGCAGCTGGTTTGGGATGTGCTATTCCATGCTTGGATTGCACATCCCTCCAGCCCTTCTGGGATATAAACCTCAAAGTTGATCCATTTTCTCCTCTGACTTCACCTTTGCAAAGTACATTTTCCTTTCCTCATCTCATGGTTGATCTTCTCCCAATCACTCCCATTAATTGCATGATCTTAGTAATAAAATTTGGGGCCTTCTGCAGTGAAAATCAGTTTGTATCCCATAAAGTTTCCTTAGTGCAGGGGAGAGGAGTTGCCCTTGCCTGGAATTCTTTTGTAAAAGTCCTTTGCTATATCTGATGCTCCCATATTTTGCTTATTAATCCTCTTTCTGTTCATCTCCTCTTTCCCTTCTAACTTCATTTCCTAATCCAGGAAAATTCCTTGGTCCATGCAACTTTTGGACCTAAAGCCAAAAAAACTTTGGCTGTCAAGTCCTGCTTTTTCCTGGAGAGCTATTTTCTGATCACTTTTATGGAAAAATCTGCAAGTTCCCTTTGGTTTTTTTGCTTTGGTTTTTACCAGGAACCTTTGCCATCCTGTCAGTGGAGGGAGGAGCAGGCCCAGAGGAGAGAACTTCTTTATGTGGAAGAGAACACACGGTGAAAATAAGTGATGCTGGAGCAAACAAATTGACCTTGTGCTTAAATGGTTATTGTGGGCATTCCAAGGGGGATATTGGCTGTAAATGTGCTCCTGACATAATTAAAACCTCGGCTCTGCCTGGGTTTTTATTCCTGGGAATGGTGCAGATCAGCACCGGAGTGGGAGGAAGCTGCAGCTACTCCTTGCCTCAGTCTTTACCACTACGATTAATTTTCATTACAGAGGAAATGAAATTCAGCCCAGGAGACCCTCTTTGATTCCCAGGGAGGAAAGTGTCTTGCTTTTATGGCAGGAAACTACACTTTAAACTGCTTTTAGATCCCCTTGCTGGCTGGTTTACACTTCAAGCCCCAGTTTGTCAGCTGGCAGGTACCTGCTGCTTCCCCTGGGCACCCTTTTCTCTCTGCCTTTGGTTTCCTCCTCTCCATGCTCCAGGGCACCAGGCAGCTTCTAATTAATCAGGGTCAGGAAGGAAATTTCCCCGGGGAAAAGTTATTTTCTCTCCACCTGCTTGCAAGGCTTTCGAGCAGAGCTCGAGAGTGGATGATGGAAAAGGAGGCTCATGTCTAAACCAGCCTGAAAATGTCAGGGCTTGAGCTCTGCCCAAAATCTTCTGGAGTTTTGTGGCTACCCCTGCTTCTTCTGGACCAACTCCACATGCATTGGAGCCAGTTGGGAATTGTTGTCTGGTGGGGAATATGTTGGCAGTGGAGCCTTGGAGGAGTTTTTGTGGCAGGGTTGGGGGAATTTCGTCCTGCTGGGGAAGTGCAGTCTCAGCATGGAATTCCCAAAAACAGCGCTCCAGGGGCAGGCAGGAGCGAGGGGGAAAATTCAGGGATGAGTCTGGGTTCAGTTTGCACGTTGGTGATGGTCACCAGGGGAGGCTGAGACAGAGAACAGCACATTTTTTATCCTTTAGAGGAAAAGGCTTGAGCTTATCTGCTGTTGCTCCCCATGTTCAATTTACCCATCTCTTGGGGTATAAAAACATTTCTCTCCTATCTGGGGCACTCACAGCAGCTCAAAACCCTCAGCTGAGCAACTGCTCCCAAGAGTCTGGAGGTGCTGCTCCCTCTGAGAGCACCAAACTCTCAGTTTTTGGTGCCACATCTGCATAATGGGCATTTTCTGTGCTGGCAAATCTCACGGAGGTGGGCAGCAGTGAGGGGAAAACAGGGTTATTGTGGTGTTTTTACCAATGGGATGACAAATGGTAGCAAATTCCCTCTGTGACTGTGATGTAAGCACAGATCTCTGGTCTCTCCAGGAAGTTTTTTTAACCCTCTGGTTGTTTCTGCCACTACAGAAAATTTTACTCCTCAGCACCTGATGACTTCCCTCAGTCCATCCTCTTTAATCATAAAAAAAGGTCAAGTTTTCCTCTCTCAGGTTCCAAAAACAGGGAGCTCAAGTTTTCCAAGAGCTGCTGTCATGCCCCACACCCCCCCAGTGCTGAGGACAGGGTGTCTCAAGGACTCTTTCAGCTGCCTGGAATTAATCCCAAATTTATCCTTCCAACTTACCAAGAAAGAGCTTATTTGAAGGTAGAGGCTGGGAGAAGCTTGAGAAGGAATTTTATGGAATTGAAATTGGTTTCCTCCTCAAACAGCAGCTGCCCCAAGCTCTGCATTAGCCCAAGGACAGATCTTGCAGAACTCCAGCTTTTTGGAGGGAGCTGGAATCCATCCCAATCCCCTGAATTCCCTCCTTCTCCTTTTGGATTCCAGCAGAGTCAGCACCTCCACCCAGCTGATTCTGGTGCTGTTGCCTTTGGGAGTCAAGCTTTGCTCTTTATTTGTTCTCTCATCCTTCTTGGCACAACATTTTGGATCCAGCAGCGTCTCCAGTCGGGATTTATTTTTTGTTGGCTTGGGCAGATTCCCATTGTGTTGGTGATGCAGCAGGAGATGAGCTGCAGTGATCTGGAGCTCCAAGACAGGCTGTGCCCAGCTTTTGTGGATGGCTGAGTGGTTTCCAGGAGGGAATGGACTGGTTCAGGTGGACAGAGGTCCTGGAGAGCTTTGGGATGGGTGGGATATGGGGGCGAGGAGGACAAAACAAGGGGAGAGATGCTGTTATAAACCAGGAACTCTTTAAATCCAGCAGTCAGCAGAGGCAGTGCCAGCTAAAAACCCAAAATGAGGCACCTCTGGTGTCTATCCTAGTGAAAAAACTTTGTGTGCCCTTTTACTGGGATCCTTTTCAAGTTCATGGAATCCTCAAGTGGTTTGGGTTGGGGGGGACCTTAAAGCTCATCCAGTTCCATGGGCAGGGACACTTCCCACTATCCCAGGCTGCTGCAACCTGGCCTTGGGCACTCCCAGGGATGGGAAATCCACGCCCAGTCCGTGCCTAGGTGAGATCCAGGCTGTGCAATGTGCCCTGGGGAGGGAAGGAGCACGGAGGATTTCTCCTGGAGCTTCCCTGGCCCGGCTCTGCCTGAGGGCTGCAGTGAGGTGGAATCTCCTCTCCCTGCTGTTCCAGGGAACCTTGATGGGTTTCACTTTAAACTGCTGTGGAATCACTCTGCCTGTCCTCTAATCGTGTGAAGAGAAGGGGTTTTGTTTAATGCTTCAGTCCACTCAGATTTACTGGAGGGAGGAGGGGAAAAGAGGTGGTGGAGGCAGCACTGAGTGACAAGAGCAGGGAGTTTTAGGGGATGCCTGCATTAATTTGGGCCAGGAGAACACTGGAACATTCTTTGAGGGATTTTGCCACCTTTGGGAAGGGAATAATCTGATTCTTCCCGTCTTGGGGAGAATAAGATAGAGGTTTGCTGCTCCAGGCATGGAAAATATTCAGGGAAGCAAAGCAGAAGTGATACAAGTCAGTACAGAATAATATGGAATAGTTGTGCCTTCTGTCCTTCCTCTTCAGGCCCAAATATTCCCTTCAAAATCCTCTTGTGCCCCACTGCATGAGGCTGCCCCACACACACAAATAATAGACCAAACCCTCCCCCAGTTGGACAAGCTCAGGAAAAAACCCAAACCATGAAAATTGGTTTCCTCTGAGTACCATTGCAGTGTCCCCACTTCCTGCACTGGAGCCCGTTATCTTTAATTAACACTCCTAAATTCCCTTTTCTCTCCTTCCCAGACCAGTTAATAAGTCTTGGATCTCATTAATGTTTTTATTTTTCCTCAGCAAATTCACATTTTCTTTCCAAGTCCGACTTTTTAACAAATAATGAGTCTAATTTATGCTTGCAAAACCGAGCTGACCTTCTCAGCTTTATATTGCAATTTAAATTAAAATAAAAAGGCAAGGGGAGGGGTGCTGGAAAGTGACTCCAGGAGTGGCTGTACAAGAACTCGTTTGCCTCATCATTTCTTGGGTTTTTGCATTAATTGGCTGATTTTGGCCCCTCTGGAGTGGGGACAAAGTGTCCCTGCAGCAGCAGCAGCCCCACCATGATTCAGCAGCATCTGTCACCACGTCCCCACCTGGCCAAAGTCCCCACTCTGCCTTTGGAGGAGCTGCCAGGGCTCAGCACAGAGAGCAGGGATGTATTCTTAGAGGAGGATGTATTATTAGAGGCTAAAAACGTGAAAAATCACCTTTAAATAGCGGCGAGGTGAGCAGAGGGAGGGGTTTGGCCACTGCACCTGGGCTGTCCTCAGCCAACCCCCAGCGTGTGGAGCTGAGGGGGCTCTGCTGCGAGACTGCAGAGAAAGGGTCGTGGAAAACCTGGAGATGGAAGCGATTTTTGGTGGAGATTTCAAGTGTGGAATGGCACGGGGAATGCCTGTGATATAGAAGTGATTTTGAATTTTGTGTGCTGGGTCAGGAGGGACTGGAGAGGACACAAATCTGCCGGGACACCCGGCTGGGTGCAGGAAAAGGTGCAAAAAAATCGGATTGCCAAAGAAGCAGCCCCACCTGCAGTGACCTGCTGGGGAAAATGCCACCCTGGAGTGGGTGCCAGGCACCTGCAAAGGGACACTGGCATCCTGCTGCCCCCTGAGCCACCCGGGGGGGTTTGTCCCCTCCTCCAGCTGCAGAGGGACTGCTCCCGAGGGCAATGCCTGGGATTTATTGTCAGTGATGCCTTCGGGAGGCTGGCCTGGAACAGAGCAGGCAGAGCCAAAGGATAAAGCAGGGATTTATTAAAAGGCCTCAAT
>VYXF01003290.1:223883-240224 GCA_013397295.1 Polioptila caerulea
CACCTGGGCAGTGCCAGAGTTCAGCTGGGCCACACCCAAATGAATCCAAAATGGCACAAAATGGATATGACTGGTCACAAGGTCCCACACTTTGATAAGTTCTGCTCCATCAGCACATTGGAGTTAATATCCAATTGCAGCTTCAGCTTCTGAAGCTCCATCCTCCTTGTTTTTCCTTCTCCTTTCACTGTAGGTTTTGTTCTTGGCCTGAAAGTTCTCCTTGGTGCCGAGCTGGAGGAGGAATTGTTTTGTCTCCCTACTCTGAACAGAACTCAGTAGCCCTTAATAGGAAACCTGGAACAGCCCAGAATCTGAAAAATGTAAAAACTGACATTTAAGGCGTCACCAGCTTGAGTTCTGCATCCCAGCAGAGGCATCAGGGCCACCAGCACAGGACTGAGCCAGGGCTGGGCTCAGCTCAGCTGCAGCCAAAGCTCTGAACAGCAAACAAACAAACAAACAAAGGGGGCGGTGAAAAGAAGCTGCAGTTTGGGATGCCGGGAGGGGAGACTCGGATAAAAGTCCATTGGAGAGGATTTTCAGAATCTGGAAGAGCTGATGGATTCTATTGTTTAGGCTGAGGAGAGGTTTTTATCTCCAAAATGTGGCTGAAGCTTAGAGAGTTCACAAAGGATATTCGGGGGATGGGGCCACGTGTAATGCAGTGAGCTCAGAGCCGGGATGTGTCTGCCTGGGCTCTGTGGGGCTGAATTTAAGGATAATCGCTGACCCGGGCTGGATTTCACGCTCTGAGACCCCCCAGCCCTGTGGGCAATGCGGGCAGCAGCCGGGCTGCTCTCCGTGTCCCCATCAGCACCGCGCTGAGTTAATGCCAGGGTCGGGTCCTGCTGTTTCCCTCGGGGTAATTTTACATAAACCTCTGGCTCAGGGCTGGAAAAGGAGCCTGAAATGTGCAGCTTTCCCCTCAGTGTCCTGTCACTGTCACCGTCAAGAGCCACCTCTGGGTGTTTGTGAGGACCTGCAGAGCTGTGGCATCACTTGGGGGTTCTCCTTGTGTTTGGGGTGTCCTTTTCTTTCATCCCACACATTCCTAACAGGGTTTTGGTTTTCTTGGGGCAGCACAGCCAAGGTTGTACCTGGGGAAGGTGCTGCTCCTCCAGACAGAGGCTGCTGCTTTGTCAGCTGTGATTGCTGCATTCCCCTGGCACAGAACAGAGCTTCCCCCAGAGCTGGGACTTGCAATTCATCCCTCTGGGCAAAGCCCAGCTCCAGCTGCAGCTGAGCTTGACAAAGGCTCAGCCTTCACACACAGCCCCGGTGGTGCCAGTGCCCTCCAGCTCTGCTCCTGGAATGCCCAGACCCCGCAGGCACATCCCTGTCCTTGGGGCTGTGGGCACAGCTGGAGCTCAGCAGGAATTTGGGAGCTCAGCAGTGCCCAGGGGAACGTGCAGCTGTGGTGGCTCTGAGAGCAAAGCCATCCACCAAGGAGAAAGGTTTCCATTTTCCATCCCAATGTTTGGCTGTAGCCATCCACAAAGGAGAATTTCATGTCTTCCATCCCAATGTTTGGCTGTAGCCATCCACAAAGGAGAATTTCATGTCTTCCATCCCAATATTTGGCTGTTGCCATCCCAGGGCGGATTCCTGCAGAGGAATCCTGTCGGGGAGAGGTTGGTGAAGGAGCCAAACCCCCAAATCGTCTCATGATGCAGCAAAACTGAGGGAAATGAGAGATAAAAGTGCCTGGGCAGATAAGAGGTGTGAGACTGAGCTGACAGGAAACAAGGCCGGGTTTAGGCTGGAATCAATAGCCCGGGGGGATGGAGATGGGATTCATTACGGGCAGGCTGAAGCAGATTTTACCCACCCTACAATTCAGTGTGTGCAGAAGAATTAAGGACTTTGACTTCCCGAGGACTGACAACAGAATGGGGGATTTGCTGCAGATAAAGTCAACTTGCATAACTCTGTAAAGGCTTAGAGGAAAGGGGAGAAAAAAAAAAATTCTTTTAACAGGCAGCTTTTCCCACATTTGCTCTTTTGTTCTGCCCTCTGTAATGTGAGGATGCTCCCAGTGTTATTCAATAGTTGCTTTTTTATTTTCTCTTGCATTTTGGTCCAATATGCACACAAAATTTCAGTTCTTGCTGTGCTTCCATTCTCCTGTGCCTGTCCTGTGACCCTCTGGAGAGCTCTGGATCACAAAAATACCCTTTGGCACAGAGGAATGGCTTTTCAGCTGGCTCCTAGGCCCAACTGTAAACTCTTGGAATAATACAATGTAAATAAGGAAATAGGGAGGAGTGGTCCAGGATGAGCAAATTCAGAAGTGTTGAGGTCCAGCAAAAGGCAGGAGTAAGGAATCTGTTTTAATTCTGAGCGTTTTTGATGTGCTCAGGTGGGGAAAGGGCACTCAGGTGCCACCATGGCAGGGGAAGGTGCCTCTCCCAGTGTAAGGAAAATTCTTTGCACAAGAGGTTTTTTTTTTTTTCCCCTGTTTCCAACTATTTCTGCTCCTGCAGGTGAATCGGCTGAGCAGTGTGAAGGCCTCTTTAGCATCTGCTCTGTTTGATGTCCTGAGAGCTCCCGTGAGGGTTAAAAATGGCCAATTTACAGCTGCTGTCGGTGGGAGGGCAAAGGCTCAGGGGCAGCAGAGCCGGGTGATGGATGTGGCAGCGAGAGGGACAGGGAATGCAGTGTGCTTCAACAGCCAGGGAGAAAAAGGAGATGTGAATGCACTTCTGCTGGGCTCAGAGGCCAAAAGCAGAGCCCAGCCCCTTCCCGATCCCTGGAGGACTCTGTGCCCCTACCCCAAAGGGATTGAGGGGGGGATCCATCCCCCTTCCCTGCTCCTTCTGCAATAATCACCTCCCTGAAGCGCTGCCTGCCCAGGCTCCTGGGTGGTGGCTTCCCACAGGGGTTCTGGCTGGGGACTGTGTCAGGGTGATGAATATTCCCGAGACTTTTCTAACTGAGTGGGAAGAAAGTGGTGGAGAAAATTCTCCAGGCCTGGCCGTGGGTCAAGGGCAGGAGAGGACAGTGCAGGGATAAAGATCAACTTCTCTGAGGGCAGGAAGGGAACCAGGGAGAAGGGATTGCACCAAAGGGCTCTGGGTTTTGTCTCCTCCTTCCTAAAGGACATTTGCTGCCTTGCAGAGAGTGGTTTAAAAGGAGCCACCCAGGCAAAAATGTTCCTTCTGTTCCATCCCCTGTCCTTGCATGGACACCCACACCAGCAGAAGCTCAGCTCCAAAGGGCTTTTCCTGCCTTAACTGAGTTGGCAGGAAAACTGGGACAGATTTTGCAGGGCTGCCCTGCTTGGGGCTGTCCAGGAGGCTCAGACAGGGACAGAGCTGGAGTGTGACAAGCGTGAGGAGAGGCTCTGGGATCCCCAGACTAATGAGCTCTTGTGCAAGGACACATTTTCTTTCAACTCAGCAACTCCCAGATTTTTATTTTTCCCCCTTTGCCACTTGATCCATCCAGTTTCTTCCCCACCAGGCACAGGGCCGGGGGAGCAGCAATCCCTGATTAAATATTTCCAGCTTCTGACTGAGCAGAGAGGAGCAGGGCAGATGTCTTTGGGCAGAACACAGAGATCCTCCCCTTTTCCTCTGGAGGAGGAGGAGTGAATGGCTGAGTGGACAGGAGAGCCCTGTGAGAGACTCATTGCTGCTGTGGGACAGATTGTGCTGCTCCTCTCAGGGCAACCCCCTCGGGCAGCAGCAATTCCCTCGGCTCTCGGTGAGCCCCGGGCTCCAGGAAATTCTCCTTTGGCCTTTTCATTTCACAGTGGCTGAGGATGACATTTCCAAAGCACTCTATGGAAATCAGGTGGCTGCATCCCACTGGGAGCTGGAGGTCGGCTCAGGGATAACACTTGGATGAGTTGCTGAGGCTTCCTGTGGCCCTTCCCTGGATAATCACAACTGCTGAAAAATCTGATTTTGGGGCTCTCCTACACCTCCTTTATACCCTCAGCCACCACGGGGGTTTTGGGGATTTGCTGTCCTGCACCATGAGGATGCAGGATTGAGTGACACCAGCATGGAGGGAGCTCTGTGCTCTTTGCAGGGATCCTGGGAGATGGATCTGTAGGAATGGGAAGTGTTTCTCTGTCTCACTTTGCCCACCTGGGCGGGGATGATGATGAATTTGCTCCTGCATGTGTGAAGCTTTCCAGATGAGCTGCATCAGGCACGGTGAGGCTGTGAGAGCCTGGCTTGAGCAGCACCTGTTTGTTCTGGGAGCGTGAAGCACCTCACTCAAGGTCTGGGAGCAGGATTTGGAACCCCTGTGACGGGAATGCCAAGCAGAATTAATAACGAGGAGCCAGGTCCTGCTGGTGCTGCGCAGGAGGGGAAGCAGCTGTTGTTTGTTTGGTTTAATGGCTCACAGGAACAGGAGGCCATAAACAGTTAAATTCCTCCTGACAGCTGGGGCTGCTGAGCTCTGTGGCTTCCCCAGCACCTCTGCTCCCCTGCAAAACTCGATGTTTTTCTGTCCAGTGCTTTGATCAGAGGGAGAACACAAACGACACCTTGATGATTACTCACATTTTCAAACGCAGTCCAACAGCAAGAGCTGTCACCTTTCATAACCCCCCCAGGGCTACCCTGGCTTTGTGTCCCCTCTCATGGATTCTCACAGCTTTGGTTCCCTGGGAGATGTGGATGAGGAGTTGGTTTTTTTTTTTTTTTTTTTTTTTTTTTTTTTTTTTTTTGTTTTTTGTTTTTTGTTTTTTTGATGGCTGGTCAAGTAATTTCTGATCAGTGAATGAAAACAAGAGCTGCTTGAGAAGTCAGGAAAAAGCTGGGGATCAATGGGATGTGAAGTAGTTTTTCCCTCAGGGGGGCTGAGTGCTTCCATATGAGGGTTATCAGTGGATAAATGAGTTGAGGAAGTCAGCCTTGCTGCAAAAATGGCTTTTTCCAATTCAGGCCATGATTTAATTAGACCCCAGAAACTGTGACAAGACGGTGCTGAGTGGATGGATATTGGACAAATAAATATTATAGAGGCCACTTTCAAGTTGACTGAAATGGTTCATAAATTAGTGCTAAAGTTGGGCAAATTGCTTGAGCTGGAGGAGAGACAGGGAGGGAATTTTGTGAGTGGATTCAGGATTAGCCATCCCCAGCAGGCTGGGATGGGGCTGGATCTTTGCTCCTGCATGCCAAAAAAAATTTAGAGTGCAGCAGAAGAAAATCTAGAATGGTAGATCACAAGCCAGAAGTGAGACCTGCTTAAAATGAGATTAATTGATACTCAAAATTGCTGTTGTGATTGCAGGTCACAACTCTGTGTTTTTAGAACAGGTGTGCTGGGTCAGGGAAAACATTTCAACCTTGTTCTGTGCTTCCTTCACCCAGGCTTTGTGCTCTGCTCACTGCTAATTAAATGCCTAATTATCAGGGGTGGAAGCCCCCCTGTGCCTCCCCTGCCTTTGGAATGCTGGCTCAGGCTCCACAGCCACTTCCAAAGAAGAGAGGGTTGGCCATTTGCTGCAGGGTGGGGATTGCTGCCCTCAACCCAAGGCCTCATCCACCCTCACACTCCAAACCTGAGCAGGCTCCTCCTCTGACTCCTTTATCCTGAACACCTCAGCTTCTCCTTCCATCACCTTTTCCCTTCCTTCCCCTTCTCCTTTTGAGAGTGGTCACCCCATTTCTCACTCGTGTGAGCAGCTGGGGCTCCTGGAAAGCGACTGGAGAGGGCTCATTTTTCAGGGGAGAGATGCCTGCAGCATCCACTGCCCTTCCTCCCTCTCCCCATCACCTGCACCCCCTGTGCACACCTTGACAGATGGGGATGCTCTGAGGAACTGCTTCCATTTTTTACTCCTTCCTCTAATCCGTGGCTGCAGTGCCAAATGCTTTAAAGCTGCTGCTGCTCCATAGATCACCCCAAAGTGGTGAAGTCCAGTTAATAACAGCCTGGAAAATGCCATCAATCAGCAGAGGGAAAACGTCTCCCAGCAAACTCCTTAGTGCCCAGTGTGGCTGTTTGTGGCAGAGACAGATGGGGCTGCAGTGCTTTGGGGGGCTGTTTTTCCCTTTTACACTCTCCCTAAGCCCTTTATCAGGGTTTTTCTGATCGAGGCCGCTTGCTTGGGGCTGCTCTTTCTTCCCCCTGCCCTGGAGTTCCTTCTGCACTCTAAGCCAGATGTGTGCAGAGGCTGTTTCTGTCCCCATAAATGCACAATTTTACATTTTAGACAGTTCCAAACACTCCTGCTCAGGACTTGTACCTCCCTGCCTGCCTCCTGCTCTCAGATCTCTCCTGTCCTGACATCACTTCTCAGCTGGGTCCCTGCACATCCTTTCATCTGTCACAGCCACCGGCTCTCAGCTGCCGAGTGCCACGGTTGTCACGAGCCAGAGAAGTGATGTAACACCAGGCAGGTGATTGTGCCTCCCTCCCAGAGCAGCTTTTTCTTCCATGCATCATCTCCTGCCGCTGCTGGAGCCGTCACAGGGTGGGGAATTTGTGGCCCTGCCACGGTTTTCTGTGCATTTATATTCCAGTCCCTGCCAGGGGTCGGGGTGCCGCTGTGCCAGGCGCTGCTTTCAGCCACCAGAATGAGAGGTGGCAGTGTGAGAGCCATGCAGAGAGGAGAGGAATCTTTTCTCAGGACAAAATGAGGAGCAGAGGTTGCCTGGTGCTGCGTTTCCTCTGAGAGGGTGGAATATCTGCCTCCCAGAGCTGTATTCCTCACAGGCTGCCAGCTGTGCTGTGCTCTGTGTGCACACACCCCACTGTCTCTGTCCTGGTGAGATGATGATTTTGAGGAATTAAGAATTTTAGAAATGTTAAGATTATAGTTAGAATAGAAAAACAAAAGCCTTGCCCAACAGAAGCCAGATACAGTTCAGTAGATACTGTGTCAGCTAAAGAGACCTAACAAAACAGGATCTAAATAACCAATTTGTCAATTTTAAACAATAAGCCAATTTCCCCCATGGGAGGAAACAGATGGGGTGCAGGAAACTGCCAGCTCTACCAAGGACTCGTTTGCCACGTTTGCCACATATACCCTAGAGAGGTGAAAAAGTCAGAGCGAAGAAGACTCATCTTACTTCCTCACTTCATCGAAAAAGACCCCAGACTCATTTCAGAAGGCAGAACTACGCATGCTTAATAGCCTCCTTGCCAATTAGCATACGAAGCGGAGAAGGGGAGGTGACAAGGGGATGAATATGCATTTGTGTTTTGTATATTCAACATTTTTGTACATAAAAACCTTGTAATCACCTATGAAACTTCGCAGGGTACTTTTGGGGAACTATCCCATACCCTGCCCGGCCGAAATAAACATACACTTTCTAACTTCAAATTGTTAGAGAGTTTCTGTCCGTTAATAGATGGACATTGATATTAGATCAATGTTCGTATTTCTTTAAATCACTGGAGGTGCCAGTGTCCTGCTCTTGGTGATCCAAACCAGAGTCACACCAACAGGGGGTTCTTGAGGAGGGACTCAGCATTGTGCCTTGATAAATGTCATGATGGACTCAGTTGATCCTGAAGCCAGACTAAAGCCCCTCACCCTCCTGCTTAGCTGCCCTGGAGGATCAACACTCGGAGAGATCCCTGTGCTGACAATCCCACTGCACAGCTTTGGTTGGGGGTTTTTCCCCTCTGGGAAGAGATCCCGATGCAAACACACACCTTCATTCCCCGTGTCCCAGCTTCCAGCCCTGCCTGTGCCTGCCCTCGTGCTGCTGGAGGCTGCTCCCCTCCTCTTCCCCGAGCTGTGTCGGGCCAGATGGGCTGGGAGCAGGGACAAACAGCTTGGCTCTGCTGTGCTCGAGTAAACAAGGGCTCAGCAGATTGTGGGGAAGCCAGGCATGGACCAGGTGACCCTGCACAGGCAGCCTGTTGCGCTGCTGTCTCAAATCCCTGCCAGACAAATGTGATTTTCCTCCTGAGGGAGCTGCAGAGGCCACAGAGGTGCAGGATGCTGCGCTGAGAACCCTTGCAAACATTGCTGAAGGCAAAAAGCAATAGCAAAGCTTCTGGACAGAGATCCTGATGCTCCTGGCCTTTTCCCCACATTTATTGCTCTTTCCCAGCTGTAGGCTGCTCTGGGCTGCGTTAATAGCTGATGAATGCTCTGCCTCCTCGCAGGGTGGTTGGGATGGCGCTGAGTGCACTCTGAGTTATTGGGAGCGGGTTTTAATGGCTGCATCCCTTCCCTGCTCGGCCGCTGGGATGTTCAGGGGATGGATTGTTCACTCACCTTAAACAGCTCTGAGTAAAGACTTCCAATCTCCTTAAGTGCCTGCTGTTAGGAGTCAGCAGTGCCCTGATGATCCAAACTGGGTCTGGAGATCTTTGTGTGCAGGATAAATAACCACACACTTAAGGCTCTTAATTAAGAACTGTCTGTGCCTCGGAGCAAGAAAATTTTGTGTTGGCTGTCTGTGTACAGGCAGATCAAAAAATGCATCTCAAACACCCAGCAAAGCCCTCTGGGTTTATTTGAGTGTCTCCAGGCCAAATGGGATGGCTCAGGCTTCTCCATGAGGTTGGGAAGGAATTTTGCCTTACCCTCCCATGTCCCTCCTCTCCCAAAGTTCCATTCCTGGCTGGACAAATGTACCTGAGCAGGATCAGCTTGGACACTCTTGTGGCACCAGCTGGACAGGCTCTGTAATATCTGAGGTGATTTTTTTTTTTGTTTTAAATAGGAAAATAAAGGGAAAATAGTCCAGAAGGAGGACAGGGTTGCTCTTCTCTTCTTTTGAATCTTGTTCTGAACTTGCTCATGTTTGCTGGATGTTTGTTTCAGTTAGAGCAGCTATCAGAGACTGAGGCATTCAATCCAAACCAACTTCCTTGGACCCCCAAACCCTCCCCACAGCTGATCTCTGGCAATATTTCCTCTTTGTTTTGCTCTGGGAACTGACCTCTCAGCCTGGTGCTGAAACAGCCTGAATCCAGCCTGGACCCAAATCCAAACCCTCTTTTATCCCTTTTCCCCCCTCTGTCTCTGGTACTTTGCTGTCCCCTGATCCTCTGCTGTGCTGGGGAATGAGCTTGGCCATCACATTTGGGAACAACTCTTCTGCATCCACCTGGATCCAAAGAATTCCGGGCTAAACCAAAGCAGCCCCATTGTTTTGGTAGGTGACAGCACTGCACAACCACCTGTGCATCCCACCTTAGCCAGATATTCTCATTTGACAGCTTAAAAATGATCAATATCCTGCAAAGAAGTAGGAAATCCTCTAAAATTCATTTATCTCTTCCTTTTCCTGCTCTTGGCTGACCTCTCTCCCAAAACCCTGCTGCCCTGAGGTCCAGCAGCAGGGAACTCTCAGTGAAATCTGCACTCCACCTCGTTTTTTTCCAAGAACACTGCTGTTGGTTGACTCTGGAGCTCGGCTTTTAGCAAACAGGCCCACATTTGATTGCTCTTTTGTCTTTACAAAGGCAGCAGCAGGGAAGTGGCTGAGCGAGTAATGTACTTGTCTGTGTCATTATTAAGTACACCATAAATAAAGCAGATAATAAAAGCAGTCTTTTTTACTCTCTCTTTTCAAACAGTGACAGGAGCTTCCTGGAAAATTACCTTTTTACCTTTTTCCTTTCTCTTAGTGTACAAGTTAAAAGGGTTTTGGTATTTCTCGACATCTAATAAACAACCACTTTCCCCTCATTTTCCCCGTGCTGAAGTGGAGGTAATGAATGCATTTTATCACTGTTCTCCAGAGAGGAGCAGAATCAGGGATCTGAGGGAATAGGAGGAGGCATCTCCCTCCATCCCCACAGTCTGGGTGCTGCAGGCAAGTCAGACATGGTAATTCCTCTCCTCCATCCCAGAGAAAAGTAATTCCAATCTTTCATCCCCTAGAAAAGCAGTTCTTTGGAGAATGACTTAAATTGATCCGTGCTATCCATCAAAAATGGGATGTGGGGGAAAAGCGGCCTTGGAGATTTCCCTGCAGTACAGAGAGAGGAAAATATGTAAATAACCACTTCAGGATTCCCAAAGTGCTGTCCTGATACCCCATCAGGAGCAGGTTTTAGGGGAAAAGGCAGATTCAGAGAGGAGAAGTGACCCTGGCTGTGACACCAGAGGAATTCCCCAGTCCCTTTATTCTCCCAATCAGGAATCCTGCTTCACGTGTAGTATTTAAAAATGAGATTTTTATGTCCAAACATCACCTCTCAGTTCTGACTTGGCAGGAATAAGTTGCTCAGAGGCTGTTTTCTTAACACTGGATGGGATAAAAAGAGCAGGATGGATTTTGGGGCAGGGGAGGAATCCCAGTGCACACCAAATTTCTCTTCCCTACGTGCAGCTCCCACCTCTCCTGGGAATTTTTTTTTTTTATCAGTGAGAGAGCAGAATTGGAACTCACAGGGCTCAGAAGGGTAAAGCAATTGTCCAGCAAAGATTACTTTCTTTTTCTCCAAACAGAAATGCATTTATGAGCTGAAAAAAAAAATCATTCCTGGCAGCTGAGTTCAAGGAGGAAAAAGGAAAAAAAAAAAGAGATGAAGAGATTGGGTGGAAAAGTGACCATTTGGTGTTGGGGAAGGTCTGGAGAAACCATAATCAATGAACACCAAGTTCAAGCTGATCCTTTTCCTGAGGGGCTGTGGGATGAGGGCACAGGGAGAAGCAGCAGCTCCTTCCTCCCAGCCCCAGACACACTCTGGGAGCTCCAGGAAAAATTCCTGGCTGACATTTGGGGCAGCATCGAAGGGAGATGTGGCTCCAAACCGGTGTCACTTTGCTGTGAATGGAAAAGGGGATTTTTCAGTGGTTTAGGATTTGTAATGTGCTGCCCCCCAGGGCAATCCGTGCTCCAGAGGCTCTAATTTCTGGTTTAGCTGCCCTCCCACCCCTGAGCTGCTGGGGTAGTAAAAGGTCACCAAGTGTAAAAGGAGTGATTTTAATGCCAAAAAGTTCTTTATTTGGGGAGCTGATGTGCAGAGTGCTGCTCTCACAAGGGAAATAGAGACCCCCCAACAGCCCCACCATCCCTGAAGGCCCTGGGGAGCTGCTTTGATATTGGGTGGAGAAATTTTGGGTGGATAAAATTCCTGCATGGTGGAGCAGGGGCTGTTTTTTAGTGCCCAAGGAATTCTGCAGAACAGCACCGATGTGCAGTGCTGGTGTCAGATGAACACCTGAGGACTTTTCTCAGGTTCTGTGGACTTTGCAAAGTGGTCAAAATTAGCAAATTAGTGACAGGAAAGGTAGGATATTATTGATTACTTGTTATTATCATTTCTGTTAAGAATGAGCCAAGCTGGGGAGGAAAGTCTGCCCCTTTTCCAGTGGTGTTCTCCCTCCAAAACCCACCCTGGCTCCGATGTGGGCACAGAGGTGCTGGGATCCCCTCTCCTTCCCACTCCCCCAGCAGCAGGAGGCACTTCCAGCAGTGAGTGACACGCTGGGAGGGTGGAATGACAGCTTACAAATGCATCAGCAGGAAGCTGGGCTGATCTTTCAAGGCAAAGGGTCTGTTTTCCATCCAGGAGCAAAATTGTTTCCGTGTCCGTGTGGATCACAAGTGACAGGCACAGCCAGGAGGGGAAGGACCCCCTGCCCTGCCAGCAGGGAGTTATCAGGATTTATTTAGCTCTGTGCATCCTTCCAAACATCAGCCTCAGAAGGGGAAGGTGGTGGCAAAAAAAAAAAAAAGTAGAAATTGAGGCACTGAAAAATGTGCACCTGTCTGTGCTCCCTTCTCCAGGGTGTTCAGGACTGAATATGAATTTGTATTGGAATGTTTTTATGTTGTTTCTGTGTTAATTGAATGATTTAGCCTCCAAGTGAGAGCCCATTGACAGGAGAAGGGATTTGGGCGCTGCCCGCAGAGCCTGCTGTGGTTTAGGATGGGCAGGAGTCCAAAGGGAAGTGAGGGATTATCCAGGACTGGAGATGGGATCTCAGGCAGTGCCAGTCTGGGCCCTGGGGAGCAGAGCTCACTGACACGAGGCTGAGGGTGCTGAAGGAGGGCTTTGGTCCCAGGACTGAGGTGTGGGGCTTGGGAATAATGAAAAGGGAGAGGATGGAGAGGGGGCTGTGATGAGCAATGCTGGTTTTTCCTCTCCTGAGCCGAGGAGGATTAAATGACTGAGCTGGGCTTTCACAGAGAGCCAAGCCCAGAGCTCCTGCTCTCCTCCCAGCACTCTTGCATCTCATTTTTCTCGGTGGAAGCATCAAACACAGGGTGAGACATCAGTCCTGGAGCCTGCTGTCACACAGCTGTGCTGGTGCAGCTCCTGAGCCCAGCCCACTGTCAGGAAAATGAATCCCCAATCCTCAGAGGTTTGTGTCCAAAACAAGGGCAGAGGAGTCCCGGGACTTTATTCCAATAAAGGCAGAGCCCATGGGGCATCCCCTGGGGTCTCTCTAATTTTCCCTCCTTTTTATCCCAATTTCCCAGCCACATTTCCCTCTCTCTTTCCCCACTGGCTGAGGGACTTGAAAGGTCCAGATTTCCCTGAGATTCCCCCCTAATGCATAACCCTCCCTTTTCATTTTGAATTCTTACGGAATTTATGGTTTTCCCCCATTGTTTCTTTCATCTTTCAATATCCAATTGCATTTATCAGCAACCCTACAGTTTGTTTGTAAGGGAAATACATTTTTTTCCATTTATCAATCCGTGGGATCCTTCCCATTGTTCCCTTTCTCTCCCAGTGCTGGTTTTATCCCCCAGCAGACCCACAGCTTGTTTGGAAACACAAATCCCTCCTTCCTCTCAGCACCGCAGCTCTGTGCCTGTGTTTGAGGGGATAAAACCCAACTTGACACCAATTCCTGTGTCAGCCTTGCTGCTGCAGGGGCCAGGCAGGGGCAGGATGGGGTTTCAAGCTTCCTTGGCTGCCAGCAGGGCTTCAATTTAAGCAGAATTGTTAGAGGAGTCTGTGTGAGTGAACTGCAGGTGGGGACAGGGCGGTGGCAGCGCATCCCCAGCTGGCTCTGGGGTTCCAGCTCAGCACGGTGACGTTTGTCAGGCTCAGGGCATCACCACGAGGTTCACTTTCTTGGCAGAATTTCAAAGGTTTAATAAAAGACAATAAGGACAAGGCAACAAAGCAAAAATTACAGCTGGGGTGTCTCTGGCCGTAACTTAGAACACACCTCTAAATGCACCAACATGTTGCATATTCATAGACCCTCCTGCATTATTTAAAAATGTTTCTTTAGGTTCCACAACCTCTCTCTCTTCATTTCTCTTAGTTTTAGTCTGTTGCAGATCTTCTGATAACAGATGATCACTAAATGCCTTCCCTGGGGGTCTGGTGTCTTCTTCACCCAAACAGGACAATCCAAGAATGTGAAGAATTTCCTGCCCATCCCTTCACCACTCTCTGAGACAGCCACAGAGGCTCCTCACATCACATCACTATTTCCAGATTTTGCCAATAGCAGAAATAAAAGAAATCACACTGATACAAGGAAGTTTCTCCACACTACACACACAGCACTCCCCTCAATATTTGCAAAAAGCCAACTTTAGAATGAGAGTTTATAGCAGCCGTGACTCCACCATTTCCTCCCAGGGGCTGCAGCTCCTCTGAGACATCGGCCTGTGGCCTGCTAGGACAAAACTGATGTGCTGAGGCTGAGCAGCTCCAGGGCTCTCATGCTGGATAAATCCATGGGGTGACCTTGGGAGATGAGAGGGGCAGGGAACCCTTCCTGCTTGACAAAGCAACTTTTTTTAGTCTGAATTCTCTTTTTCCCCTTCCAAGGGGCTCCTCGGTTTGAATGTGCAAGGAGGGATGTGGATGTCCGTGATTATCTTGACATTGCCTTCTCCTGTGCCTGTGCTCTGTGAAATCCTCCTTGCAGGGAGTGTTGGTGTGTTTTACTGTTGCCTTGATGGGCTGGGTTCCACCTTGGCTTTTCCATCCTTCCCTTGGCAAAGCAGGATCTCCACCGAGAGGGCTGCAAGGGGAAGGAATGGGCAGGGTTTCTGTGCATCCCCTCTTCCAGCTGGGTTTTTCCTCACCGAGTTGTCCCTGGGAATGCATCCTGCTGCAGGATGGTGAGGTTATTCCACACACTTCCCAAAAGAAATCAACCATCAGAACCACGCGCTGTGAAATTTTAGTTTTTCCTCGTGCTGCGAGAGAGGGAGAATGGAGAAAAAAAAAAAGAGTGAGAAGTGCTTTTAGTGCTCTCCTAAACAGGCAGAGCCTCGGCATCCTGGAGTTCTCCTCCCACGCCAAAGCAGAATTATTTGGGGGGGTTTATCCCTGCCTCCTGCACCTCGCTCCTCTCCTGCTTTTGTCTTCCCAAGGCCCAGGTGAGGAGCTGGCGAGGTGCAGAGGGAAGTGAGGCAGGAAGGAAAAGATGATTTCCTGTCACCTGTGATCAGCATTGCCTGCAGGAAGGAAAGCAGAGGCGCTGTGTTTTCGCTGCTCCTGCCCTGTCCTGTCAGCTGGGGTTGTACCTGCACGCATAAACAACGGGGTATTCACCGAGTCTGCCTCATCAGCATCATTAATGGGGACATAATTAGCGCAGCGGGAGTGTAACTCTCTCTATTTATGGCCCTGCAGAGGCGCATCCTCACCCCAAAGCACTCGGGGTTTGTTCCCAGCCTGTGCAGGTGGCTCTGACTTCCACCAGCATGAATTAAGCCTGAATTAAGTCCGGTTTTTTGGGGTTTTTTTTTGCAACTGAATCAGCTTGAGAGCTCAGAGCATTCATCTCCTTTCTGGGAGTAAATAGCACGGTGACCACAGATTAAGGAGCTGCCTGAAGAACAGCTTTAGCTGTGAGTGGGGAGTAAATGTGTTTTTTCCAGTTTCCCTGCTGAATATTAATGTCCCATCCCTGGAGCTGGGTGGTTTAGCACGAGTTCTTCCTGCAGGAGGCCGGGGTGAGTGCTCTGCAACAGAGCTGAGAGCCCCAGCACGAGGGAAGGGACTTGTCAGGGGGGTTATTTACAGAATTGATGAAAATAAACAGAGGCATGAAATGGCTTTTTGGTTGTTTGTTTGGTTTTTTTTTTTTTTGAAAGCACTCAGGATGGCTGCTCCCCAGCAGGTAAAATAATGAAAATGAAAGCTAGAGAAGGGTGAGCAAGGACAGGGCAGCGTTTTGAGGTGCTGCAAGGACAATTTGCTGCCCATCCTCCCTCAGATGCAGAACAGCCAAATTCTGGCGAAGGACAGAATTTGCTGAGTTAGGGGATGATGAGGGTTTTTTTTTTTTTGGCGTGATCCAGGGGGATCATTGCAATCCAACAGCCCAGGGTGCTGGATCTCATCCCCCCAGTGCCCCAAGGGCCAGGATACACCCACACTCCCCAGATCTGCCATGGATCTCCTGCATTCCTCTATGTCCCTCTGAGGATTCCTTTGCCTTATAAAGCCAATATATGGAAATGTAACACAAAACTTAAGCCCTCAGCACTTCTTTAATCCTCTCCAGTAACACAGGAGCCATTCTCTATGCATCCCATAATCAAATTTCCCTGGGTTTATCTGTCACTTGCAGACCTCCATCACCCTTACCTGGGAGCAGGGACTTGTAACACCAGCCATGTCCTATTGTTCCCATTTGTTTGCTGAGCATGCGGGTGGAGAGGCATAAATATTAAAATATCCCCATTATAAAGCCAGGCCTCCATTGATAAATGATGTATAAAATCAATTTACAACCCAGGAATAAAAAGCACCCATGAAGTGGTTGCTAGCTCCAGGTACTAGAAAATTATTCCTCCATAACTTGCTCTGACTGGAACTCATTACACACTCTGTCCGTGGAATGATTTTGTTGTTAAAAACTCTGTCACTCAGAGCTTATTTATTCTCTCTCCTGGCAAAGAATCCTGGAGTGGCTGCTGCCTGTGGAGCAGAGAGGTGCTGTGCTCTGCTGTTTTTGGGCACTGCCAGTCCCTCACGCCTCAGTGCTCAGCAGAGTTTGGGAGAAAAGGCATGAGGGAGAAAATTGGGAATTGCTGATGTCTCCTGAAGTGTTGGCGCCTGCATGTTTAACTTCTGTCAGGTGAAGAATCCCACTTTTGTCTGATTGTGCTGAATTTAACCCCTTGGGCACGCTCACCAAAGGGAAAAGCTTCCCTGCCAAGGAAATCAAACCTCTCGGGGTTATCCAGCTTTGTCTGAGTGCTGCTTTTCCTTGGGGTTTCCATTTTGGGAAGGAGCAACAGCAACACGGACTGGAGAAATCTGGAATAAATCTCCCTCCCCTAATACACAGTTAAGTTGTTAGCTTTGTCTTCCCTCACAAATTTTCTGGGCCAAAAAGAAAAATTGTTTGGTTCTTGACCGAAGGGAAATTTGTGCCACCAGCTGTGTATTGTCTCAGTGCTGATGGGTTTGTACAGGATTTTGTGTGTCAGGAATGTCACCTCTCCTCCCAATTATTATAATTTT